>VZTB01010198.1:544066-924909 GCA_013397245.1 Thryothorus ludovicianus | reverse complement strand
CAGGACAAAGCACAACCTTGAACCTGAGCTGTGGGCATGAAGGCATAGTATCTAGAGAGGACTTTTTCTTACTCTGTAGCGAAATAAGACACAACGTGATCTTAAAGATTTTTCTTCCAAAAAAGAAGGATAAAATAATTTTTAGTCACTCTGGTGGAAGTTTTAATGTTTAAGTTAAATATATCTAGTGATTGCATTAGTGGTAGAATGAATGTAGTCCACAACTTTTCAGATAACTAATACCTTGAAATAATGAAAAAAAACCCAAAACCCCAAGTTTTTCTGGTCATGTAATAAGACAACTTTTCCTCCTGTTTTGCACGTCATGTTATACTTAATGTTTAGATATTTTCTTTTCTTGCATGTTTCTATGAAGAGCATTCTGAGTGCATCAGACAGAATACTAAGGAACATGTGTGTATCAATGTGAAATTAGTATCACTGTTGTGTTGAAAGTGCTTGCACAAGCTCTAATTTGAGAACATAAATGCTGTTGTGTGATTTATGGATAATGACAGCAGTTAATGTGTTATAAATTATTAAAAATTTGGGACTGGATTTTGTTTCCTAATTTTGTATTTAATTTAGCAAACTTCAGGCAAGTTCAAGGGGAAACTAGAAGTCAAGATTCACCAAATATAGATATGGAATGTACATTCTGGTCAGTAAAAGTCAGTTAATCTGAGTCATCCCTTCTCACTTTGTCATTGAATTGACTTTTATATAAAATTATAAATAACCTTGTGACGTCTAGAATTTAGCTGTATGTTTTATAGGAATTGTGGTCCCAGCAGCTTGTGTGGAATAGCTCCAGAATACAAAATAATGAAATAAAATAGCTGTAGTTACAAAGACAGACACTTTCCATAGCGTTCTAATGACAGCAGAGTGCAAAGGAGGAGAGAACGGAGCAATTTGAGACAATGTCAAAAACCTAAAGTCAAGGAGTGACCCTCCCAGACCTGTTTAATACTGTTTGACACAAGCTCTTATTTGGTATCACTTGTCAGCGTTGCAAAACATTTCCCAGGCATCTTGAGATTCTTGTCATCCTGAAGCAGTATCTCTGCTGCAACATTTTTGGCAAACAAATCAGAGAAATAATGAAGAAAATGCGTCAGTGCTTTTTCTAGTCAAAGAGAAAACTGTCAAGGAAGCCATTTAAAAAATAATTTCAGAATTCCAAGGCTTGGACTGCTTTTGATGGCAGTTATATAGGTAGTGATCATTCACCTTGTTCTCGCCTTGGGTAGCTTTGTATTAGATATCTGACAGATTCTGACTCTAAAATCAATCCAGAAAACTTAGAATGAGTATGTGCTGTGCTGACACAGTTAATCTGCAAAGGCCAGAAGTGCCTTTTTTTTTTTTCTTCTCACCAAGAGCATGGTTTGTGCAACGTTTTCTTTCCTGTAATGTGGTACAGCATGCTCCTCTTTTCCGAATCTCATATTCTTATAAATAATTTGTAAAAGCAACTAAATTTCTATTCTCAGTTGCATGTTTCAAGCTATTAAAAAGGACAGAGGGTCCTGTAGGAGCATACCCCTCATACTTTGCTCAGTGTGTGTGTGTGCATGTACAGATTTATTTATGTGTATGGGGTTTGCATGCAGCAGTAGCTGGTCAGAGGTTCATGCCATTACCATGAAAGATTTCTTGGTGCAAACACTGTCAGTCAAGGACTCTGCTGATTATTCCCCTGTATTTTTGGAGGCAAGCTCAGAAGACCTCAGCTTGACTTGCTGATGAAGTCCTGTTTGGCTTCTCTATTCTGAGTCTCAAAATATTAATGATGTGATGCAAAAGCCATTTAAATCCATGGCTGCTCTCTGTTGTGTAAATGTGAGGTCTGTTCCACACCATGAGTGTCTTCTGATATTTGCTCTTTCTTTATCACTATTTTTGTGACATGGGACTAAGGATTTTCAGCTATTTATTTTTTCCTCTCCTCATACCCATGCAACACAGGACTTCAGGTAAAAGCACTGCCTGAAGCTGCAGAGGATGAGTCCAAGATGGAAACACTTGGATGGAATAACTGTTGCCACTGAATATGTGCAGATTCTTTGTATTTGCAGACACAAGTGGTCTTGGTAGATGAATAAGTTTTTAGATAAAATGATTTTCATTGCACCCAACCATAGCGTCAACTGTTTTAAATGCAGATTGGATTGTAGCATTGTTTGCTCGAAAACTCTGGGAACAGTCAATAATAAGGAAATACTTACATTCCCTCTTCTCTTCAGGGATTATTTAGTACTTAGTGTCTCAGAAGCTTAATAGAATCTTCCTCACCATAAATTTTAATAGGGCAGTACTGAAAAATATAAAAATGCCAATATACGTTTTCTAAATATTTAACAAGATTCTCTTGCTCAATTATTTAGATCACATCCAGAGTTCCCTTGAAACAAATTTAAAGTTTTACATGGATTTAGCAAAGTACACAAACACAATTTGTGTACTGACACTGCTGAACACAGAAAAAATTTCAGTCAAACTTCCAAATTAAAATTCAAGGATTTTAGGATTTTCAATTATGTGCTAAATCAGATAAAAGTACTAGAAATTACAAAGAGATACTGGAAATGTTTTATTAATGTTTTGGCTTTTCTTTACCAACAATATTTTGTTTTCTTCTTTCTTGTATCAAACATATTTTTTTGTGTTGTGGTTTTGCTGACAGCTCTTGAAATTAAAAAGGAAAATTTAATCTAGACCTGTGCACATTGGGAATTATAGATCACAGTCTTAATCTCAGAATATTTTACTCTTTGCAAGAGAACGTTTTATTGTTTGCAAATCACTTTATTTGGGAGCAAACCTATGATCTCTCTATAGTCAAAGGAGCAGTCCGGAGGAGTCCCTGGTTTGTTCTTGCTTCCAAAGAAAACCATGAAACGTGATCTTTCCTTGTGAAACTTGGTCCCAGTGACCAGGGCCACTCAAAAAGGAGGTCCCCCTGGTCACAGTGTAAACCCTGATCTTGAAATGGAAAAGGCCTGAATATTCCTGCCACCGAATCTTTCTTCTGCTCTTTAAAGTGGAGGCAAATATGGCCCAGATCCTTGCTATTTTTACTTTCTTTCTTGTGCTCCACTGCAGCTCTCCAGCAGAGTTTAATGGCAATCTTTACAACCCTTGTCAAAACTCATAATTTTAAAACAATAGGAGAAGAATTATCAGGGGAATAAGTCTTTGGCAGGGGGCAATTTTGCTTCCTTGCTAGATAAGGAGAATCCAGGACATTTAAAAATATAAACCAATTCCTACCAGTTATTTTTCACTTTAAGGCAGTAAGGCAGCTTGTAAAGCCCATCAAATGCCTGATGTGAGCTCTAATGAGTTTTAACCTTGCTTTTTGCACAAAAAGCTTTGCAGACTTCCTGTGCTCATTGAAAAATGTGGTATATTCTGAGGCGCAGATTGTTTTAAAACCACTCTATAAAATCCCTGTGGACACAAGCACTGCTGATATTCATGCACTAGCATTTGAATCTTCCTAGAAATGCAGTTTTTTAGCTCAATTTTTTACTTCCTACTATATTCAGGAGGTGAGTTAATCTGTGACTGCATCAACATGAGGCTACCATCACGAAGATGTCGTTTTCTCTTAGTGGCCCAGAGTTTTCCAATGTCCTCGTAGAATTCAGATGAGATAGAATTGCTTTATTTCCTTTGATCAGGTATTCTGGAAAGAGAGATGGACCTGAGCACAATGTCACATATTTAAAACACCAACAGACTGATTTAGTACTCACTGACAACTTGGGTGCCCACAATAATCTTGTTTTAGGATGCTGTCTAGAACAGTGCTGTCGAAACAGTATTTGGAAAGTCAGTCTTCCAGCAGCTGCAGCGACAAACTTCAGGATTAAACTAACACACAGTATGGGAAGCTTCTTTTCAAGGAGCTGAGTGCTGGAGGAATCAGCTGTGTCTTTGTCCTTTTTCATCTTCATGAGTCATCGTCTGTGGTTTTACGCAGGATTGTTAAATGACATGCCATGACGGATTTAAATGTAAGGTGTAAACATATGTAGAAAAGGCTGCTGCCTGTTCCCAGGAGAATATCTGACTCTCCTTGTGTTAGTGGCTAACCCCCTCCACCTTAACCCCGTGCTGGGGCTTCTATTCTCACAGGAGTCCTCAGGAGAACACTGGGTCACTCAGAGTCCAGGGGTGTCATGCTGGTCAAGGCTTACTGTGGTCAAGGCAAATTCCAAAATTTGGATGGAGAGAGACAGCTCTGCCTTTTCCTTACACAGTCCTGCAATCGGTTTTGTTCACTTTGGTTCGGGCTCGTTGTTCTAGGAGTATTTCTTGTTAAATGGAGGCTTTGCACTGCTAATTTACATATTCCACCTTATTCCCTGCCTCCGGGTGCCATTTTGGGGAGCAGGGGCAGTTTAACCCATCAGAACGGGAAGGTAAAAGAGGAATTACAGCTTGGGGTTTTAAACACTGGGGGTAGGGGATAACAGGGCTGATAAACTGGGGATGTCAAATGATGAAAACATGGGGTTTTACAGCCTTTTGGGTAATTGGGGTTGGAACATACTGGGATGATATAACACTTTACAGAAATTGTGAAGTTCAACTTCCACCATTAGAACAATTAACATCAACATGAGAAAGTTTTGAGATTTTATTCATAATAATCTCATGTTCCACTGAGGGGGAAGAGGGAGGAGTTCTTTCAAAAATGGACAATCAGTAACGAAATTAAGTCAAACGAAACAAACATTGTATCTGACAACTATTTATTGGTAATGAAAAACACAAAATAAAGGGGAATTACCGTATTAAAGGGACCTAGAACAGGAGGGCGTTGTCAGGCAGTGCTGTGGGTGTCCAGCAGCCGGGCTGAGCTCGCTGCTGGCCTGGGGATGGACACATGACGGCCAGACATGAGGTGAGGGAGCTGGGCAGCAGGGCTGGGAGCCTGGCCAGGGCTGTGGAGAGCAGCACGGCCGTGGGCTGGCTGGGACACAGGGGGTCAGGCAGGGCTGCACACAGGGTGTCCAGGCAGGGACGCAGAGATGAAGCAGGCAGGGCATTGGTCAGGGACACAGGGAGGCAGGACAGATGTGAGGGTGAGCAAGAGCTGGCAAGGACAGGGGAGCCAAAAGGCAGGCTGGGGCTGGGGCAAAAAGTGTAAGACACAAAAAGCCCTGACTCAAAAGCAAGTTTCGACAAGCAAATCTCAAAAAGGCCTCGAATCATCAGGCTGCAAAAGCACAGTCCCCAGCCAAAAGCCCACACTGGCAGAGCAAGTTCCATAGAGGTCCTGAGTTTAGGTTTATGCCCCTGTCTCCTCCCAAGGGCTGCCCGCTGACAGGGGAGCACTGGCCCAGCCCCGTGTCCCACTGCAGTCCATTGCAGGGCTTTGGCCATCCATTGCAGTGTCCCTGGGGTACAGTCCCTGCTGTCCCCTGCTGACTGCCTGTCCCAGCGAGACTGAACTGGCTGCCAGGCAAGGCCTCCCTGGGACAAAGCTTCCCTCCATCTTCTCCTTGGTGCCTCCTGGACATGGCACATGTACAATTCTCCCCCCACTCTGACAACTGGGCTTGAGATGAATACATCGGCTCCTCACACACCTCAGTGGGTTGTCTGGAGATGGGTAATGTTGGTGTAGAAAGAAGATGAATCCTCATCAGGGATGGAGAGAGATAGCAGAGGAGCTCTTGGAACATGAGTGTGTTCAAATATGTGACTATTGTTGAAATGATCATTAATAAATTCAGGTTACACCTTGATTTCTGGATAAATTACCTCCTCAGAATGAGAGAGGATCTTTTCCAGCTGAAGGGAAATTGTGGAGGTAAGCTCAGGCAAGCTGCTCCTTGTGAGACCTGGACTTCTGCCTTGCTGGGACTCACTGTCTACTTGCAGAAGAAGCAGAAGAACCAAATTCAGACCCAATTCACTGTAGTATTAGCTACGTCATCTTAGATGCTATAATCTTGTGTGTGGCAGGCTGATTTAGTCCTGTGCTCACTGACACTGCTCTCCATGTTTCCCACTGTCACAAATTCACTCTTGAGGTTGTCTGTTTAATCCTCAGTGTTATGACAAGACAAGGGGAAATTTCAGTGTAAGGTGGGAAGTGGAGCATTGCTCTTTATGAAGAAATACATGCCCTGGTTCACTATAGATAAGTTGCATTAATAATTGAAAATACCTTGAAATACCACATAGGGTGAGTCCCTAGAGAACTGTGTGCTGCAACTTGTTACTGGGCTGGCCCTGTACATGTTTAAGGAGCATAAAGGAGCCTGTTTGCTTAGGGCTGAAATATAAACCCTTCTCTAGTGAATAAGACGAGCTGTAAGACACCACTGGTGGTGCTACTCATGGGCTGGGAGTGTCTGTGTGGGAAATCATGGAATTATTTCGGTTGGAAAAGACTTCTAAGATCATAGAGTTCAACTGTTAAACCAGCACTGCCAAACCCACGACTAAAACGTGTCCCCAAATGCTGCATCTTCTAAATCTGGGGAGGGTGACTCCACCCCTGCCCTGGGCAGCCTGTTCAATGTCTGACAATCCTTTTCATGAAGAAACTCCTGATATCCAATCTAAACCTCACCTGGTGCAACTTGAGGAAATTTCTTTTTTTTCTAGAATCATATTGAAGAATGATTTGGATTTGAAGGACCTTTAAATGTCATCCTGTTCCACTCCCTGCCATGGGCAGGAACACTTTCCACATCCCAGGCTGCTCCAAACCCCATCCAGCCTGGCCTTGAACACTTCCAGCCATGGGGCAGCCACAGCTTCTCTGGGCAACCTGTGCCAGTGGCTCAGTGCCCTCACAGGGAAGAATTTTTTTTATAATACCTAATCTAAGCCCGCTCTCTGTCATTTTGAATAAATAGAAGCATTCCCTACACATCCTGGTATCCCCTACTTCAGCTTCCACAGAGTAGATGGCAGTTGCCTGCTGTTCAGAGAGCTTGAGGAGGTTTAATTTTGTAATTATTATAATTTGGGGCCTTGAGTTGTGTAATTCTTTATTAATATTAAGCATTATAAAAATCAGCTGTATAAATGCTAATGCATAAGGCTTCAATTAAAGGAGCAAATATAGCATTGTGAAAATTTCTCTCAGTGGAAAAAAAGCAGCTCTCCTCTACTTTTCTGGTTTTGACACTTGTAGCAGTAATCACTTTTTTTTTTCCTTACTCATTATTTATATTAAGTATTTTACTTATTACTAAACCACTGTGAATTTTTTATTTTTTCCTTTTGAGAAGCAGATTGTTTTTCCAGTCTGAAAGGAATGAGAACCATATAGCGATTTTTTCAAAAAATTGTTGAAAAGAAAGAGACAGGCAAAAAAATCCAGGCCAGTAAGAAAGCCATGAGGCTTACCATCACCAATAAAATTTTACCTCGTATATAAAAGTGCATGTGTGTCTCTTGGGTCAAATCCAATGCACTTTTTTGTGCTTTATTAGTTCCTTTGATGTCAAAGGGACCCACTCTAGCTGTTGAAAATAAGGTAAGAATTATAATTTACTGCTTCCAGAAGCTCCATCAATTCTGTATATCCCTGGGTAAGCTGGATGTTTTGAGACCCCTGGAAGACCAATAAGCAGCCTCTGTTTTCACTGCAGGCCAGTCTGAGTGTATAACCTGTACAAACTATATCCAAGGACTCCTGTTGAATATCTGTTCTGCTCTGTTGCTATTCACTTCCGACTACTTGTAATATTATAGATTTATTTTGAATGTGAGTGCAAGTTGCAAGACAATATATTGATTCAGAATACCTGGTAATAGAACAGTAATTGCTTTGTTTTAAAATTAAATGACCATACTCATTTTAGAATCTATAGTATTTCATCATTTCTAGTGGTATCATGATATGAAATAGAAGAGACTCCACAGCCAATTACCCTCACAGAAACAATAATCCATGTTGTATTTCACAAACAAATGACAATCAGGAAAGCTGCTCTTACTCATCAGAAATGCATCTGATTTGAATGAATGTTCCCTTTCCAGGGAAAGACGAGAAAAATAATATGTACCTTTTGAATTATTTGTAGATACGTACATATCTTAATGGAAACTATTTTTACTTTTGTTCTTATAAGTATGCTTCAGTTTTATGCTAAACTAATAAAGCAGCTTGAAATTAGATATATTCTATAGTTTCTTATGAATACAAATGCAATATAAAAGCAGTAGTCTTCAGCAAATAATAGGTTTTTCACTCCATTACCATATTTAACAAGTGGTGGAAAAAAAACCCACCGCTTGCAGTCCTGAGTTATGGTGTTCTGCTGGAAATGGGGTCTGATGCATTTTTCTGCTTTCAAAGATTAAATTCCCTGTGGCACACAAACTGCATATTTTCTGAATTGTGGACTAATTTGCATTTTTTAAAACATCTGTTTATGAATATCTTTGTGATAATAATTACTATTTACAAAGTTTTAATCAGGAGAGGGAAATTTTTAAATGAACAATACTGGAGGGAACAGATTTTTACCTTCTGGTCATTATTGCCACAATTTATTCTTCTATAGTCTGCCAGTTCATTTCCCCCATCCTTACTTACTTTGTCTCCATTTTAATCACATTTCCTTTCCCATTTTAGGCTTTTTCTCCTGTTACCAGGGGTGGCATGAAAACCACTGGTTTAAAAACAGCTCCTGTTTTACTTGGTAAATGAGGCCTTGTTTGAGAGGACATGGGAGGGAGGGTTTACTGGGGTGGGGTAGGGAGGTTTTTTTTTAAGAAAATTAATTTCGTTGATAAAATTGGAGGGACAAAAGAACCTGATGTGACTGCTGGACACAAGATAGGCATGTACTGAGTGGTAATTTTCAGTGGTAATGTAGCAGTTTGCAATTTCCTGGTCATGATCCTACTGGCTACTTCAGAACCTCTAAATGAGAAAAACCCACATCCTATAGCCATACAGAGCATCAGAAAAATCTAATAATGGGGCCTGTCCTTCAAAGCAAGAAACAATAGCTGAGCAGCTTTTCGTGTTTTTCTTCTCCAGCTCCTCAGCTGGCGGAGGACTTTACAAAAAATGCCCTGAGCCAGTTGTGCAAAAACAAGTGGAAAATCTCATTAGATTTTAACACCTTGAAGGAACTGCGCTTTTCTACAGTATAACCATTTTCCTTTCAGACCCCCAGCATTTTAATCAATTAAGCACCACAGTCCTGACACTGATTCATAGAAAGGTTAGCATAAAGTGTTTTTGAAGCACAGAAAACATCTTCAAAGGTAATGGAAAGAAAGTTTTGTCTATGTGAGAATCAGTCCTAGTGTTTTATGACACTTGCTTGATTTGCTGCACATTTTTTGGTTTTGCAGACACAGGGACTGAGATTTCTGGAAGTGATAGTGAGAAAAATAAGAGGAAAAGTCTTTGTCTTTTTTATCCATGATGGGAAAAAAGATGACCTTGTCTTCACCCTCCTCTCCCCCTCTTCAGTCCCAACAATTTTGCTAACACGGCTGAGTGGATCAGTGTAAGGTAAAATATTTTCACAGCCAAGAAGCTGGAAATGTTACTTAGCTGAGGGGAGAAAAAAAAAAAAAAAAAAGGAGTCTTTAAGTTGGCCAAGTCGTAATAGGTGACTTGGATAGAAAGCTTAATGAAAATTCTATAAATTTCAGATGAGGTCAAATCTCTGTTCTCTTTCTCTTTCTACACAAAGGCAAATGTACTAATCCTCATCTCTCCTTGTCTTGTATGTGTTTATAGCTCATTCAAGTGAGTAGCACTGCTGCAGAAAGCTCTCTATCCGTCCTAATTAAGACAGGCTGCACAAAACGTCATTACGTGGAACAAAGCAAAGCATCTACTTGCAATGCTGTCTGTAACTCCATTACATAGCTTGAGTTCTTTAGCCATCAATTACCTTGGAGTAAACTACTTGAGGCCAACAAGCCCTTTGTGGTGGTGATGAAGCAAGGTGCTGTAATCCTGAACTATTATATTACCACAGGATTTTTGCTAAACAGAAATATCCAAAGTAGAGTAAAATTTATGTACTGAGTTTTTTTTCTTTTAACTCATGATGTATAGTTTCTCTACTACACTTAGGAGATTTGTTGGATAACATGTGGTAGCTCACTGAATAACATTAACATCAAAATTGTGCAGTTTTCTCTTTTTTTTCTAATGATTGGAGTGATGGGTGAAATGCTTTGCTTTGTTTTTTTAGATGTTCTTGTTTTCCAGCTTCTAGGAAAAGTGTGCTTAAAAGACTATGTGTTATTCAGAGGAGAAAGAAAGGAAAGGTTTTGATTCTCTTTTCCATACGTGAGAACTCATTTCAAGGTTGTGGACTTTGGCCCAGTATTGTCTCAATTTGAAAAGTAACTCGGAGGTAGCCAAGAATTTCCTTCCCTTAGGGTTATGTAATTTAAAAGTACATTCCCAGTTTTTCTTGTTTCTTTTTTTTTTTATTGTTGTTTCCTCTTTTTTCTGATAAGGAAATTTGAGTAGAATTGAAATATTTCCTGCTTCATATAGCTAAAGCCTTTTGGGTTTTTTTTTTAATTATGCATTTATTTACATCCACATGGGAATTCAGATTGCGAGGAATACTTTATTGCTTTTTCTTCTTCAGTAGAAAAAAATGTTAATACAAATTTTAAAACTATGTGCACTGGCTCCCAGCAGCACAGACTCATTTCTGACCTGCACAGTGAGGTCTAGGACTGCAGCAGAATGAAGGCATTGCCCCACATCTGCTCCTCGCTGGCACTGAACGGTGTCAGTGGCTGGCTGGGGATTGAAGGACACAAACAATTTCAGAATTTACAAACTTAATATTGTCTGGAAACCCATAAGAAAATGTAGATAGGTGGCTTAAGTTTTTATTCCTTATCTAAGAAAGAAATATTAAAATATTGGCATTTTTGCTGGAAATTGCACAGCTTGCTAGGAGAGGAACAGCAGTCACACCACGACACCCTGGAGGGGAGAGGTCAGTACTGATAGCTGTCACTCCCCATCCACTTTACAGACTGTCACATTTGTCTGCAGAAAAGAATCACCTGAAAGGTTCAGCAGCATCATCACTCCCATATTTCCTCTTTCATTCTGTTTTTTTTTGGGATGAGCATCATGAAGTTGCCTGCCTGTTTTTGGTTTTTGTTTGTTTGTTTTTCTGGTTACTACAGCAGTGACAGCACAAAACCTCAGGCAAGTAAGAAGAGTTTTAAGGCCTCTCCAGGAGTAGACAAATACCCAACATGGCATACCTATGTGTTATCCACTCCTCAGACTTTTTGTTATTTGTTCTGCTGCTTCTGGAGCAGAGTTCCTCTTGTGGCAGCCTTCCTCTGCAATCTAACACAGCGTCCTTCAGCCCCTCTTGTCCTGAGACAACGGGGAGCCTTGTCTGCACTTAGTGGAATCAGACATTTCCAGAGAAAGAAAGAACCCCCCTGATGATGGAAGGAAGATCTAGCAGGAGAAATAATTTGAGATAGCAGTGGAAAGAGGAGGAGGAGCACAAGGAGGAAAGATAAAGGCAAAGGAAGAGGCAGCATCAAAAGAGAGGGGAGATGACAAGTGAGAGCAGAACTGTGAAGGAGAGAACAAGGGAAATGCTGCAGCAGCAGCAGCATAGAGGAAGATTCTAAAAAATGTTGAGCCTTGATATGTTCAGAGTTCAACTTTCCTTTAGCAATGTGTGGAACAGAACAGTATGTCCAGATGGAGTTTCAGCATCTGCATGTAACAAAGCACCCACTTTTATCCATTATTTTAATGCAAGGTGTCAAGATTGACAGTGCAGCGCTGCCCCGTACAATGTACTTGTTTCCTTTGGGGGAGAAAGATTTCATGTCCTTTGCTATGTCTGCACGTGTCTCCTGCAGCTGCACGTTGCAGAAATAATGCAGGACCAGATGCACAAGCTCTGTCACGCAGGACTTGCAGTCAAGTCCTGCTTGCTCACATGTGCCCAAGAAAAGACAGATATTCCTTTGGAAGCAACAGGCAAATTGGGTATCTGCCTTTTCATATTACCTTTAAGATTAAGAACATTAGTGGTGCTTTATTCTTTGTCTTTTAAGATGCTATTTAACTTTCCCAAGCAGTGATTACACATTAGAAATTGGAGGACAGGAGGGTGCATTTTGTCTTATCTCTATGATTTATGGTTGAGCTCTCAAGCCATTGCATTCAGACACCTGAAACCCTCACTCATCTCACCAGCTCTAAAGAGAAAAGTGCTTCTGGTTTTGATTTATTCTAGAAATACACATTTTTTATTATAAAGCACAAATTTACTATAATGGCTTTCAGATCTCCAAGGAGAAGCTTTTCCAGCCTGCTACACATATTGATAATGTAACACGATATATTTTCCCTTATGGTTTTGAAGTGCAGGTCTCAGAAACTCAACTTGAAAAAATCTGTTAGAAACTTGAAAGTCACTCCATGGAGGTGATTTTTGTTGTAATGTCTGCAGACTGCCCTGTCTGTATTGGATGGAAAACAGCACCTCAATATTAGCAAGGCTGAGACAAGGATAATCCAATGCTTAGTTTTGTTCCTTTTTGGAGCATTATTTGCTTTATATCTGCTTCTCTATGGTGACTGGCATGGCACCGTGTGCTTCATCACAATATGACATGACAAGAAACACACCTCAAAGATACAATATTGTTATCAGAAAAAGAGGGGCTCTTTTGGCATTAAGAAAATTTAAGGACAAAGTTTATAGGTACAAATGTGTGTAGCTCTCATTGGAATTAAATGTCACTTCTTTTCAGATAAGAAGTGAAGAATGTAAGAGCTTTAAATTGTCAGTGAAAAGAACTTGACAAGGTTTATCAGTGTCTGCTGAGTGGAGTCACCTCCACGGGACCTGTGGGTGCCACCAGCCTCACTGAGGGGATTGGTAGTGGACTACCCTTCATCTCTCACCCCTGCACAGAGCAGTGGAGTTTCCTCAAAAGGAGGGCTAAGAAATTTGCAAACCTTCAAGACATTCCAGGAAATACAATATGTTTCTAATTCATATAATTTAAGCATCTGAGAAGATTAAAAGCACCCTATCCTAGTGCAGCCATTTCAGAGGCCTTAGAGGGACAGAAGGAGGCTTTAACCCCAGCTCCTGCTGTAAGTTTGTAGTCACCTTTTTGCTGGAGGTTCTCAATATGAGCTTCCTTTTTGATGCTTTGAAAGCCCACAAAGTTACTGGCAGTTACTTTTCTCAGTCACTTTTATTAGATCTTTTGTAGACATTCCCTCTAGTAAGGACATTTTCCAGAACATATTTGGGAAGCAGACAAAGTACTGGGATATTTCTGTGAAGACACACTTCTGGGAGCACTGAGCCAGGCCAGTGGCCAGGAGCTGGCCAGGGACAGGTGAGCACATCAATCCCACTGCTACTGGGGAAGGAACCTTGGCATCAAGCTCCACAGGATGTTAATCAATTAAATGCCTACATCAGAAAGACAAACATTTCTGAAAGTTAACTCAGACTGGGATTCAGTCCATCAGGGTTCAGATTCAAAATACTTGGATAATTTTTTGGGGTTTTTCTTTTTTTTTTTCTGTATTTCAGTGTTTCCATGCTGTTCTAAGCAGGTGAGTGTTTGTTTTTGGGCTGTTTCTTGATAGTGATCAGGAGCTGAGCCCAGCTTCCCTCCTCACACTGTGTCTCCACAGGCAGCTGCAGAGAACAGGAGCTGCCTGAATGCTCAGTGCACCTCTCTCCCTTCCCTACATTTATTGCTGCTCTTTACTGGAGCTCTAAGAGGCTTGAGGGCTTTAGCAGTCCCCAAAGTGCCTCTCCTGAAACAGAGGTGCTCTGGATGGGAATGCTGGGAAGCAGCACAGAGAGCTGATGGGGAATACACTGAGGGCAGGAGCTAGGGCAAGTGGTTAATAGGAACCATTTCAGAGTGAGTTGATGCTGAAGCTGCACTTTAGGAATTGCAAGAGGTGTGAGATGTTTCAGCAGTACCAACTAGAAAATTCACCATTTCTCAACAGCTACCACACAGTGGTACCAGAGAAATCTCCAGCATTTCCTATTGCACAGACAGGAAATCCTGGCATGTCACATGTCAGAACAGGGAGTAAGTGAGGGGTGGTTGAGCCCTCAGTAGGGGCTCACTTGGCAAGCAGAGATGTGGAAATCAACTCCTTCCCTTTGATCTTACAAGGGGAGGAAGGGAAGGAGGAAGGAAGGGAGAAAGGAAAATTAATAAGCTTAATTTGTCTTTCAAGAACAGCAATCTTCAGAATTAACTTTCCAGATAGGGCCATGACCCATACCCTGGTTTCTGAATGCTGCTTCCTTACTATAAATGCAGAAATAGGACAATAACCACGCTGTGGACTACTCATTTTACACTCAGCTAGTTTGGGTTCAGCATTTCAATACAAAACACTATTAATCATACCATCAGAGCTGAAGAGCCTTGTGCCTCTAAATGTTTTACAGAAGGAAGTTTCCCATGAGTGTCAAGGCTATCATCTAAATTTTTTGAGACAGAGCATTTCCATCCTCTTCAGTAGTCCTTGGCTATGTCAGAGTCTTTTCCAAACTGGAAGTTGCACTGTGATCAAGAAAATCACACAATAAAGGGCTGGTTCCCTTCATATTTTTGCTTGGCATGATCTAGGTGTTGGTGCCAGCCTCAGAAAGGAAGTCAAATTGACCGAGCTTTCCAATAATTTCAAGATGCTCTGGGTTTCCAGTGCTAAACACATTGAAAATGAGTACTATAGATATTAGTACAGGAAACAGCCACAGCACCATGCAGGTAGAACTCTGAAAAGCTGACTCTTCTATCCTGGGACTGGGTTTTTGCTAATTTTTTGGGGTTATTTCATGTCTCATTTTATTAGTAAAAACACAATTTCTTTTCAACATTGGCTTAGGGAGGAAAAGAGAGGCTGAGGAAGATTAGCACATGAAATGTGCACTGTTTGACTTAACACTGTTATTAGTAAGCAGAATGTGGAGGAAAATCCAGACTCCTGTTAGCTCTTTTGGCTGAAAACCTGGGGTCAGTGTTCCTATGTGTACATCACTTCTGGCCACCTGTGCAGTGAAACTCAGCTCTACCCCATGTGTGCAGTGAATCCAGATGGCTCTGAACACACGTGTAAATCAGTGTTCTTTCCAGCAGGGATAACAGATCTGGTACCATGTCTGTCACCCCCACAGCCCTGCCAGAGCCCTTTCCTGGGTGCTGACAGCAGCCCCTGCCTCTGCAGCCCATCCATTCAAATTTACTGACAAAATGTTAAGGAAGCTTAGCTTTAGCAGTCTAATGTTTTACTTATAGAAATGGTGATACTCTAAATAAAAATAGTCTGAGATCCTGGCAATATAAAGACTATTATAAAACATAAAACTATTTTGCATCAAAACAGTCACTTACGCTCCTAGAGAAATACACAAAAAAGCCTGTGTTGAGCTTTCTTGTGTGAAAATCAGGGAAACTCCCAAAGTCGTGTTTCATGTAGCTCCAATCCCACCTTCCAGCGGGCAACCCTGGAATTTGTAGATTGCAGTCACTTCTTTAATTGTTTTCCAAATATTAATTTTAAGATTTTTAAACAAAATCCCAGGCCATTTAATTAACATTACTTCACAGTGCACGCACTCTGCCATCCATCTGCTCAAGTCATCTTTAACTGACATTGTCTTGTATCTGTATTCATAACTATCAAACAAATCTCCAACAGAATCCACCTTCTGTTCCCGCCTAGAAAACAGATTTTGCCATTTTTTGTTCTCACACCTGTGCAGCTATCAACATTTTTCCACTGGAGACTTGTCATTGGTGGATGTACTTGCTGGGAACTGAGGTTACTTTAATATATTCACAGAAAATGAAAGTGACTATATATTTTAGGACCAGAAAGGATTATTGTCTGCTCTGGCCTCTTCTGTAACACCATCCATAAAGTTTCATTGCTTTAATTCTGATATGGTTTTGATACTAAATACTTGACCAAGGTCTGTCTATTAGAAAAAAAAGTCAGTTTTTACTTAACTTTTAATTTGTAATAAATATGCATTGTTATCCTGGATATTAGCTACTCTCTCTGATAAAAATTTGTGCCTTATTTCTCACTCCAAAAATACTGAATTTTGACAACAAATACTTTGTTTTATTTAGAATGAAAATCTTTCCCATGCCCCTGCTACATTTTCGATAAGTTCTTAAAATCTATGCTTGTTGCATCTAAACCTTCTCTTTGGATAAATAAATATTTACACCCCATTTTTTAAAAATCATAAATCATATGCCTAGACTTTGATTATTCTTAGAGCTATAAAATCTAAGTAGTCAATCACACATTTTCTTTAGTTGTGGTTTTATAAAGACAATATACTTGCCAATAGCAGTGAATGTAAAAATAACATTGCCTCCTTAGTCTGATCCCAATGCCAAGAGAAAAAACAAACAATCCTTGTTGTCTTCTTCAAATTGCACTGTTTTTATAATCTTGTGCCTGCCAGTATCTCCTTTCCCAGGAGGAAGCCCCTTTGCCCCTGGAAGTGCCACGGTGCTCCCTGTGCAGTAGCTTCCCTGCCTTTCTCTGCCCTTGCTGTAGCTCCATGAGTTTTCATGATATGGGGCACCTTGTGAACTTTCCAGGATGGCAGCTCAAAAATAAAAATCCAACAAGAACAAAAAAACCCAGGAGGAAGTAACTGTTTTCACAAGGCTTAATTAAAGTGTGGAACTCACTGCTAACAGATACTGTGGATGCTGAAAGCTCAATGGGTTCAAGAATGGATAGACAAAACTGTGGGGGTGTGAATTCCACCAGAACTAGGAAAGAGCTGGAACTCAGGAGGTCACTCACCACAGATCCCCTAAAGCTCAGGCTGTTAGCAAAGGATCAACACCTGTGTTTCTCCTTATGCTCGTGGTTAAGTGCTGCCTCATCAGCAGAGAGGTGCCTGTGTAGGTGCTGCAGTAAATTGTTGGCTGTGTTGGGGTGTCCTGCTACCAAAGGATGGGTGTGATGCTAGCACAGAGGGGGGAAGGCTTTGAGTGCTCTTGGCTTGACTTCCATGAGGATTTATTGATCACCCTTCCACATCTGAAGCATTCCTCAGAGCAGGCTACAAAAGGTATGATAAGGTTTCCTATGCTGTGGCCTGCAGCCCCTCTCCTGAAGCACAGATTGATCCTTTTCTTTCTCTCTTTGTTATACCTAAATACGAAGAGGTTTGAAGAAAAACAATGTTACAGTATTTTTTGGGTTGTTCTTTTTAAATTATGCTTTATTGGAAGTAGACTGTGCCCTTGATATTCCTGTGTTATTTTGGAAGGAAATTTGGTCTCTTTCTTGTGTCTACTGAAGGAGTACATTATGTTTGGGAGTATTCTGTATATAGTTATCTGTGCACTCATATTTTGATAATACTGCCAGTGATTTTCTGTACCTATAACTTTAAGGAATTTCTTGAAGGAAAAGCATCACAGTGTTTTTCTTTTTTGTTCTTTTCTTGATCCTTTCTGCTTGTTGCATAGATTAAGCTGATGTTTGTAAAGGGTTTACTTTATATAAGGCCTTGGTCTTCTCAAAAATTGTTTTCATTTAATGAATCACGCTTTTTCTCCAAAATTCTGTTTTTCTCATGTTGCTAGAAGTCCCAGTGTTTAAGGTACAACATTCCTGCTTTGGTTAATCCTTTAATTCTACTAGGAAGTGTCATCCCATATTTCACACATACACAAAGTATTTTTTTATATTCCTGTCCTTCCCACTAATGATGTATGGAATAACTTTATGGAGCATGCACACGATGAATAAAAATGACTTAAACGGATTTTGTACATTTGCCAGCTGGCATCTCTAAAGTGACAGAGAGGCAGAACAGCACAAGGCAAAGAAGTAGGTTGGGGGAAAGAATGGGCCTTAAACAGGATATTAGCTGTGAGATTAAGAGCAGGTGTATTTGTAGAGGGCTCTGGCTGCTGATCCTGGTGCTATGGAGATTATGCTGAGTTTACGGGGAGCTGCTGCTTTCAGTCTCCATGCTCTGCAGTGTGGAATGTGCAGCAGTGCCCACTGTAGCCCCATGTTGTACTTTTAGCCCTGAGCTTGGCACAGACACACAAGCAGTGCTCTAGACAGAGGGGTGTTTACTTTGGCATGTATGCTCTGAGCACTAAAGCAAGTCTAAACTATCAAATGATTTTTCTCTACAAGTAGGTTTTTAACATGACTGCCATCCATTTGTTCTATCCTCTATAATAAAAGCTAGCCCATGGCACAGCTCCACATTGCTCCTGTGCTCAGGATGAGCTGTGCTGCTCTGCCTGGACTGGGTGTATTGTTACCCAAAAGTATTTCCGATTTTAATGCTTCAGAACCACAGGATCTAGTTCTGCAAACCTTAAACCCCCTGAGCAATCCCTTGTCCACTGAAATCAATGGAATCCCTTGTGTGAATAAAGATTATGCTAGTGAATAAAGGGTTTTCGGATCACAGCCCTAACCCTTTTTAAATTAACCTTCTAAGAAAAAATTTATACAGGAAAACTCTGTCTCAGTGGTGAGCAGTCAATAAACCATGTCTTTGTAACTCCTTCCTTCCTTTATGGGTCCTTTGTGTGAGGCTTAAGTGGAATGGATCTCACTCTATATCCCTTCCTTACTTCCCTTCTGCCCAAGCCAATCACTTTATAAATGTCATAATTTCTCTCTGTTGTCCCCTTTTTGGGTATATTTGCTCTTCTCTCATTCAGTGACTACAAGCTCAACTATCTTTTTGCATTAGGAAGAAGAAAGAAGACAAAAGGCACTGAAAGATCAGGAAGAGAGATTTCATCTTATTTTAACCTCTGAGAATCAAAACACTAGTTTTTTTTTATTGAGAATCCCAGAAGTCAGTTTTTGCTTTATGGAAGTTTCTACTTCCAATATTTCACTATCAAAGATGATCTATCCTAAATATAAAGTTCTAGGATTTAGAGGCTTAACTTTGAAGCTATCTCCTGTAATTTTCCATCTTCAGATTCACCTCAGTGCCTTAAAATGTCACAGTTATTGTTTGCCATTACAGATAACCACAGTGGCCCAAAAGCAAAACCAGCAGATGACAGAAAATAGAATAATACTAAGATGTGCTTGTCCAGCTAAAGTGTTTTCTGATAGCATTGCAGCCTAGTGAATCACAAGTGTTAGGAAATGGTGGCGATAGAGAAAATGAAGATCTCCACTGCTCCTCACAGAAAAGTGTGGATTTAACTGCAATCTGCAGGACATAAGGGATTCCTAAATGCTGCAGAGTATAATGTTGTTTTCTCAGTGCTGAAAGATAAATGAAATGTTCTGCTTTTATGTAAGTCAACAGAAGTATTCTGTGCTTTCTATTTTCCAATTACCCACGAACAGTTTTTTAATTTCTGAGAGTATTTGTGGCTCTCTGTAAATTGTGAACACTCTGTCACACGCTTCCTGCTTTGTTTGTGTGTAGCTGCCTGGCTGGAACTGTATCCCGTGGTTTGATGGTCTTTCCTGGTTTTTAACTGGATAATTGTGACTTAATCACAATGTTTCCTGGTGAACATGCAAATGTTTACCCAAAATTAAGTGGATTTAAGGTTGCAGAGAGACTTATGAGAAGAACATTTAAATTCATGCTCATATTTGCAGGTATAAGGATTTAACAGGTTTGAACATTTTGATTCAAGACACTACCAGGATAAAACATTCATTAATTTTCCTGGTGTTGTTCATACCTAAGCAATTTTATTTCTAGGAGGATGTTGAATTAGCTGGTAAGTGGCTTAGCTGGTCCATTGAGAAGCAATGTCAGTTGTCTCATGGACACTTATTTAATCTTGGAGAATTATAAGGGTGTCATAATGCTCACACTGGCCTCAGCCCAGTACTTCTTTGCACTTTATTTGTTTGCTTGTCCTCTGATACTCCTTTGAACTCATTGCCTCTTTTCTTCTTTCTGCTTAGACATTCGTAGCATGTTCTAAATAATTGATTTGGTTCTCTGAAGATTTATGTCTGTAATGACCAAGTCTCATTTTTTTTTTCTCATCATGGTTGTTAGCAATAGAGATTTCTTCCTAAGTAAAAGCAGGAACAAGTATGGAAATGTAGTGGATAGCTTCTGGTGCTTCAGCTTTGAAGGAAGATGTCTTTGGAGAGATGTTCAGTAGAGTATTCTTCCTTTTAAAAATTCTCAGGAAATCCAATATTTTTCCTTTTCCTTGAACATATTAGGCAAAGACAGAGATTTATGCCTGCAAGTTTTACAACTTGGGAGTACTCTTTAGAGAATCTTTTTGTTTTGTTATCTTTCTGAGCACATCTATTATTTGCTGGGAAAAAAAACCCCAACAATTTCCAACTTTGCAAATGGTCTAAGGGTATTCTCAGCTCTGTCTTTGTGGTAACAATCTGCAAGCAGGGATTTATTAGGATAGAAAGGCCAGTTTTCCTGGTTTGCCTCCCCCCAAGTCAGACAGGGTAGTGTTGTGCAGCAGCTGGCCCCAAATGCTGGTATTGCCCTCCCAGCTCTATGTAGCCTTGAATCCTGCTGTGTGGCATGTTAAAGACCATGAGTTTTAAAGTTTTTTCTTTTTATTCTGGAATAAAAGCTGAGGTGGGGAGGGCTATTATTACTATGAACCTTAATGTGATGAAACACTTTCTCCATATTTCTAACTGATCTTGTTACTACACTCCCCTGTCCTCCAATGGTCCTCTATCAGACCTTCAATAAGACTCTTAATTTCTGCTATCTGAGACAAGCTTCTGTCTAATCTCAAAATTTCCCTCTTCCTTTTAACTTGTTTCCTTCCATGAGTTTGTTGCATCATACTCGCAATTCCCTTGCTAATGCTCTGTGTGTCTTCTAGGCTTTATCTCTTGGTCTCAGAAAGGAATTAATAATCCTTCTGACAACTTTATACATTTAGCCTTTCACCCTAATTTTTTCTCAGATAAATTTTTACAGCCTAAAAATCCTCTGGTATGAAGGTACATATAGCTCTTTATCTGAGTTTTGCTTTCAGTGAGCTATCATTTTAAGTGGAGTCAAATATAGAGTCTATTATTTACAGGACTGATTGTTTACCCAGTTAATACCACAACTTAAACCCAGATATACCACTATTCTAACATCCCCCCATTTATTTACCATGAATGACTCCTTTTCATGATCAAAAAGCCTTTAAACCTCACATAAAAAGTTTCTTAAAACCACAGTTTATCTGTTTCCCTCAAAAGAGATGCTTTCAAAGGATTGCATCAGCATTTTACATTAAGTAGTCCTATGTCTTGATTTGCAAAACAAGCTGACCATTAAGATTCTCTGAAGGCAGTACTCTTGTGGGTGGGTTTGTTTGTTTAATTAAAATATCTATTAATTTTTGAAAAAATCTAAATCTGAAACTCTTATTATGACTTGATAAAACTTAACGTGCTTTGGTTATTTAGAGGGATAGAGTAAAAGTATCTTTTTTAAGCAAGCTGAATTGGCAGTAGAGGTTACAGCAAATTTTCTATTAATATTGTTAGACAATCTAAAAATCATTATGGGGGACTTGCATGGATAGAAGGAAGGCTTTTGTAATTATAAATTTCATGGTAATTTTTTTTTATCAAGAAAGGACTAAGTAATAAGTTCCCTTGTCATATTCCCAGTGCACTTCAGAAAGGTCTGAATCATTGTGGCAGGCACTTCTCATTGCTGATAGTTTGCACCAATTTGAGATTTTAGTTGCCCACTTTTCAAGTCATCTTTTCTCAAATATAACTTTTCTGATGCTTGATGTCTCAAATACAATACTGTTCAACATAAGCCTATATTTTCCAGAGTAATTACAGACACTGAATGAAACTGAATTTATTCATGAGGGATCAGTGATTCTTTCAAATCCAGTTAAGCTATTCTTTTTAATACCCCTTTAAAAAACTTATAAATTTCTACCAGTTTAAATTTCTTGGGAGAAGACACCAGGCAATTACAGAACATCTCTGTGTGTCTAGGAATTTTGTATTTTGGTTTTTGATTTTTTTTGTTTGTTTCTTTCAGAAATTACTAAAAACCAAGTTTGGGCATTAGATTGTGTAATTTCCATATAACCTGGAGAGGTAAGGGGTTGTGGGTGCTTGTGGTGGGCTGATTCCAGCATGCAGCAGGAGCAAGGGGTTACAGAGAGCCTGGGGTTTGCACCTTGAGAATGGCAAATGCTGCAAGGATAGAGAGGAGCTCGCAGGGATGGGGTAAAGCAGGGATGCTTGATGCTGCACTGGAGAATGGGTCTGTGTCAGGCAATAGGAGCAATGTATTATAATAAATTATATCAGTAATGAGAAAAAGGTGACACTTTTACAGAGTGTAATGAGGGCTAAAGCCTATAACGTGCTGTATAGCTTAACAGCTGGCATTAAATCAGCAGACAAAACATTTGCTGAGATTGTGGAAAGTCTGCAAAATTACCTTTCTGGTATCTGCTGAGTGTATCTGCTTTTATAAAGAGGATCAAAAGAGAAAATGAGACAATTCTTGAATTTGTCAGTTCAGGAAGGGTTTAAATGATGTGTTAAGAGACTGGATGGTGTATTATATGCAGAAATGAAACAGTCTAAAAATGATTATTGACTGAAGTAATTGATCCAGAGCAGGAAACTGAGTGGTGGGACTGTGGGAGGCACTAAAATGCTGTGGGCAGCCTGTGTGACCACTAAGCAGTGTCCCAAGCTGAAAGCTCAAACCAGACAAGCCAAGCAGCCTGTGTCGCCTCTGTCTTGTGCCAATGAGTGCTGATCTGAAATAGCTGAGAGAAAAGGGGATGTGCAGACAAAACACACAGGTTCCAAACCTATTGCCCTTTACAAAGGCAACACAAAGAGTGTTTGGGGCTGTGGTGCTGCAGAGAACAGCGTCTGCTGTGTCCTGTTGTATTGTAATAGCACTAGTATCTTTACAGCAGCTTTATAGGATGCAATAGCAAAAATGTTATTGGATTTCATTTGAAATGGAGGGAATGGAATGTGAAATGTGTCTTTGGCAGTATGCTCACACAGAAGTGAACTTGGTGTTTTAAATGGACTGAGAAAGAATCTACATCTTCCAAATGCTCTTGCAATGAAGGTGTAACTTGTAACTATAAATTATGTGTTCTTCCTTAGCATGTTGTGAAGTTTCCTACATGTTTTAGGAAGACATTAATATCTTAAAATTGTATTTTTTGGAGAGACTAAACATACAGGTTTCTAGGCTTCTGCAGGAATTGGAAAGAAGAAGAAAAAGGTGGAAGATAAGTCCCTCTCAGAAATTTTATGACAATCTGAATGGAACACTGCAACATGTTTCAAGGCTTTGTACATCCAAACTGAGTTCAATATCAACTCATACTTGCAATTTAGTAACTTTTAACTGAAACAGTGGGTAAACTTGTTCCATTAGTTGGTTGTAAGCTCCCAAATCTACCTAGAGAAATATGTCTATAAAATTGGAGATTGAAGTTGATGGCAAGAAATACCACTTCAAAGAAAGTTGCAATATCACCAGCTAATCTTATCAGTGCCATGAGTACTTGTTGTTTAGCACTGAACAATAAAACTCATGCTTTATGACATTGTTAGCACTCAGTGGTACTGGAAGTTAGTGGTCCAGAGCACCTTAAATAGCACTGCTGAGAAATTGCCAAGAATTTGAAAGTAATATGAAAAATCAGGGGTGTTCTTTTTCATTTGGAGCTTCAACTATGTTATGGCTGGCAGAGTTTCACCTAAGCCTCGTGATTTATCTTGGGGAACCTTAACCTTCAAATGTTCCCCTTGTGAGCCCCTGTTTACAGTCAGTCAGTTATTTCTGTAGGATTTTGCCTACGGCAGTAACAGCGTTCGATCTGCAGGATGAACTGTTACAGAATGAATAGAAACATTGATTCACGTGGCATTTTGGGACTTTTCATGAGTGATGGTGCTCATATTGTGCAAGAAAGTCCTTACACACCTTTGTCTATAAAGCTACCTTATGATGCTTCCCTAACTGGAACAGGAGCAGTAATTCCACATCTGATGGAGGATCAGAGTGAAAGGTTCATTGCCTTTGCTTCTAAATTCCTTTCTTTGGCAAAATGGAGCTGCATGGAAATTGGGAAAGGATCTCTGACCTATTCCTGGCAGTTTAAAACTTTTCACTCGTTTTATATAGATAATGATTTATGCTGGTTGAAGATCATCAACTGTACTTTCAGCTTTAATCCTACAAAAAAAGAGTTCCAACCATAACTATTGAAAAGCTTTCAGGATGGGAAGATGGCTCAACTGAATTAATTTCAAAACTATCAACAGCTTCATGAATTTTTGTCTGGCAAACCTTTCACTGGAACTATCACCATTAAGGGGGGCCTATAGACTCTGCATGGCAAGAATTCATGGCAGGAAAAATGCATTAAAATACAAAAGTAATCTGAAGATTAAAATTTATACAACACAAAGTGGGCACGTGTATGCACAAATTATTTCATCAGCAACATAACATCCTTCTTCCTGCAAATGCATGTCTTACAACCCTTTCTCTCATCTTTGGAAGAATTTTGTATTCCTCTATGACTTCTACAACTTAATTCTTCCCATTGTGTATCCAGTCACTTACTGACCCCCTAATTATTTCCATCACCTCCATTTCTGTTGCCTCTTATTTTATGGTAAAGGGAAGAAGTGGCTGGGGTGAATTGTGACTGGGTGGTTTTGTTTTGGGTTTTTGGTTTGACTTTTTTTACGCTGGGGTAGCTATTTTTTTTGTTTTTTTTGATGGTTTTGTTTCTTAAGGAATTAAAACCTTTGTGTATTATACTGATGTGCCGATTTGGTTGCATTTGGTGGGCGGATATAGAAGTGATTGGAGGATGGAAACAGTTAAACCAGGCATGTTTAACCTCAGAATGGCATTCTGCAAAGTACCTGAGACATTACATGATAAGCCTTGTAAAATTTGATTGCTCCTATTGTTCCTTCATTAGAGAGTCATGACCTAGAAACCAGGCTTAAGATAGCTCTGTTTTTAATTTTATTTTATTAAGAAGACTTGCTGGGTCTCAGTTACAATCATTAAGATGTGATTTTTAAAGTTCCAATATTTGAAGTCTAGGTTGTCTGTCTCACTCCTCCATCTCAGTGGTGAGAGACTTTTACAGAAATAGAAGATACAGCATAATGGTCTCAAGGGTTTTAAAAATGCATCTTATGCCTAAATATTTTAATTTTCACCAGAATTTAACTAGCAGTGTTATCTTTAGACTGTGCTAGGCCATTTATTAGGTATGTACTTCTCTCTATTTGTGGAGTCTAATGCTTTTACTTCATTAGATATTCACTAATGCCCATGATATAGCAGTGCAGGGACTGGAAAGTGTAAAATTCTCACTTCTGAACTTGGATAAATTACATAAATTTAAACAACAGAATGTTATTCTCACTTGAGAGTCCTAATTGTTTTTGAAATAAGCAGAATGTCAGAGCAGCTCTTCACCACCCTGGCACACTGTGCTGCTGCAAAGATTTATTCATACTTTCAGGAAGGGAGTGACTTATACAATAGCATGGGCAAAGATCACGTACAGTGAGCCATCAGATTCTGTGGGGCAGATGGAACACAGAACAGGCCATTACAAAACAGATCTTGGCTATGTCACTGAGGAGCTGAATTTTGAACCCTCTCAAGGTTGGATTGTTGGTTGGTTGGTGTTTTGGGTTGGTGGTGATTATTTGTTTTTAATCACAATAAATATGGGGATATTGGAAAGAACCAGAATAATTGGGGGATCTCCTGAATATTTCTTTTTATTATAGGAGGAAAATGAAGTAGTGAGATGCAGTAGAGATAATTTATAGAAGCTTGGGGTGATAATGTCACGGTTTTATCCATCATATTTTTAAGCAGAAGTGGTATAGAATGTGACACAGACAAGCAGGAGGTTTACCTGGATATTCTGCAGAAGGGATGCGTATTGAAAATACAGGGCATCAATACAACCAGACAGTGATGTGTGCTGGTAGCAGCGAGCTTTTTGTTTGCCTTCACTTGAAAGCATTCTCTGAGATGTTTTATGTGAAGTAAGAAATGGTATCTATAACAAATACCCTTGAAAGTTTCAGAGTATTTGTTTAACACCTGCTGGCCATACTGAAAGGCACATTGTACATCATCACCCAGCAGACAGACTGCTTGTGCACTGCATTACATGATTTTGGTAGTTAAGGCTGGGGAGGTGCTTGGTGTGGAGTTTCTCAGGGCGCTCACCTTGCGTGGCAGGAGATGCTGTTAATGAGCACGAGCAGCTGCTTGCACCCCTGCAGGGTGCCCGGGGTAGCTCCTGCAGCCTGTGCAAGGGCACGGCAGCAGCATGGGAGCAGCTTTGCAGCCCCTTGCAGCAGGCTGTGCTTGTTCCCATCCAGAGGGAGGGCTGCTTCCCCAGCTCTCACACTTCTGGAGGAATGCTGATGTAGAATAATTGCGCCGTGATCCTGGTACAGCAAATGATTGTGGGTTATTATAGATCCTCTCTGTATGTATGTGAAATCCATAATTAGGCTTTTTGTATTATAAATCAACAAGTATGGGTATGTGGAAATGCTAATGTGTGGATGGTGCTGGCAATACACAGAGTAGTGAAAGTGGCACCACATCCATTGAGTGGACGTAATCTGAGAGGTGGTCATCAGATAATTCAAGTGCTCAGAAATTCTGTATTTTTATGGAGATTAAAAAAGTACTTTTTAGATCTGTCTGTCTAGCAATTCCTGCTGTTACCTTTGTGGTAAAATCTGCTCAGCACTTAGCCAATTGATGCACAAATACAATGCAAAAAGGTCGATTTGGATCTATGGAAAAAGCTATAACAATTCGTCAATTGGAGTCAGATTGCAATCTTGAACTGTGATGAAGCCTTGAAGACCCTTTGTTTTGTCACTGACAGTCAATTCAAGTGTTTATATTCCAACACACTTGAAATAATTTTTTTTTGCTGCCTTTTGTTAAATCTTAATTTCACAAGTGGCTGTTGACATTTTGGAGTGAATGATAGGAGGTGAACATCAAGCAAACAGTCTAATCAAGCTGAAAATACACTGAAGTGGAGCTGTAACTTTCTCATCGTGCACCTTTATCAGGTTAATCCTGTTCTAATGCTCTGCAGAAGGCTGCCAAAACAATGCACTTCGTTAAAGCATATAAGAATACCTTTATTATAGATTTACCATTTTTTATGTACTGAATAATTTGTTCCTCTTTACTTATTGAATAATAAAAATATTGTGCTAAATATTTTTCTTATTTAACTTTCTAATATGAAGCAGGTCCACAAGATGGCCCTTTTGCCTTGCCAAGTCTTGGGTCATGAATGAAGAGCCCAGCATTGTGGCTATTGATCTCTTCTGTCCCAAAACCCTATTTTCAGAAACACACACTGATTTGTGTGCTTCATTAACATTTGTTTCTTCTTCACTGCGATAATGAGCTGTTTGTATCTTGCTCAAAAATAGACATAGATTAATGCAATGTTGAATGCAAAATCACCAAGGAAGAAAACTGCTGCACCAGATAAACTTTATAGGTCACGTTCCTCCAGTTTCAGAGTCTGGGATGGCTCTTTGTGTAATAAGGCATGGCGAGGATTGTGATTATCATAGAATAAACCCTGGAGTATTTAAAATGTGCAAAGCATAACTGCCAGTGTTTCACTTCCTAGAAATAGAACTATTTGGTAACATTTGGCACCATCAGAGATGCCTAATTAACGAGCACATACATGTTTACAGGTAATTATGCATCTCCATCCACATAGAAGCTTACAGGCACAAAAGAATGAGTACATTTTTACTGGAAGAAATGCATTAGGAAATCTGGAAAAATGCAAAGCACTTCTATGTGGAAGAAGTAAGAATTTCATCTTGCTTGTAGTATCAGTAATAAGAATTACTGTTCTATTTTTGATGCAGGGGTACAGGTATCTTGCACTTAAGTAAAACATATCAGCACTGATTCTAGAGGTTTCTGAACGTGCCAGAGGCAAGGGATTAGAGTAACAACCTAACCCAAGTTAGGGAATTTCTCAGCAACATACATCTATCTGTTAAAAATAGACACCTGAGCATCACTGGGGCTTTTCACATGGCAGCTGATGGAATGACCTGATCCTTTTTTTTTTCTTGATATATTTTCTGTACTTATTTCAGTGTCTCAGCAGGGTAGATGTAACTGCATATTGCACAGGTTGATTTTTCCAGGTACAGCAGGCGCTGAACTGAACCAGCAGCTTTGTTTTTCAATTCCTGTAGTTTCTTCAGGCTGAGACACACGTGACTTTTGTGTTCTTCCCCATTGCTTCTTCAGTGTAATGGGAATTACAGGAAGAGTAGGATGGTTGGACATATTTCCTCTCCCTATTCTTCACATCTGTTCCCTTAATAGTGTGAGTTCAGTGTAAATCTGCAGGACTGCTTTTGTCAGATGGAGTGGGAACCAGATGTGTCTTCAGCCCTGTAGATCCTTAAAATACAGCACTGAGGCATTGGGGCTCTTTTTAGTGTTGTATAGGAAATACTTTTCTTGCAGGAAAAGACTATAAGAATGTGGAATGCGATTGCTTACTCTCAATAATTAATGAATTCAATGGTTATCCTATACAACCTTTTTTAATAATGTGTTTCTTCCCAGACAGTGCCTAGGGGTTTTCTTCCCTCCCCCTTGAATTAATAATTCCAAAAAATGTTCCTTAATATCACAGACAAAAGTGTTTGTGACATGTCTCTCTGTGAACACAAAACTTTTTAAGCCTCAGAACTTGATTCTAACCTCAATGATTTACAGGACTCAGGAAGGCTTAGAATTGTACCTGCAATTTCAGTGTAAGTTTTCATGTAACCTCTCTGAGGAAAAGCACAGATTGCTGCAGATCTTTACACCGAGATTCATTGGCAAGAATCTGAATTCAGGAGAGGCATCATGAGGGGAAATAGCACGAGACATAAATCTTTAAACAGAAGTAAGGTGTATATATTGCCCTGAGCAACATTTCAGGCTCCCAATTCTCATGGGTTGACCAAGTGCCACACGTTGGAACCTCCCCAGTTCTCACAGCTAATGTGCCTCTGCAAATTGAGTAGACACTGTTATTTAGGATGGAATATTGACTTCTCTGCATAAGCCTCCTTGTTACTGTGATTAGTCACAGCAGTGTGCACTGTATTTTGGAGCATGTTAGTCACGCTGTAGATGTGTCATAACTTCTTATTGAGACAAATGGTTGTTCATGGAAGAAGGGTCACACCTGTGGAGAAGAGATTCCACAAGACAACCTGTGCACCACCTCAGTCGATAATTCCCAGGTTTACACATGTACCAAGGCTAGGAGGGCAGGAGATGTTGGATTTCTGACACTCTGTTTTGTGTTGAGAGATGGGCAAAATGTATGAAAAGAAAATAACACAACATATTTCTTCCTGAAATTATGCTGCTGACTCTCTAAGCCAGGAACCCTCAGGAGTTTTATAAAAAAAATAAGCTGTCATCCTGTAGTATTTTCACTCAGTCATCATGTTTCTGCCTGAATCATCAGGTATTTATTTTTCTTAACCTTGCAAAACTCATATTGGTCTATCTACCAGTTGCAGAACACTGAAAATGGCCTTAAAAATATGAAGTGCTGCTTCAGGCCATCTAGTAAGAATATTGAAGGCCCGAAAGTATAATTTATCTATATCTTTTTTTCTTCAGCTGTTGATATCATACTTACTGCTCACTTAACTTAGCAGTATAAGCAGTGTAGGACCAATTATCATCTGCAGTGCATTTATTTAGGTACTACTAGTGCTTTTCTGGACAGTTTAAAACAAATGTAAACACAAAAGAAAATGCAAGTAAATTAGCAAGGCAGCTTAAATTTAGTGCCAGCAAAAGCAACTTGATTCACATTGCTAGGTTACAAATATATTGAATCTGTTTTCTACCAAACACAGAATTAATCTATAGAGCTCATTGCCACAAAATAGTAAGCTCTTAATGGAATTCATCGACCAGATATTTATATGGCTATTGAATGTCACAGGCATGATGGGCACTGTGCAAGCGTAGTTCTGACTATTGCAAATTCTCTCAGAGCCTGCAAATTAGAAAGAAACCCTCCCCAGAAAGTGAGTTATTTCATAATCATCCATTATAGGGTCTCCTGAATCTTCAGGTGCCTCTGGTTGCTCTGGGAGATGCACTGTTCTGTCTGACACAGCACAGGTGTTGAGAAGTTAAGATCAGTCTTATTAGTGATTTAATGACTACCAGGCTATTCATCAGTCAGTTGCTTGTCCTGGACGGCACTGGAGTGACCAATGGTCACTAAGACACCTGTCCTGCTGGCTGAGCTGCTGTCTGAAAGCTGAGAGATTGTGGGCAGCTATTTATGGAACACCTTGGTGCTGCATAGAGAAATGTTTTTATTTTATGACAATGTATGGGACTCTTTTCCCATCCTGCTCTTTCCATGACGTGCTGCCGTTTCCCCCCAGAGCTGCTGAATATTGTGGCTAATATTGGACAAATCTGATGGTAGTGCAGAAGTTTCCAGCCCACTGGGTTCTGGCAACAGAGACAAGGAGCAGCGAGAAACACACCCTGGGTGGAGTGAAGCTGGAGTTTCCCTGGGCTCCCTGAGTGCTACTGCACCTACAAAGAAGCTCCTTAACCTTCAGTTTCTCCATCAAAACCAGAAATTTTGGCAACTTATCATTTCAGCCTGGCTTACATGATGCCTGTGGCCTGTTTTGCTGAATTACTTTGAAAAGGACAAAATTATTTCAGACTTTAAAGTGCACTTTTTTAAAGCTAACAGAGCTGTATTGGAAGGAATATGAAATAGAAATGAATTTAAAAGTAATATGAAATATCAGCCCTTGCAAGGTGAACTGGTAGAAGGTGAACTAATGTTTACATAAGGATAAATGCATATATATAAATAAACAGAAGATCTTCAGCTTGTGTCATGTAGCTTCTGAAGATTTAGAATTAAAGCAAAATTTGGCAAATAGATAGATAGTGAAATATTCATCTTTAATAAGTAATGCTGTTCAATAATGTGCATTGTTGTACTAATGCATAATAAGGAGTATTAAATGATAAGGCTGGCTTTACTGTAATTTAAAATTCATTCTGCTGTGGTCAGGGCAACACTGTCAGTAAGAAGCAAGAGACAAAATTCCATCTTAAACTGACAGTGTTGAATTCCCAGTGAGACTGCCGTGACATTCCTGTGACAGTGATTGTGCTAAGCCACTGATGTGGGGAACACTTTAAAGGACCTTGTCCTTTTGCTGCCTTCAGTCCAAGTTAAATGGTTAAACCCAGGAAAACAGAACTTCTAGCCTTCAAATACCTATTGCTGTGCTGGCCTTTAAAAGCTGAAGGGGTATTGTGGTGTAGAATTGCAATTCAGGGTATTTGGGGGATTCTCACCCAGATTTTTCTGACACAGAATCTTTATTCTCTTGTAATCACAGTAGTTTCTGCAAATTTACTGTTACATTATAAAGCTGCTGGAAATGAGATGGATAACTTTACACAAATGTCTTTAAAGGCTCATATAAGTACACAGTAAGAGCCCTTGGGGAGGGGGGGAAAGCTATTTATTTGTATGTTCTAAATTTGCAGTTTTCCCCCCAAGATTTGGTCTCAGCTGTTGAAGTAAGTTAACTACATTTCTGGTTTCTTTATACCTACCTTGTTCTGTAGTGGAGCCTCTCATTCCAACATGCAGAATTGTTGTTTCTGTACTCTTAATGCTCAGGTGGAGGTGGTGATATTGCCATCAGATGGATTGTTGATGTAGGAAGTGAAGCAGTGAAGTGAAATACCCATGGTGATGTGTAAATGGGTCAACACGTTTTTCAGGCACCTTTGCCAGGAATCATAAAGTGTGTGGAGCATCCATTTAAATTTTTATATTTGGCTGCATCTCATTCAATTAGTCTATCAAATTCCTCATTAAAGTTCTTGAGCATTTAGAACTACATAATTAAAATACCATTACACTTGGTGGAGGGGAAAAAAAAAATCTTTAAAGTGTGCTGCATCATTAGAAAAAAAAGTCCCATCAAGGAGTGATATTGCATTAGTATTCATTACTATTAAGACATGTTGGAAGTGGAAAGAATAAAAAGATTTCATTTTGTAATGCCAGCTCCAGGAATGACCTAAGGCTTCAAGTTTATATTGATTCCTTTAGTTTCTGGTTTTTATGTGTTTGCTGTGTACATACAGGAAGAATTGACTGAGGAGAGACATTTCAGCAAAGCTCCAGCTATTCAATATCTACCCATACTTCCCTAAATCACCAATTTCAGATTCTTTTTAAGAACATGTTTCTAATGAAGTGATTACAAGAATGATAATGAATGACAGTTTCATGAATAGTACCTTTTATTTCCCCTCAGTGACTGCTGACTATGGTATGTAATAAATCAACAGATCAATCAAAAAGCAGATCCCCAAATGAAACAAACAGGAATGCAGCAACCTCCCCATGCAATGGGGAAACTGTCCCAGATCGAGACATGGTGCCTAACTGGGGATTTAAATAATGTCACTTGAGATTTTTTTCTCAGTAACGTCACAGACTTTTCACCAGAAATTTGCTTTTATTGGCACAGCAGGCAACTAATGGCTTGTCTTGTTTTTGCATTTTAATGCAAAGGGCAAGAACAGCAAGCCCGTGGCACTCATGGGAATGACAGATGATCACAGCCTTTGGGCAGGGTGCAAAGGTGTGTGTCCCACCTGGCACACCTGGAGCAGTTTGACACAGACTCAACAAAGGCAATATGCCACCTTCATTTATAAAACACAGGACACAGTACACTTGAAAAATACTGATTTTCATATTTTCATGGAGAATAGCCTCTGGCAAAATTCAATTTGCTCTTCTCTCCACTTTTTACTGCCTTTTAAAAATAATTGTATCTCTAGGATTTTCAGTAATTGGTTCTATTGCACTTACAGTTAATTATATATTTTTGATTAATGTATTCTATTATGAAATAATTTGCTTAGAATATCTGATAGTGATTTAATTTCCAGGTTATTGTCCTTCTAAGCAACCTGAGGAATTGGCTTCCAGATAGTGAAGTGAATGGGTTTCGGTGACAAGTGTTATGATCCAAGATAAATCACTGTATTGTAGTTAGTAAGCCTTATGTTGTCAAACATGTCAAGTATTGCGTCTTAATTGATTTCATTTTTCATTTTAATTAAATTTAGTATTCACAAAAACCACTGGAAAGAGCAGAGTTTAGAAGTAAAGCTTTTCAAAAGCATGGAAATTTGGTTCAGTAGTGCCAAAGAAACTGGAGTTTTGTCTTGTAACAGACATGCAGAGACATGGAGTTCTGTATTTGCACAGACACTTTTCTATGGTTTAGTTTTAGATGGGGCCTTTTATATTATAAAGTTGCTGATTTTAAGTTTATTTTAATTTTGAGTCATTTGAAGCAATTAAGTAGTTTTACCTTTTGGGCAAATAGAAAAAAGTATACTGTCAAAAAGAAAACATGAAAAAATAAAAAGTTTACACATTTGTAAATCACAGTAGATTTTTCTTTTCACTAGCTCTGTAATTCTGTACCTTTATTTTCTAAGGTGATTGAATTAGATAGATGAGATATTTATACCTGGAGATCAAATGAGCAATCTTACCATTTTGTGAGAAACCTGTCTTTGAATTTAAAACTCTCAGTACCCAAGTCAAGTGGAAAAGTACTTATATTTGCTCAAAACAAATCAGAAAGGGAAGGGGATTAAACAACTGACTCTAATTTACCCTGGAATGTATGGGTACCTAAGTGCTGGTGAATTGTGAGGATTAGACTGTCCTTGAATTTCTAAACACGAATTTTCAAAACATGCCAGGAAGGCTCAGGTAATTGAGAAGGTAATTCAAATAGCACTACTTTCGGGGGAAAACCAGTTTAATTTTAATGACCTTTCCAGAAGTCTGAACTGTTCCCTTGTTTACACGTTTTTGCCTCTACTTCAAGAGTGCAGTCAATGGTGGTTAAAACCTTACTGGAAATCCTGTCTTTGTGTTTTCCTCGCTGAGGTGATTTTCTGAGAAAACCATTTTCCAGGAGTTTACCTGCCTGGTTTTTTTTTCTCTGGCATTGGCAACTTGGATTCTATTAAAATACATTGCCTGTGCCAGCTGATCTCATGACTGAAATTCTCCAAGTTCTGTGAGGTGCTGATTGCAGCTCCTCAGTTTCAGGTTCTGACAGTTGCAGCCATGGCAGGTGATAAATCTGTTTCCTTCTCTCTTCAGATTGCTGTGGTGTTCTCTGTGGGGTCCTTGCTAATGATTACTGCTTTGTTTGGGGTTTTTCTTTTCAGCTAATTTTCCCCTCTATATAGGATTTTCATTTTAGCAAAAATACCTTCTTTGGAAGTTTGGCTGATTTCTAGAAGTGACATCAAAATAAGCTCACCCTGAGCTAAAATGAGAGTTTCTTGGTAGGTGATTCTAGTGTTCGAGTTTTTGGATAGGGATTTAGAAAACAAAACAACCCCACACTATGAAATCTCATGTGTGTTTTCTAACTATTAAAACTTACTTCTGAATGACCTAAGGTGTAATATATGCTTCAGACAGTTTGGTACTTTTAATATAATTTTACTACTCCCAGGCATGATTATTTGGTATTTATGTGGTGCTGCAATGTGGTTAAATAATAGACAAGGTACAAATATTGAAGACTAGTCAAAGAAGATAACTGAAATTGCTGGGGGTTATATTTGCCTTTGCAACAACTTTCCTTTAAAACCCTCCTTCATGTAAATCTAATGAACTGAAACAACCCAACTTCATCAACAACTAATCAAACACATATTATTTTATTTCAGTGGTGAGAAATCACAGATACAGTTGTGGTTAATGGGAGCTGTGGTGGCTCACCACTCATTAAAAACATGTTTTATGTGGGTTTTTTTAAGGAAGATGCAGGATCTGGCAATCATAGTCCAAAAAGCCTCTGAGAATAGAGCTGGCCAATACTATTTTTTCAGTCAGAAAAGCATCTCCCAAAGCTATAAACTTTAATTAACAATTTATTAAAAACTCTGATGAAACCTCCTCTGGGACTGCATCAAATAAACACTAATAATGACCTTAATATGAAAAGTTTGACAGTATATGGCTTCTCCTAATCACAAATTAATTAATTGTATAGATTTTATCAACCGTAAAAAATACCAAAACTGGTTTTTTCTATATACACATAGATGTTTGTGAAGCATATAAATATATATGTAAGCATGTACCTGTATAAACATTTGTGCTTATGCAGACATTTAATATGTATAAAAAAGTGTGTTAGTATGTCCATATACCTTGAATTTGCGGATAACAAATGAAAACTTATGCTACCAAGGCTCTCACTACTCTCTTTAAATGATTATTATTATTTTTTTTTGGTATCCTGAATACATTTCCCAGCTATCTTCAAGAGGAAAATATTAATTTAGCATGTACAACCAGCAGCGTTGAATGGATCAGTAAATACAAGGCACCGCTTTTATTTTGTTGGTTTTTTTCTTTGTGTTTTATAATTGAATAGAGTCTATAAATAATTATACTCCTTTATGAATTTTATTAGGTTTTTAAATTGATTGATGGTTTCATTGTGAGGCATCCAGAAATCTGAAGCTCTTGGACTTTATTTTTTCCTATCTGTAAATGCATCTAATTCTAAATTGGTGCCTGCAGTGGAAGCACTTTAATTCTTATCACTTCCTCTCCACCAGCTCCTGAGCAGTGTGGGGGGAGGCAGAGCTGTGTGTGCTGTGTCTCACCAGCCCAAAAAGGGCCCCCAGCCCATCCCTGTGTGCTGGGCTTGCCTTGCTGCTCCCCAGAGGGTGACAGCAGCTGCCACAAATTGCACCCACCTTTGTGCTCTTTTACTTAATTCACAGAAACACGGTCAAGAGGAATATTTTGGTATTTACGTGTGTGTTTTCGTACTCTCAAAACCAAATACACAATTCATTCTTTGATGTACTTTTGGTGTTGGCCAGCTGTAGGGGATTTTTGCCTATGAATAGGGAAAAGTTACAGAGAGGACGTGCTGTAGCAGGAATGCAGGGGTGACTTGGGATCTCAGAGGAGAGAATAGGTTAAAACAAGGTGTAAGTTTTTGGGAAAATGTGAACAAGTGTACTTCTCTGCTTCTTCAACACATTGATAGGAGAGGCTACCCAAGGTCTCAATAGAATCCTTAAAATAAAGCCCAGTGTAAATACAGCTGAATTAGAGCCAGTGAGTGGTCTGACCTTTCTCAAAGCTAAGAATATTGGGTACACCAAAGGTGAGAGAAGCAGGATAATAGATCCCTCTGGGGCTCAGGATGTGCAGGTCTGCCATCCAGGCCATGTGTTTGGGCTGGCAAGGGGATGCCCTGAGGGTCAGGGCTGCTGCAGAGCCCTCCCACACACGGGGCAGGATGTGTGGTGACACCTTGGTGCTGTCACCCCTCACAGCACAGCTGCACCTGCACCCGTCACACTGGATACATGGGAGGCAGAATTTATCTGGTGTTCTGCTTCTGGGTTTGTCATGGGTGAGAAGGGCAACTGAAGGGAGATTCTCACACAGTCAGCTGGGACTTGCCTTTCTTCAGCACAGCAGCACAGGCACCACTGACTTCTCTGTGCTCCTTCTTTGGGCTTGGGAGGTCAGGAGTGCCAAGTTTCTGCTGCTCACCCTCTGACCAGAGCTGGATCTCACTTTGCCAGTTTGTTGGTCATGTTGCTATATGAACCTGGAAAATGCAATGGTTTTTGCAGCACTCCTAATGATTACTGGCTGTAGCCTTCTCTAGTATAGTGCAGAATTTTCAAAGTAGCTCTCAAAATATGTTCTTCCAAAAACCAATTTGACCTAAAGCACACCTGTGAGCAGAAACTCAGTTGTGGTGAAAGGTGTGTAAAAGTTATCTTGGCTTTATGGGTCAGTTTATCGTTCTTTATGGGTCACTTTATCATATTTTCCTCAATTAATTCTACTTTTCCTGCTGTATTTTTGTTCTTTCTTTAAAGACTTTACCTTTTTCCCCCTGAACTTGTTCTCCTGCAGCCAGTCCCTGACACTTGCTGGGCAGCAGGGGAGCACCAGGCTGTACAAAAGCTCAAGCTCATCACTGAGCTCAGGCTCTGTTTAAACTTTCAGCACAGAGCCTGCAAAGCTGTCCTGAACAGACTGGGTGTCCTGGCTCAGCTGCCCCACACTCAAGCAACTGTAAGGGGGGTGAAACTCTCCAGCTTCACCCTGAACCTTCTTCAGTCTCCTTCTTGCCGAGGAGCACCAAATGGATTTACCATGGATGGGTGTCAGAACCAGGCACTGCCAACAAGGTCCAGCAGCAGCCTCAGGCATGGTGGGGACCCTGGGCTGAGCCAGAGCAGGCTCCTGAGCAGGACGGGCTGGGGGCTCAGGGGGTGGTGTTCACGGTCATTGAGATGTACCAGTGCCCTCAGGGCTGTGATGGGTCACTTGATAGAATTTTAGGATTTTGCGGTGCTTGCACAAGATATTAAGATCCTCTTAAAATCTGCATTTAAACGCCAGGAGTTAACTTATTTATCATTAAAACGCATCAAAAATATAAAAAAATCAACCCGCCCAAACAAATAAAAACCCACTCTATTCAGCAAATGTGCATAGTGAATTTCAGTCCCTCAGTGCTAAAAATACATTATTGTAAAATGTCCTGTTCATCTGGCAGATGTCACAGCCTTTGAGATTTATGGGAATCTTCAGATGGGAATCTTCATTAGCTTCTGCAGGATTCAGAGCCACATTTGTTCTCAAAGAGGAAAAGATGTTTCAGCCCACAAAATTTAAACCCCATATATTAAGCCATTACTTATAAATTTCTGCAAGGATCTTATCCAGACTAGGAGCTACTTACAGTGTCTTTGAGTCATAAAAATGTACAAGTGCAAAATAAGAATGAAATGAAGGGACAGGTATGTATATATGTGTGCACAGATTTCATCATCTAATATACCTTTAGGGACAGATTCCTCATCCAAGATGAGAAGCCCACCCTGCAGCCACCACAGGCATGGAACTGAATAGCTGAAATTAGCAGTTAGCCCTGGGCACATTATCTTGTTCTGGATATGGAAACTTTTAAAGAATTTTTATGCCACTGAGAAATCCTGTTGGTTTGTGGATTAGTGCCTCAGCTTGGATGTCACTTTGCTCACAGTTTAAAATGAGTTTAACAGAGTAGGTGGTTTGATACAGGATCTTGTATAGTGTATAATATAAGTGTATAATTTTGTTTATAAAATAAATTGGATTTTATGGCACGTTAGCAACTATTACAATGCTAGCACCTTTTACCATAAATTTTTGTTTGGAAACAGATTTTTCCTTGATTTTGGTTGATGCAGTCATTCAGGCTCTGTAGAGCTGGTGTAAAGCTTTACAAGCTTTTCCATAATTAGTTCAGTGATAACTGAGTATCTAGAAATTGAAAACACAAAATGTTTTAATGTATATTCACATGGGATACTGTTCATATTGGTGTGGTCATTAAGAAGCTGTTTCTAGCAGTATCTAAAATTGGAGAACATTTGTTACCATTTATGAAGCCTCAGCAGCATTAAGTGCTTCCTGTGGAGTCCCAGCTCTTCCTGCAGAGTCCCTGTTCAGCTCCCTCACAGCTGCTCCTCCCTTGCAGTTTGTCTGTAATAGAACTAGAGAAAAAGCCCCGTGTTCATCTCTAAATTTTACAGCCACAGTGTGTAGTTGTCTGCATGGCTGTGGTTGGGAGCGGTGCCTCAGGGATTTCCAGCAGCCGTGTCCCTGGCAGTTCCATTTCCTCACATTTACTGCAGAGTTCTCAGCCTGGCTCCTTGTCTGCGGTGTCTCTGTCCTGTGCTTCAGAGCTACCCTGCATTGTCTCTCTGTCCCAATGGGAGTGTTGGAAGACTCGTTGTGATGTCTTCAGAACTACTGTGCTTTGGATAGATGTGTTTGCAAAAACCCATGAGTTTCTGTTCCTTTAGTGTTAGCAGTGCAAACCAGCCTTCACCGAGTGTTTAGTGTCCCCCTGCAAAACTGCCTGTGTATAGCACTTTTCATTGGGACCATAATATTCCATTGGAGTATTTTGTACTTATATTCTTTCACCTTGTTTTATACTTTTAATAAACTGCACTAGTATCACATTCAGACTTTTTCTGCTTAAACATTCATAGGACAGAAAATGATTTGTAGAACAATAAAGTACCTGTAATGCGGCTGGTGAGCAGCCCAAAAGAAGGTGAGTACTCCAGAAAGCAGATGTAGAAAAACAGTGGCACTCATTATAAGATGCACTTAAAATTCCACTTTTAATATATTTTTATAACCTGGGTATTTTTTGTTTACCCCCTCCCTAGAAAATATGCAACTCTGTAGGTGCTTATTCTCACTGTGATACTGTTACTTAAAAACACCTTTCTGCATGTCCTCTAAGAAACTGCGACAGAGATCCTGGTAACATTTATTGAGGCTTTCAGGGTAATTGAGCTTTGATGGAGCATAGACATAGGAATAAGCTGGACAGCTGCCAGGAGCCATATCTTAAGTGCAAAGAGGTATTTGCAGTTGGCAGAAGTAATACACACAGAACCCACATAGTATAGGGAAAGCTGACAGGATAAATCCTGGCTATAGGTGAACAGCATTATCTTCACACAGGGTTAAAATTGGAATTTTTTATAAAGCAGTCTAAATGACTTTTAAAGAAATTAAAGAATGAAACATTGACTAGGTTTTTTTTTTAATATTATTCCAGAATCTGTGCTTATTGTAGAGTTCTCCAGCTACAAATGTAGTGCTACTCCTGCTTTCTTACTTTACTGAGGCCTCTGTTATCTGAAATTTATTTTTTTAGTACTTCCCTGTGACCTTCTATTAAAAGTGGACAATTTGTTATGGTACAAGTCTGAAACTGAAGGGAATAAAGTGTTCTCTCAATTTACCTACCTCTCAAGCATGTAACAATGAAGTTGGAAGCCCAAGTAATTTCAGTGGAAACTGCTAGCTACATTTCCCAGAGCTGACCATAAATTGTTGCTGCATTCTTGCAGAATTGAGGTAGGAAGGCACAAACAGATGTCTGGACACAATCCTGTGCCACATGCTCCGGGATGACCCTGCTTGAGCAGGGAGGTTGGACCAGGTGACCCAGTCTGGATCCTTCCAGCCTCATCCTTTCTGTGATCAGGTGGATGTGGTTCCAGAGAGTTTGAAACAACTGAAAATTAGTTCCAGTTTCTAGTGATGCTGGCTCAGCTGTGGCTGGGCCTCGTCCTGGTTGGGCTGGTGCTGCCTGACCCTCCTGGGTGTACAAAGACTTGAGGACATTGCAGTCACCTTGCTCTGCCTTCTGGAAAGGTTCAAAGGCACTTCAAAATGGCTCAAGTAGATGAGGCAGAAGAGAATTCTCATCCTTGTTAGATGTAAAGAAGAGGTTCCTCACCCAGAAGGTGGCTGGGCACTGGAGCTTCTCCTCAGGGAAGTGGCTGCAACACCAAGCCTGACAGAATGCAATAAGTCTTTGGACAACACTCTCAGGCACATGGTGTGATTCTTGGGGCAGTCTTGTGCAGGGCCAGGAGCTGGACTTTGATCATCCTTGTGGGTCTCTTCCAACTCAGGAAATTTTAGAAGTTTGTCTTGTGGCTTTTGTGGGACCAGAGCCAGCACAAATGCTCCAGTGGTTTCCATTTGTAGGTTGTTCTTGATGGAAAGCTTGTGGCTGCTTAGGGCCTCTTTGGACCACTTAGGTTGTATAGAAGGAATGGAGATCAGAAGGAGCACAAGTTTTAGTGATATTGATTGTTCTCACTAGGCACATTCTCCCCTTTTCTGGCACAGATCCCCAAATCCAGCTCCTATGATACTTGATTTGTAATAGCTGATGGATAATCTTCAGTTTTGCTAATGCATTTTGCCGTCTAAATCTGGGTCAGGGGAAATATGCAGGAATATATGATTTGCACTACCCTGAATTAGTAGAGCTGCTCATCACAAAGCCTCTTGGTAAATCCTTTTCCTTATTCCTTTGTGTCTTTTTGCCCCTCTAGAGAAGCAGAGAATTTATTATAAAAACCACGGCAATTCTGGTAATTGTCAGTGTAATTAAAAATTTTTCAAGTTTCATTCTGGCATGTGAGAATTCCAAGAACAGTTATTGTTGTTGATTAAGAATGAACTCCAACTCAGGAATACAAAAAGAAGGCTTATTCTGTGTTTCTGTCTCTGTGTGTTTCTAAACAAGCCTGTCACATTTTTTTCCCCTGTTGCCTTGCTCATGTAAGATGAGCTCTTTGTAAACATCTGCAAGCATCCTACTTCACAGCCCCCTTCGAGATCTCCTGTGCAAGAGGCTGCGAAAAACTTGACAAGGAAGGAGTGGGTGATTTAGTATCAGGATTGCCTTCCTGCTGAGAAGACTGTTCTCAGAGGTTTTGGTGCTCCCTTTGTTTTCTCTGTCTCTATGTCTTGCCTGTTGTATGACCTCTCTTGAGGAAAGAGGCCATTGGTGTTGCTGTTACTGGTTTATTCGACACCAGGGACAGCCAAATTCTGATCCCATGTCTGTAGCTCCACATATTATTCAAGTATAAATAAATAAGTTCATACAGGTTGCCTTCAAGAAGGAAGGATGCAGCTCTCATAAAGCATTCCCAGTGTCTCTTAGATAAACTCAGAGATTTTTCTGTGCAGTTGTTGTCAGATGTTGAAGGAAATAAGTACTTAAATGAAAAAATCTAATGAAATTCAATTATGTAAATAGCTCTTTGTTTCTTCACATTTTTTTGTCTTGATGAAATTTTGAAAGTCTGATGGGAATGTTTTAGTTATTCAGGTCTGAGGTACACAGAGTTCATCAAAATGAATCCAAATGGAATATACTTCATAATGTGTTTGCTGTGTAATAACAAGAAGTTTTTGTGTCTTCTGTGTGTGTGTTGATAAAAAGAGATTTGTTGGTATCTCAGTAGCTGCTGCATAGTTAGCAAGAAAAGAGATAAAGTTCTAGGTCTGTCTGCTAAGCACACCTGCCTTCCACACTAATTTCCTTTAATGGTAGATACTTATTTGCATGAGATGCTATTGCTTAGTGTATTATACAGGCAATTTCATGCTGCAGACAAAGGTTTTACTTTGGGACTGCCTCTCAGTTTAGAGAAACACAGCATTTTTCTATGCGACTTGCATAAAAATCAGGCAGACTTCAAAATCAATATGTGCCTTCTGTAAATTCCCTCCCCATGCGTGAATTTCACATATTCCAGGGTCAGATGAGAAAAGCCCCCACTATGTCACGATAGAAAAATATCAGTGATGGTGTAATCTGTTTGTGAGTGAGGCCTGTGGTGTGGCATGCTAGTTGAATATGCAGATCAGTTTATTTTGCAATAGTTCATAAACCTTCATTTAGCATTAATGTACAATATCTTACAGCATAATGATGGTATGGCTGTGGAGGAAATGGGGACAGCATTTGCATGCTAACAATAAAGAAGGGATAAACACCATTTCACTGAAAAGCAAAATTAGCAACAGAAACAGCAAGTGTAAATTAAATGTTTAGAATCGTTACTTCCAAGCCATTTAGGATTTCTCCTCATGGCAGGCACGGCCAGCCGGCTTTCGTGCAGCAGGGAGACTCGGGCTCCTCCCGTGGAGCTCGTTATGCTTCCTCCTGCCTCCCGAGGGGAGCCTTCTGGGCATTTCATACAGCTTGGTTGGGATTCTGAGCTACGAACTACTGCTTGCTACGTGAGAAAATCACAAAATATCCCGTGGTAGCCAGAGGCAGAGGCGAGGATGAAAAAGTGTCTGACAGAAGGGCCAGCACTGTCATTCGTGATACAGAGCACAAGGGCTGCAGCCTCGTGGTCCCAGGTCTTCTGTTGGGCTGGCTGAGCTCTCCAGTTTTGGTTTTTTTTCCTTCATCTTTTTATCTGTTTTGTTAATTTTGATAGAGAGAATATATCACCTCTCTTAATCTGGGGTAGGGTTAACCAGGTCATACCTCTTTATGTAATGACTGACAACAGATTTCCTTTATCTTACTTCTGTGTTGTTTTGGGTTTTATTTTCGGGTTGTTTTATTTTTTAATCAAAATATCTATGTTTACTGTTTCAGTGCTTATTGCAAATGACTTCATTTGCTAAAAGGCTTTAGAAACAATATGTAAAATCCACAAAACAGACTAAGTAAAACAGACTTTTTTAAAACATGCATTTGCTATCTGAAGTTCTCTGGGGATGGTGATTACTCTGTTAAACTACATGCAGGCACTGAAAATTAATCAAGTAGTCTGGAACAGATCACAAAAATAGTGTCTGCAATTAAAAAAAAAATTCACAAAATGAGTTTCCAAACATTGGAACATGCTTTTCAGTGAAATGTTTTAACTCTGAGGGAGTTTAAAAGAGGTGGATGTGGGGCTTAATGGTGGATTTGGCAGTGCTGGGTAATCGTGGACTTGATGATCTTAAAGATGTTTCCCACTCAAAACAAATCTCTGTCAGAAAGAAGGTTGCACATGTCCTCTGGAAAGAGGTGAGGGTCTAGGTAGTTACTCCAGTGCTGTTCTGCCACCTTGACCTCAGAATAACGAACGGGCTCATTAAAGGTGTCATTGGATAAGAAAGGCCCAGGAACTGGGTGGACTGGGGTTCAGTGGGTCAGGTGATGCTTAGACTCAGAGTAAAGTGTGAGAAGTCTTGTACCTAGAGATGGCATGTTCCATGCTCAGGGGCTCAGACAAGCCCATTACTTCTGGACACCTTTCCTCACAGGTCTGGGCTTTAGGTCTGTGCATGAGAGGCTGTGCTTTAAACAGCTGCCCTTGTATCTGCACAGGGGGCAGAAGAACATTTAAAAGGATTCTTGTTTCCCCATGCTGTGATGTGCACTTTTCCAGTTACGATAGAGAAGGCTGTGATAAACTATTTATTTTTCTGCACAAAAGAGCACAGTTTTGTGTCTTTGCCCTTCTCCCTAAGAGGGTGGCCATTGTGTAACAGAATGGACAAGCAGGGTTCAGCTGTGACTAAATTTGACCTACTTCTGCCACTGTGTTTAGGGCATGGGATGTCTCTTATTTGTGAACTATTGAAAGTTGCCAATCCAACTTGTGCAGTGCTCACATTGGCAGTGCTGACCTGAATAGCATTAATGGATGGCACACATGACAGATTCCAGACCCCACTGAGGTCTTATTCTTGACTTGTCTAAAAATAATACTGATATTTGTGGTGAACAAAAGGAGTTGAGTCATCTTGCTAATCAAAGAAGATTCACAGTTTTACTGTTTTTTCCACAATATTAATAGCTCTTGCAATTTCGTTGACTTATTTTCAGGCTATTTAGCCATGAGTAGACTTAATTCTGTTTTTAAAAAAAAAACAACTTGTGCTCATCTTAAAAAAAAAAAAAGTTGAACTACTTTTAGTTGTGCTGAGTTTTTGACAGAGTACTTGGTGTCTGCTTGTGTCAGTCTCTCCTGTTGAATCATCTTGTTTGATTCTCCCTTACAGATAATAATTCTTTACCCATGAGAATTTGTTTTCGTTTTGTTCTGAAATGAAAACAAGGAGCAGAGGAGCTGATTTGGATTAAATTGATTAAAATATATTTTTTTTCAACAAAGTAAAAAAAAGTTTTCTCACAATATTAATTCTGTGATGATACTGAGAGCTTCGTGTAGGCGAATCACAAAGGAAAACAATACAAAACCCCCACAATGTTAAATCCTATGTGCTTAAACAAACTTTTCTCTTCCACTAATTCCTATATATATGGAGACATATATCTTCTGAGTATCAGAGTTACTCTATTTCTACAGAATAAATAACTGACTAAATCCCTAAATATCTTTCTGGATTCATTTTCAAGAGGGGAAGCTATAAGAACCCCTCCTTTAGAGTAAGCAGCAAATATTTACTTTATGAAATTTAATTTAAAAAATATAAAGTTCGCACAGTTTCTCTGAAAAGTTTTGTTTACTTGGATCTTATATCTACATTTCTATGTTCAAATTAGCAAGCAAGGTGCCAAGACAAGAGATATGGAGAGAAATTTTAAATTGACCAGTAGCATAAGAATAAAATACTTGGGACAGAAGAGATATTAAATTAAGTTTTAGGCATAATTTAATTTCACTTTCTTCTATTAATGTTTTATGTCCTACTTTGACATTATTATATGTAGAAGGTATGTTGGTATTTTTGACTGAGTTCTATAAAGTTCTATAAGTTATAAATTTTTATCTTTCCTAAGGTCATTAGGCCAGGGCTTTCTCACAAGAGCACCCTAGTACATGGGGAGGAACCTGAAATAAGCATTCTGAATAAAAATAAGCTATGTTATCTCCAAGGCTAAATTAAAATACGGGTCCTCCTACCACCATATGTAGTGTAATATGCAGAAAAGTGATTGGAAATAGCTCATCATTACTTACACAGCACAAGTCCACATGAGTAAAACATCACATGGGCCTCCTGCCCATCCTTTCACAAGTCTTACATTCTTTAATGATTTTTGGTTTTCTTCCCAAGATATTGAAATGGAAGATGTTTGTGGCAGCATTAATTAATGTCTGATTGCTGACCTGAGAGGCTTTCTGGGCTGTATCACAACCCCATTCCTTTACCCAGACACTTTAGCACAATTCCACAGGAATCTGAGCACTGCTATCACCAGTCAGCCGAGCTGTCACTATTGGCTCCTGTTGGGTGTCTGGGTTTGCTCTGCAGCCAGGGTCTGCACTTCAGTCTTGAGCCAATCCCACGATGGTTTTTCAGGATGCAATTTTGGCATGAAGCACCAGAATTGAGCTTACCTTTAAGATGAAAATTTAGGTTTTCCTAAGTCACTGTCTTCTAACCTGGAATTTTCAGCCCGTTTCCCCAGAAGAAAACATACCCTTGACAAACTGACGCCACAGGGACAGAGTGGTGTATGTTAAATATGCCCCTGCCTTTACAAAAAAGAGTTTCAAAATAAACTCCAAAACATTTAAGATTTCAGAGCTAGCCCAGGAGTCTTAGATTTGGAATGCCATCAATTTCATTAATATAATTTTTTATACATGTAGTGAAAATGAAATAAAAGTCAAGTTATTTAAAATTAAGAAAAGAAGGAGCCTGATGCTTCAGGAGAGCACTATAGGGGCCACTGGTAGTACCATTGCTGGAAAAGTAATAATGCCTCATGATTAGATACCAGTTTTCTCCAGCTGTGCTGCTTCCACCACACTGTTAGGAGTAGATGCTTTGTTTCCTCTGGGGTGGTACAACTTGATTTAAAAAGGAAGTCATAAACTAGAACACATGACACAGAGAAATAAGGTTATTAAAGGAATTAGCAGACAGTAAGCTGCTGAAGGCTGCCATGGTCTATAAAATTAAAGTGGAAATTGTATTCATTGACACGTGTTTTATTTTCAATAGTTGATGACAGAAAATTCAAAAAGACAATAGAATTATAGGATTTTGCTTCTATCAAGATATATTTTGGATAAAAATGCAGAAGTGATGAAGAGCATTTCTGGTGTTTGTAAACAGTCTGCAGGTAATTAAAATAGAAATTTTAGAAACGCTGCCTATTAATCACCTGACAGAAGTTTGCTTTGTGACCATTTTGCAGTGCTTCTGGTACTTGGCTGGTGCTGTTCCTGTCTTCCAAGAAGTCTGCTAACATCTTTTGGCAGTGATTTGGCTGAGCAGATGCACAGAGGGAAGCTGGCACGCTGGCTATGTGCCTCCTAGGTTACAGACATTCTGACACCTCCCTCGTTTATAGGGAGGGCACTTAAACACTTGCAGGATTCACAGGTTTTGTGGATTTTTGGTGGCATTTTTATCATACGGGGGAGATACTTCAATTGGCAGGATGCCTGTTGATATTAAAATAAACAATTAAAAGAAACAACCCAGAAAACTCTTGTTCTTCTGAAATATTTTAAAACGTTATTTTTCTTCACCACACCTGCCTTGGGAATGGAGGGAATGGTTGTGTCTCATTCATCCCAGAGCAGCACTGAACAGCTTCAGAACTGCTTCAGATTTTGCCCAGCTGTTTGAGGCTCAAAGAGCCAGTCCCTAAAGTGACGTTTCTGGGGTTCTGGGCACATCTGTGCCATCAGGCCCAGAGCTGTGCAGAGGCAGACACAGAATGAAAAACTGCAAGGCCTCTGCAAAACCTCTATGTTGTCTTATATGTTGTTGTATATGTGTGGGGATCTTGTTATTTTTATCTCAGTAAAAATATTGCTATTATCCCAATTGTTAACTTTGGTTCTGGAGAACAAATGTTTCTGAAAATGATTTTTTTTTTTTTAAGGGTTGTTAATTAAGCAGAATGCTTCCCCTCTGGGGACTCATGAAGGGATTAATGTGCTGTATTTTGCATCTCTGTGTAAAACACTGGGAAGTCAAAATTGATTCACTGCAATGGTGGTTATGCCCTGAAATTTCACTGAAAAGTAGTGTAGTTCCCAATCTTGCTGTCCACATTCATGATTCCAAAAGACTGTAATAGGATCATATCATCTCATTGGGACCAATTTTCTTCTGTCATATTTAAGCACTACAGAGGTTTTAACGATTTAATGGCTATATTTCATGCTTAACAAGAGAAACACTGTAATATTTTTCATCCTGTTATGAGTGCCCCTCTCCTGATGCTCTGTTATTAAATATAGATTAGCTTTCCTAGAAAGAAAAAAAGTGCTATCATGTTCTGATATTTTAGGTCTTTCTTATTGTTCTCCTAAATATTTTGCCAGAACTTATTTTACTATAGTCACTCACAGGATTACAATTTTCACTTTGAATATTAAAATTTAAACTGAAAGTATTTAAATAACTTTTGGATCAAAGAAGTTAGTAATCTGACAAAAGTTTTCTATCCATCTTCTACTGACTTATGTCCAAAGGGGTTGGGAGTTTGGTACTCTGCTCTTCTCTGTCTCTGAGCAAATACGTATTTGGGGAGGAGAGTGGATCATTCTCCCCAAATGGAGTTTGAGAAAACACTAATTCTAACAGTTGGACTGAATTATATTGGTTACACTGAATAGTAATTTCATTTTAATGATGTACTTTATGTAGAAGAGAAAATCAGAGCTAATCATATGGAGCACTTTTTTTGGCCTTCAGCCTTTTTACACTTAAGCTCTGTCAGGTAATGAACAGGAACATTCCTTTCAAATATAGGCACTATTTAATGAAGATGCATAATAATTTGCCTCTTGCAAAAGCAAACTCAGTATTTGAGCCAAAAAGCAGGATTTTTTTTCCATTTTTTTTTTCCCTCTTCTTGAATACCAATCAGTTTCATCTTCAGGCTGGTCATATGTCAGTTGCAGAGCAGACTTCTTTAGTGTATCTACGAAGGCTTTGCTATTTTTTTCTTATAAGATGGAGAGAGGGAGATCTATGTGTCAAGAGAAGTTATTGCCTTGAAATAGAAAGTCTCAGACTTTCCTAAGTGAGCCAAAATGCTGTGTCCTTGTTAAAAACATCTCATGCTTCTGAGCAAGTGAGGAATGAGAGCTTTGTGTCCCTCTTCAGATTCCAGTTCTTGGTCTATAATGACGTGTCAAGCTTTTCTGGTTATCCTATATTGAAATTATAGGCAATAAGTTTTGTCAGCAGAGGATGGTGATGTTACCATTCTGAAATAAGACTTGTAAAAGTTAAACACCAAGAGTCCCAGGGTCTTTTTTTTATTATCTGTCAACTACAAGAAGGAAGGAAGCACTAAAATATTTGAAATACACATAATACCACATTTTGGTAAGCAATGACTAAAGCCTAGCTATGTAAGATAGCAACACTGACATTGCTATAAATTATGTATACTCCTTTTATTTTAGAACTAACCTTTTGTCTCAAACTTTTATGAATTTGGATTTATTTTTTGAAGACTTTATTTTCACTTTAAATATGTGCTTTTTCTTCCTTTTGTCTAGTAAGGCAGAAAGTGCCTTTTGAAAAACCTTTGAGTTTCTCTTGACCTATACAGCTGTGTAGCTTTGGTCTTTAGATAGTCTGGGTGAGCAGCTGACCTTTGTTTTTCAAAGGAATCAGGATTTTTAGAATGGCTCCTTCCCATTTCCTTCCTAACCACTAAAAAATAACCAACCAAGCCCATCTCTATTCTGTTTCCGTAGGAATTGATTATTTTGTGACTCAGCTTCTAAAGTTTTCTTGGAAGATGTGATTAATGCCCAGAAAATTGCTTGGTGGCTAGTGCTTATGTCCACCCTTGCAAGCATGAGTGACAGGTATATTTTGTATATCTGTGAGAAGTGCAGATATATATCCAATATCTGCACTTCTCACGAGGCAGTGACTGCCAGCTGTTTCCCAATGGCCTTTTCAGGAACAGGAGGACTTTTTCTCTACTGTCCATAAAAATATGCCTCTGCTGTTGCCACTAAACTTTATGTAAGCCATAAAATATCTTTTGGCTTCGACTTGAAACACAAGGAGAATGTTTGCACAATGAACATCAGACATTGTCAATGTTAATGTGTAATGTCTGTTGGCAGAGTTGTCTGTAAAGATTTTTTAGCCAGCCAAATGTTACTTCTATTTCACTCAGAACTCATGTCTGTCATAGGATAGGAAGAATAACAGGTTATATTAAAATTGGCTACAGGCAGTTTAATTTTTTCCCGTTGCTAGCCTTTTGAGGAACCCCTGGCAGCAATTATATATATGTATAAAACAACTTCTTTTCCAATCTTTTTAAGCTGACTGTGGATAGTGGAGTGCCCTACTGAAAATTTTAGGTAATTTACAGTCTATACATAGATCTGTACATGTATGTGTAGGTTTGATATAGGTATCTTAATGGGCATCTTCAAAGTGATACACTGGGTCTTCAACAAAAATGCATGGAAAATTGTTAAGGCTTGCTATTAATTTCAAAAGTTTCTAACATATGTATGTCCATAGTGACAATAATTGAGTCAATTTAGACTATATTTGGAATAGAGATTTCAAGCTTCATTACTAATAATGATCAAAATCCACAATATTTTAATAGATATCAAAGCCACACACATCAAAAGAGAAGAAACAATCCAAGAGTCCTTTGTTATGCTGTAAAGTTGTAAAGCTTCAGTACTTGCTGCTGTGAATAATACAGATGTATCATGGTGCACCTGTGTCTGCACACATCAGCATCACTGCCAATGTTCTGATGAAAACTTGAATTAAATCCCCAGATTTTTAGTACAAAATTCAAAACCAGGCCTGTCGCCTGTCCTCAAGTAGTAGCACTAATTCAAGTGTTGGGGTGTCGTTTCATTTTGCTTTAACACAGTGCTTCCAGAACTTTTTTGAGAACTTTCAGTTGAGATATAGAAACAAAAGGGGAGTTCATTATGTGGATGCTCAGCTATAGATTTATCACATGATATGGCACTGTGATATTGAATGGAGGTATTTTATAATAGGGTTTTTTGCAGCCATATCCCAGTGCTTTTTGCAGGCTTGAAGAAAATTTTCTATGCATATGGAAGTAATAGACTGGAAGAAATTTACTAGTCAAATTCATCAAGAATCAGTCTTGGGAACAATAAAATATATATTTAAAATCTTTGTATAAATGCTGTGTGATAAATCCTGCTGCATGGAAAGATAAGAGCCATTGTCAGTATAGAGGAGTATTAGAGTATCATATACAAAATAGAGACCTGTGAAAACTTTGTGAATAAAAGTAAATAACTAATATGGAAATGGTAAACCCTAGCATTAACTTCTGCAAGGTGAGAACTCATCCAGTGGGAAGGCTTTAGGGTGTACAAGTGGATATAAGATGACTGTGGTTCCCTGAGTGATGAAGCAATAAAAAGGCAAACACAATCTTTCAAAGCATTGCAATATTTTTCTATTAGAGAGGAAAATGTACTAATATTGTAGTTACAAAAATGTTTTTCAGCTGTCTTCTGGAACATCAGCACTGTCTTAGTCACTCATGCTCAGTATTAAAAAAAAACAAAACAATCAAACAAATCCCCTCATCTGATACTGCTGCCAGGCAGGTCAGAAGGGTCCACATAAGAGAAAGACTTGGGTAGCTCCCTTAAATCACCTATCCAAAGCTCAGATCCTTTCACAAACATGCCAGAGAGGTAAACAGCTTGGAGGGAGAAAAATTAACTGTAGAAAAATTGAATATGGAGGAAAAAATATATGGCTATAAAATTACTCCGAATATAAAGAGAATTCAGGCAAAGTTCCCTACATCTATGTTGGTCAGGCCTGTTGTGGCCCAAAGGAAGAAACATGCCCTTGGTGGTTTCTGATGCTCCTAAGGGTATCATCCAGAAAGAATGCCCAGATAGTTTAAGTTCCACAATAGTCCAACTGTATGTGGACTTTGGAAATATGCTTTGTAACTAAGAACTAAATCCCTGATCTTAAAAATGAAAAAGTATAAACAGCCAACAGAGTAGCCCTTACTACTGTACTCTTACACCTGGGCAAGCAAAAGAATTTTTCATATAATCATTTATATTCTTATTTATTTTGTGTACCTCTGTAAGTGCGTGCATGAGCAGCTAATATGGACAGAGAGGCCAGAGCCAAATCCCCAGACTGAGGTACTCCTGAGCCGTGGAGTGTTCAAAATACAAATCAGGGTTTTACAGCTTGAGCCTTTCCCTAATATTTATTCAGATTTATGATAAATGTAGTACTTTAGAGCTAATTCTTGTTCATAATGTGTCTGTTGTTCAGTCATGACTAAAGTGTATAAATATCATGCATTTATCTTTGAGCCTGTAGGCATTTAAGCCTCTCTGTTCTTCGGGGCGTTATTTATTTATTTACGCCTTTGCTTGTTTGATAGATGGCAGCAGATAAATGTTTCCTAACTAGAGATGTCTCATTAGTTTTTGCTTTTAGTATCATCTGTCATATGACAGCAAACAACAGGGAATTTTTACACATTTGTATGACTGTATTGCGTTTTCACTCGTAGCTGCTGCTGTGCTCTCATAGGAGAGGTGATACATAAATATAACCTTTTCCATAAAGACTATCTTCAAAGAAAATGCATTTATGCTCTAAGCAGAGCCCTATCGTCCTGTCATTACAGCCCCACTCTTTTCAGGGAAGCAAGCTCTCTGTGTGACACAGAAGGTGGAGACTGGGAAGCTGGCTCTGCTAAGCCTTGCCTAATGCAAACTGCTTTAGTATGCACATCACATCATGCCGGCTGTACTGCAGGGAGCAGGCAGTTATCGCACAAGCGTGCATCCTCAGAGCCAGGATAAACACTCCGTTACTCTCCCTCTAAACTGCTCTTCGGGGAGGGAGAGAAAATAAATAGGGAGCGAGAGAGGCATTTGAAGTAACCTTTTTAAGAAGGAGGCAGCAGCCAATAGAACATTTCATTCTTTTTTCTTTTTTTTTCTTTTTTTTTTTTTTCTTCCCCACTTCTTACTAGAGAAATTCGTGTTACCTCAGCAATTAAGGAGAAGAGCCAGCATCTAGGGTTCCAGGCTGTGAGGGGGAGTAGCAACTTGCACCAGGTAGGAAGCCCTTTCAACATCCTTATAAATCCATGCAGCTCAGTTACTACTTGCTATGTTGCTATACAGTGTCTGACTTGTGGAGACCTTGTGTCTGCCAGTCACCGTTCCCTGAGTGAAAGAGACCTTGGGGAGCTTTAATTGCCAATGACCTTCAGGGTATTTCTTAGAAAGATACTGGTACTTAGTGCTGTAAAGTAAAGCAATCTATACTTTCATCTGATGGCTTAAAGTGTGCATTTAGCATCAGGATGCAGCTGGGTGAAACTGCAGCTGTTACCCATCTACAAAATCATGTTGCAAAATGAGTAAAAATTAGCCATTTTATAATAACCGAAGCAGCTGCTCTGCATTTTTAGCAACACGGCTGTATTACTTTCCAAAACTTATTACCATAAATTCTTTTTGTGCTGGAAAGTCAGCAGATATGCTTTGCTGTATTCAAAGTTATTTTGACAGTTATCTACTATATTTTCATAGTTACTTATGCATATTTTATTAAGACTTTTCTAAACTTTCTCGAGGCAGCTGTCTTGTGGCAGGTTAGTATTCCTGCTAACAAATAATTTATGTGATAATTGTAGTGAGTGGTTACGATATTCGGTTTACAGGGCTGCCTGCTGCAAGCCTGTGGGAACGCAGGCACCTCCTGAGATGTCTGAGAGCTGGGCTGGGATGGAGCCCGAGGTCACAAATGCTCATTTCATCTGCCTTAGGACAGAGGGCAGAGTGAGGAGGAGGTGAAAGCTGTAATTGTGCTTTGTGATCCCACTGTGCAATGTTTTCCTACTTTTACTTTTATTTGTGTTCACTCACAGGAATGAATGGTTAGCTGACATCTGTTCCACCTGTACTGTGTGTATTGTGACGGGGATAGGATTTAATGAATTTACTGAAAACAGGGGTAGCATTTCCATGGGTTCTGAGGTTGAGTCAGTCCTGTGAGGGTTACCATGGTCTGTGTGAGACTCAGAGCTCTGCTGTGGGATCGGTTTGAGTTGTCTTCTGAGTAGCTAAGGGAGTCTAAGGCAAACTTTTGCAGTCTTTAACATTTTCATCAGACCAGAATTCCCCAGACAGGGAATTCTTAAGGGTAAATATCTGTACATATTTTTAAAGTGTAAGCAGTGTTGTCAGCAACTATACTATGCCTAAGGATTCTGTTTGCAAGAATACCTGAAAACAGTGTTCAAAACAGTCAGAGCTTAGGTACCACCGCTGTAATAAAAAAAAAAATACTGATAATAGCACAGCTCTCTCAATACTCACACAACCTTTTCTTGTATGTAATTGTTCTATGCAGAAATAGCCCCATATATTTTGTTTAAAGGCATCTTGTGACTCTTATCTGTAGGAAAAACTATTGAGAATGTCTAAATCCGTAGCATTTTCTTCTGATGACCATAATGAAAAAAACAGTTCTTAGAAAATGAGAATTGTATCTGATAGCAATAAAAGCTAAGGAGGTACAAAAGAAATAGTTTTGAAAATTACAGCTGTGAAATAGAGGTGAGATCTAGTCAGTGACCAGCACTGGTTAGAGGATCTGACAGTAGATGAGAACAGTTTTACCTTCTGTTTCATCTGTTCTGAGAAATTCAATGCATCAAAAAAATTCACACTTGGAAAGTACCAGTTCAATTAGCAACCTAGATGACAAGGAAACTAGAATGGGAAAGTGATGTCTTGACTCCTTTAATTTTTCTTGATATATGAAATTTGAGATGATGAAAATTGCACTCACGCCCTTCAGGTTGTTTTAACAGGTTGATGTAAAACTGAAGTGAATCATTACCTTAGAGAGAAAAAGGAGGTAATATATTGAGCACATCATTATATTTCAGTAGAGACTCATAAAATTCAGGTTTCAGAAATAATTTAAGATGAATTACAGTTGGTGGGTTTGGGTTTTATGGGTTCTTCTGTTTGTTTTTATTCGTTTGGGTTGTTTTTTTTTTAGTCTCCAGCCCAAATGCTCATCCTAACGACATGTAGAATTCCTAAAAAAAAAAAAATTGACTCAGGCATCAAATTTTGGCTTCAAAGGGTTTATCATGTATTAATGCATTGTCACACTTTGTAGGTTTCTCTGAGAAAAAGGATCACAGACACTATGCACTGGGATCACTAGGTTTCCTAGCTTGGTATTCTTTGCAGGTCACTACCTTTCTGTGCCTCAGTTTACTCATAAACACGGGTGGTGGCAGCTGCCTATTTGGAAACATGCTGCAGATATGAGTTTTTCTACATTATCCTCACTCACACTATTAGTGCTTTATGCAGATTTGCTTTTTTGTTACTCTAGTTCACCTTGTAGCTTATGAACTTGGCTTTAATTATTTCTCTGGGTTTATTACCTGTTGTTTACCCTACTAAAAAGCTGCTGAACAAACACTCTTTTTTTCATGACTATAAATCATGTTTTAAACTATAAAACAGATAGCAGAAATCTTTATGCTTCATCCCTACCCTGGAAGAGCCTCCCCTTACTGCAGAGAGCTTAGTGGGGGTGTGGGGTGGCCCCGTCTGTGGGGGCACAGACTCTGTTACCTTTAACAAGACCCTTCAGAATCTCAGGAGTCAGTGATAGTGAATCTATGATGTCTATTTCTGGATTTACTGTCCCAGAAATCTTATGATTTCTCAGCAGAAATGGTGCGATTGGTTCAGTGTTGTTTTTTAAAACATAAAACCAGACAAATCTGACTATCCAGAGGTATCAAATCTGACTATCCAGAGGTATAGTCTGCTTTAGCTGACATTGCATTATCATGTTGCAGTGTGTGGGTATTCCTTTATGTTGGTGGCTTTGGCCGAATGTCTCTATCAGTTCCCAGAACTACTCTTTTAAGATGGAAAACTTGGGTTCCTAGTGCCTTTGGAAATCACATGATGAAGTTTCAGATTTGTTGCAAGAGTCTTGTCTGTTGATTTATGAAAGGAAAAGTCTCTCTCTGCAGCTAATTGATGTTTCTTGGTGCTTTTTGGCATTTTATTGTATCAAATAATTGGTCTGACCTGAGATTCTGATTTTTGTAAAGGGACTATCAAAGCAATGTATGACATTCTACGTGTTGATATAATTCTGTATTACTGTGCGTCCCCAGAGTGGCCATTATCTTTTGATCTAGGTTTAGTAAATTTTAATAACTTCCTCGTGTTTTTGGAAGCAAGACACTAAACACACAGTCCCAGTAATGTGTGATGACTGCAAATTTATACTTGAGGATTTCCAAACAACCTCACAGGTGGCAATTATATTGAGCAGACATGTCCACACTCAGGCATGTCTTCCTTCTACTGTGAGCATGAACAAGACTATGAGACTGAATTTTTCTTTTTCCACTGTCAAGATATTCAGTAACATTTTTCTAAATGAATAGTTGGAGACAATCAGAGACTTTTGTACTTCGCTTTCGACATATGCGAGGGATTAGAATGAATGGTTGGACTCAGGGGATCAGGATTAATGGTAAGGCTGACTAACACTATCTAACCATTGGACTTCACTGCCAACTTTAAGAAAATAGTAAGTTACTTAACAGCACACAACTTTTAAGATTTATTTAAGCAATAATCCCCAAGAAGCCAATCATTACTAGCAATTAACTGTTGGTTTGTGGGTTACTGGACCATTAATGTTCTAACAAACTGACTCTTAACTACAGTAACAGCAACAACAAATTCTGAGGTATATATTTGCTCTGACTGTGGGTTTTCTGTTATTTAACTTTTTTATCTGCCCTACACTTTTTTAACGACTAGGGACTCATTAAATAATTTATTCTGTTAGTGCCTATTGATGAAATGTGAAAAGGCTATGATGTTGGAGCTGTATTTATCATACCTATAAGGCTACACTTCAGTCAGAATGTGAAAAATTAGTTATATTTCACCTAAAACTTTATTGCTGCTTTTTAAAAGACATTTAATGCAATACTGGTGTTTAAGTAATAATTTAAAAAAAAGTATAGATCCAATTTATTAAAACTTTTTTTTTTAAATGGAATTATAACAGCCCTGATCTAATTCACCCAGGGCCACTGTGTTTAGCACAAGGAAATTCTGATAAAGGTCATTTGTAGAATAGGCAGAATTGGAAAAATAGCTTGTCGTGTTTTTGCCTTCTCAATATCCTTAGCCTCCTTTAGAGTTTAAAATGGAAAGAAAAACTGAATGGTGAGAGACACAGAAAATAAGCTGGAAGCTTATAAAACTGCTATTTTAGTAAGTTTGTTTAAAGTTCTGGTTTTATTTAATGTGGTATTCTATTTCATTGTTTTAGTTTTCAGGGGCCAGAAAAATGAAAGAAAAGAAGCAAGCAAGATATAAAATGATATCTTTTATAAAGTAGGACAGCTGTTGTATCTCTGTGGACTTTGCTTGCTTGATCCAGGAATCACCAAGAGCTTAGGGTCAAGTGTGCATGTGTTGACTTTTCCTTAATGGAATTGAGGTGGGCAGCTCTACTAAGTCTGATTAGAACCATCACAAAATCTGCCATGCTACAATGAAATGAAGGGAGATGGATTTAGGTCAGTATTTAATGAGCCCCACATACAATACTGACAGGAAAAAAAAAAAAAAACAACCTTAAAAGTTAAATTTGTAATCTGACTAGCTTAGAATAAAAAAAACAACCCAGACACTGGCTTTCATGATTCTTTAGTCTGAATCTTACCTTGGACAGAAAATGACGCTATTTTTACAAACCACAAGGAAATATTACACAAGGGCTTGTACAATGCACCCTCAGCAGGTTGGCAGTGGCCCTGAGCAGTGTGGTGTGGTCAGTGCTGGAGGGAAGGATGGACCCAGAGGGGGTCTGGGGGGTGGGTCTGTGCAAACCTCACCAGCAAGGCCACCTGTGGGTCCCTGCACACGGCTGGAGCACAAACACAGCCTGGGTGGAGGGTGGATTGGGGGCAGATGGGAAGGTCTTGGGGCTGTAGGTGGATGAGCAGCCCAGGGTGCACTCACAGCCCTGAAAGCCAAACACAACCTGGGCTGCATCCAAAGAATGCTGAGGGAGGGGATTGCCCCTCTCCACCCTGCTCTGGTGAGATCCTGCCTGGAGCACTGCATCCAGCCCCAGGGCCACAACCTGAGAAGGACAATGACCTGTTGGAGTTGGTCCACAGGAAGCTACAAAGATGCTCAGAGGGCTGGGGAAGCTTTCCTCTGAACACAGAGGGAAAGGGAATGCTGGACTTGTCCAGCTTGAAGAAAAGAAGGGTCCAGGGATATCTCCCTGCAGCCTTCTAGTGCCTAAAAAGGATACAAGAGAGCTGGAGAGGGACTTTTTATACAGGCATGGAGTGATAGGAGAAGAGTCAATGGCTTTAAATTGATAGGGCATATTTAGATGAGATGTCAGGAAGAATTTTTTCCCTGTGAGTGTGGTGAGGCACTGGAACAGGTTCCCCAGAAGAGCTGTGGATGCCCTATCTATGGAAGAGTTCAGGGTCAGGTTGGATGGGCCTCGGAGCAGCATGGCTGAGTGGAAGGTGTCCCTGGCCATGGCAAGGGGATTGGAACCAGATGATCTTCAAGGTCCCTCCCAACCCAAGCCATTCTATGATTCTGAAAAATGAATCAGTCTTTTTGCAGTTCAAAAACTCTTGTTTTTATATTTATTTTAAGCAACCAGACAGTGTCAGGGTTGATGGCTGGTAAAATTTTTCAGGATTAAGGTTATGTATTGAAGAGCTGCAAGGGAGGCAGAAAGATGGGAGTGCAATTTTTATTATATTATAGTGCATTAGTTTGGTACAATAAATGCATCTCTGAAGTAGATCTTTGGATAAAGCAACTTATTGTAGAAAGTATGGGAGGTGGGGAGAAGGAGGATCATTGTGTTCAGCACCCTACCCAGCACAATGTGCAGCAATTTGAAGGTACCTGTAAAGAAGCAGAAGGAAGCAACACAAATTCTGAGAAAGAAATTACTTTTGTGAAGTGGCCGTGCTGTTGGGTGTAGTTTCCTTCTGTGCTTTTTTCTTTTCACTTCAGTGTCAATCAGACTGGTACAAATATCTTGGAGAAGGCAGACATAATTCAAGAGAAGGTGAAAAGGTAAAACAGTTGTTCTTACAGACAACTTGTTTATTTTGTGATGTCCTTTCTTAAAATGACAGCTATTTAATTGAAATAGGTTTTCCTGGTATAAAATATATCAATCAAGCTGTTGACATTAGTGCTTTGTTGAACATGAGGCATACCCCAGTGTTCTGGAGTGGCTGTACTTTTATTTACATTTGCCAACAAAACACCTGCCAGACTTAACAGCAAATCACCACACAATATAATGGATCTTTCATACTGAAGAAATGAATGACAGGCTTCTGTGTTTTCTGTTGCCGGGAAAAAGGATACTTTTAAAAACAAAAATGGTTTACATAGAATAAATCTAATTTTGCCTTATTCATACTTTACCTGTAGACCTAGAAATCAGAGAGAATAGACACTATACAGCATACAGAAGTAAGGATATTAGAACCCCCCTTCAAATGAATTGTGGCTTTTAAGTAATCAAATATTTGAAACTAATTTTTCTGTGGTATATTAATATTTGGTATATTAATTTATCATCTAGGGTCAACATTTTTTGTAAGGGAGCATAATTCAGGCAGAATGACAGATGAATTACATGTTGCACTGACATGACACCCAAACAATTCACTGTGATTTCTGCAACACAAACAAAAAGTCAACTGCCTGAAGCTGAATTATCAGCTTTGTTGGGATTCCGGCCCAGAATTCACCACTGGGAACCTCTTCAGCCCAACAGGGGAACAGCTGCACTTGAGTCTTTCTCTGTTAACCAGGAAAATTGTCCCCATTTTTAGCTGAACTTCTTAAGAAGCTCCTTGCAAGGTAGCCTAAAGATGAGAGATCCCTAACTCTGAGGTCCATGTTCATACCCAGACACAGCATGCCAGAGCTGCATTCCTGCTGTGGGCTGCAGTGCCAAACACCCAGGGCTTCCTGGCAGCTGGAGCATTGCTCTTGATTCATAAGACACTGAGCTTTTTAGGGTGTTATTTGAGAAGTACTTATTTGTACTCTTCCCTTCAAATGGCCCATGAACACATTTCATGTTTTGAATTTGTAGACTTGAAGGATTTGCCATTTTTCCAGATACTGTACAGAGACCAGTGGGAGGTGGGAGGTAAGGAATACATCACAGCAATGGAGAATGTCTTTGCATCCTGTGTCCTGGCACAACGTGGTCCTTTTTAATACCCATTTGGTGTGATGCTGACATTTCCTGATTCATGCCAAAGGGACCTGGATATCTGCTCCAAGGATAGGACCACAGGAGCCCTTCCCACATTGTTTTGCAAAAAAGCCTGTGTTCCCTCCTCTCTTTAGATGCATATCCAGGATTCTGCTCCACATGGCAGTTTGCTTCCAAGCAATGTTAGTCCACAGAGTATTCTGGAGCTTGGCTAGTCGTGGGGTTAGTGACAAAGCCTGCCTTCCTCAGGACACTTATTTATGTATGAGGAGGTAAAGAGTAGTCACTGTCCCTTTTGCCCGTGTTTGGCTCTTTTTCTCCTTCCATGTTTTTCTTTATTAGCTCATGTTTAAAACCAAGGGAATGAACTGACAGGAATTAGCTTGAGTAGCCCAAGACACTAAACATTTTTTACTGTCATGACTGTTGGCAATTTTGAACAGAATTGCAATAAGACATGCACTCTGAGAGTTTGTTTCTTTTTTCTGCTGTAAATTTGAATAATCTTTCTCTCTGTGTGACTTTTCCTCTCTGAAATTCTATGAGACAATATGACAGGGAGCTGTAATGCTTAATTATTAAAAATCTAAATATATAGTATTCTTCAGAGGGGCAAAAATGAGCTTTTGTAGATCTCATAAAATTGTTTGAAGGCAATTCTTCCAATTATATAATGAAAAATTTAACAAAACCAGAGGAAAAATTTAAAAAAACTATAAAAAAAGTCTTTGCTTTATTTTAAAACTATTTAGATTTTCAGAATCTGTGTTCTCATTACGATCTTTGGAATGAATGTGTTTAGAGTTTGATGTGACACTGAAGGGTTTTTGCTTATTAGACTCAGGTGAGTGCTCCAGGAGGCTCTTGGAAAACCTCCAATTTTCCCACTTCACTATCAATTAATTATGCTCTTGAAGTTCATGAAGTTTGCCTAATTATTTTGGAATGTTTTGGAGACGCATTTACATTTTGAGCAGTGGCACAGTGTATGAGAACAGCAAATACCATGTGCTGAGAAACTGACATTGTTAAACACTCTAACATTTAGGAAAAGAGGTGTTAAGAATTGGTGCAGAGGTGTGAAAGGGTTATACCTGTGTTTTGGCAAGTGTGATCACTGCAGGTTACAGGGCAAGATCAGTGTGGATGTGTCCTCTGCCCTCCCAAAATTACACACAGTCAGAAGGCAGACTGAAGGTGACACCCAAGTCCATGGCAGAATGTTGTGTGTCCTCTGTGTGTTTCTGGAGGAAGAGGGATGCTGAGAGGCAGAAGGGACAAGAAGAAAGAATTCTCACACAGTGCTGGGTTTTAGCTATGCAGCACATTAGGATACTTGTTCAGATGTGCAACATTTTTCGTGTAACAGCAAAATGGCTGTTTCACTAATATTTTCCTGCAGGATAGAAATGGACTTCTGAATTTCAAGAGTTGTTTTGGTGTGTAAATAAACCCAAGGGCATGCAGATTCTGAGCTTCTGATCTGCCAGTTAAGGAGTAAAAGGATCCTTCTCCACTCTTCATTCTTTGACTATGGCTGGTGGTGTGGCTAATGTTTCTGAAGTCCTGATGTGTATCAATTGCATTGTTTCCAAAGTATTTCTAAGCTGTCTGGTAAAATGCTATGAAAACAGTTATTTTCAAGATAGGTCATCATTCAAACCTTTGAGATGAAAAACCCAAAAGTAGGAGGAAAAAACTCTAAAAAATAGATTTCTTTGTAGCACAGGTATATTGATCATCAGAGATAGACCAAGAACTTAATTTTCATGGGGTTAGCATTGGTTTGTCCATCACTCAAATTTATATTTCAATTTTCTGGTATCCTAGACCTAGCATGCACATGTATTTTTCTCTCAACTTGAGGATCTTTCCAGTGCCATAAATTGATAATGGTTAGATTTGCCTTTGGAGATATATGGTTTTCCTTGTGGTAACTTTTTCACAATAAATAAAGTAGCTGCTCTATATCCAGTAAATATATGCAGTCACCTGGGACATCTCTAGGGACAGGTACCTGTTGAGTGTAGATTTGTCACAACTGCAGTGCTGTGAAGTTTTAAGTACGATGACTTAGTTTGGATCGTGTGCTGTATAGAGATATTAAGAAATGTGAAAGATGCATAAAACAACTGATACTGTGGATAAGTAGAGTGCCTGCATGTCTCTGAAAATGCTGGTTGTTTTCCAGAGAGAAAGACCAAAACACTCTGGAATTTTGCTTCGAGTAATCCAAAGTCATTGCAGTGACAATATCCATTACTATAACCTGCCAGGGACACAGAGGTTATGTCAGGTTATGGGGCTACAAGTCCGTCCCTCAAGAAATGCTCCCCGTGTATCTTGTTTTAAATATTTCGTAATTCCCTTGAAAAAAAAAAATAGCAAAAACAATTTTTCTGAAGCCCAAAATGTTTGTGAGCCCTGTCACAGGGGAAGTTCAGACTTCCATACAGGAAGAATAAAATGACCTTGAGGACTACAGTAATACTATCTGAATGAAATTCAATAGGACAAAGTGCAAGATCATGCACAAAAACAATACAAATCTGTTATAACCTAGGAGCTTGTTAATTGGAAATGACAGAAGAGGAGAAAGTCATAGGATGACTGCAAGTCATCAGTGCAAAAACGTCAATGAATGGGGCAAATACAATCTTGCACTGTGCCAGATGAGACATTTGCTTTAGCAAGAGAAATAGCAAACACCTGAACTAAGTCCTGCAGAAACAATAATGTGGGATATTTGTAATCATTTTCTTTTCCCACTTTTAATTAAGGAGAATTCAAACTGGAAAAAGTGCAAAGAAAGGCCAGCTAGGAAGTTCAGTAGAATAGGAAGCCTTATAAGAACAATCTAAGAATCTAAGAGACTTTTATTGTGCTTAGTCCAAACAGATAAATTTATCAAATGTTGAGCAGTAAATTAAGAAAAATTATATAAATATTTAGGTTGGAAATAAATGTGTCCAGCTGTCAGAGGTGTGATATTCTGGAGCCAATTCTAATGGTAATCAAAACCCCCCCACAAGCTACCAGACTTTGAGCTAAGTCCCTTTTGTCTTGAAGGGGAGAATCTTACCTGCCTGCTGGTGACTGAAGCAAGCCAAAGAGTGAGGGAGCTCAAGAGCAATCATTTGTAGTGCTTCTAAGCATTTATAGGGAAAAGCCAATATTGAAATAAGTTCTATAATTCAGGTACAGCTGGGTTCATGTGTGGTTCAACCTCTGTTTACTTGGATTGTAATGGAGATGGAAGAAATCAGCCTAAGTCATAAACTGCCAGAATGGTATTGTCAGGCTGGGAAGAGCTGCAGTGTTATAATGGCATTGATAATGCAGCTTGTGCTCACTGACATATTCTCTTTCTCTGCAAATACCTTCCTGTATATTTGCTCAGCTAAAATATTGCATTCCAATCTAATTTTAATGTCATTTTTTCAAATCACAATGGCTTAAATCCAAATGGATCCAGTGTTGATCACAAATAGAGCAAAGAAAGACTTGAACTCCTGTCATGCAAACAGTTTTTTCTTGAGAATTTGCCTTAATAGTACTAATGAACTCCCATAAAATTTCCATCTCTGCCATCCTGCTAATCTGAAATTCTAGCTTTGCAGGTGTTTGGTGGTTTGGTCTTTTTTTCTTTTTTTTTCTTTTTTTTTCCTCATAATGAGCTGACACTAATTTCTTGCTGTTCTTGGCATTAGCCACTTCCTCCTTGCTGAGCTGAACTGGGACTTTGAAAAACAGCATCTCTTTGGTGTGGGAAATCAGTGGGCATGGAACAGGAGGAATTGCTTTCTTTGCAGTCCATTCAGTTTGGCCATGGAGAGCTATTTTGGAGAAAAGGGAAATAACGAAAAATGTGTGTGACAAACTGAACAGAGACTAGGATGAAGAGAAAAACCATGAAGACAGAAAGGCTGACAATGAGAAACAGGGAAGAGGAGCAGAAATATTAATATAAGCAAGACCAACATGAGCACTGAAAATTACCACTTTTAACTATTTATTTACGCTGAAAAGAATTGCTGCAAGTCAAGTCACATCAATTTTAATTTGTACTGTGATTTTTGTAGTAGAGCTAAATTTTGTATAGCTAAAACTGTCCGTCAGCCTGCTTCTGAGAAGTATCCAGGGCTCTTGCTGCATTGAAAGAGCTCAAAATCATCCACTCATGTTGAAGGCTGTATTTAAACCCGGCCTGAAGATCCTGAAGCCTGGTCTCCACTGGCTGTTTTGCTGCCCCAGAGGTGTGATCTTTTTTTAGCCATTTCCAGTTTTATTGTGATGGCTTCACATCCAAAGGTGATCTAGATTGGGAGTAGCCATCTCTCCAGGATAGTCTCCCAGGATAGGAGAACCCTTCCACAGCTGATAACCTTCTTACAGGAGTGTTGTGACTCTGGAGCAAGGAAAGGTGCCCAGGAGTACTGCCAGGATAGTGAGACCTGAAGGACAAACTCCTGACTCCACTGAGTTCTTGTGTTATGTTATAACACAAGGCTATTCCTTCCCAAATTTTCATATTGGGATCCACATCCCTGCAAGTTCAGTCACCTTGGGAGACCCCAATTCTTTTGCTTGTAGGATACTTATTGTATCTGATCCTCCTGTGTGCATCCTTACAGGCTATAGCACTAGAAATTCTACAGTGAAATCAGTTGAGAAATTCTATAATGCCTGAGGGTACTGGAGTAGCTCTGAGAGCAGATAATAACTGAAGTTCCTCAAATGCTGTCAAATGGTAATTGTGGGCTTAAATTGCAGCTTTATTGTCACAGAATGGAATTGCTGGGAGGGAATTCCTAGAACCACCATGCCCGTGTACAGAATCTTTTTTTCTTCTCCCTAACTTGAGTTTTCTCTGGATTACATCTTCTCCACCTTCAATATTAAGACTTGTTTGTCTTTTGATTTTGTTGCTGAACAACTGGTTGTATCTAGTTAATGGGGAGCACTTAGGCAGGCAATGATGAGAAGCAGAGATGTTTTCTTTCAGACTGTGTATCTGAAGGTGATCACGAGGAAACTTCTAACAAAAAATTGTCTTATTCCAAAATAATGTTGCAATTTGCTCCTTAAAAAGTTGTTATATTGACTGCATATGTTCTTTTCAAAGTGGAAGTCAGAGAAATGCTCTTCTCTGCATACATTCTAAGGTAGTCAGTTCCTGTGATGGTTAGACAATTCCTTCTTCAGTGGAAAGTAACCTTATTCATTGTCCTCAGAAGGTGAAATAATATATCTCTGCCACAGAATCAAAGGCTGATACAGAACCAAAACCAACACCTACACTCCTGTGTGCTTTCAAAATACTGTTATTGCCAGGGTAGACTTGATTTTGTTGGCAGTTTTAATACTTAAGAAAAAGTAGCAAGCAAGAGACGTCCTAAGTTTTGAGAGAAATAGTAGAATAAAATACTAATTTAAAACTTCAAATTCAAGTATTCTTCCTTGAAGCTTGAAAATTCAGCTATTTTTATAGCATAACGTAGAGAATGACTGCATGATGTAGAAAAATGAAGCACTGTGCTGGATTGATTAGGAGATATGTACTTCTAGCACATTTGCTATCAGAAAAATGCATGATTACAAGAAGACTGAAGGAATAGAAATGACTCTTCATATCTGTCACCTCTTCTCACACCATTCAAAATCTCTGCCTATGCTTCATAAAGGGTTTCAGTTCTTGAATCACACAGCTGACAAACTTTCACATAAATTTATCTCAAGGAGTATTGCTTGAATTGATTTAGGATAAACTGTCTTACTTCAAAGAGACAGGGGTCTTAACCTGTGCTTTTTGAAGTAATTATTTTAGCTGCAGGTGTGAAGAATACAATAGTTATGTTAAAATGTGACAGTTTTATAAGCCACAGTGATTGTGAACATGGGAAAAAATTTAAGTCCAAAGATAAGGTTTGGCAGTATTGTTGAGAGCACTGCAAAATATAACGCTGTGCCAGTCTCACTTTGCATTACCTTCAGTCTTTCTGGAGCTAAAACAGGCTCCTGTTGGGAGACATTGGTCACAGTCACAGATTAACTACTGGAGAACATCTGTGTTGGGTTCACACCAGATTCCAGGAGCTGCTGGTGCTGAACAGTCATGCTACAGAACTGCAGGCAAAGAGATAAAGCAAACGATTACTCCAACTGCAGCCAAGTGCCAATATACCTTATAATTACTCTGAATCTTTTCAGACACATTAAAAATACATTCAGTAGAGCCAGCTTCTTGCATTTTTTGTTAAGCTACATGAACTTACTGATGAGAACGTTATGCAGAATAGAGATGAATGCAGAAAAGGAGAGAACATCCTAACAGTAACCAGGTATTACTTGGGCTTTTTAAAGAGAACTTTCCTTGACCCTCTTGAAGCACATGGTTATCACCAAGAGTGTCAAACACGTCGTTATCTCTGTTCAGCAGCACTGTACATTCAGGCTGTTTATTCCTATATTGGAGTGTTGCTCTTATTATAGAATCGTAAAATATTCTGAGTTGGAAAGAACCCACAAGGACCATCAAGTCCAGCTCCTGGCCCTGCATCAGCCAGCACCAAAATCCCACCATGTGATTCTTACTGCAGTACTGCAGTTGGGTGCACTCAGGGTTGTGACATTAGCTAGCTATAGCCTCAGTTTATTTGTGGCAGTTTCTTTCATGCTATCATGAAAACCAAGGTCTGGTGCTGGCCTGAAGAGGGAAAGAGGGTAATTCCTGCAGCAGAAACTGCTATTGCACCCTGAACCCCACTGTTTACTCCTCTCTGTCAGTGCTTTTACTACAGTAACATTTGTGACATCTGCTCCTTCCATACTGACTCACCTTGGAGGGAAAATGAATCAGAATTGCATGTGGGTAGTGGCAGGGAGGAGAGCAGCAATTCTCAGCTTTATTTCTCTTTGTTTCTCATTGAGCCCTTTTTTTCGTTTCTTAACTCTAGTAAACATTCTCCATATGTGCTTAGTATTTTCACATATGTTTCTGTGTATATTTAATTGTCTACAGTAGACTCTTCCCATCTTGTCTTCCTGCTTCTTGTGTCAACTGTCTGTTTAGATTTTAAGCTATTTGAAAAAGCCATTTCTTTGTGATTTGTCATTCAGTAAGATGCAACCCTGCTTGGAGGCTCAGAATAATCTTGCCATAAAAAAATTATAATTACTGATAGTATTCAGATTTTGGTAGTTTTTTAAATGTCAGTGTCTATGCAGGAAAAAAATGGCAGGTTTTTATCAATATCCACTTTCCTTAATGTGCCTTGTGTAGATTCCTACAGCTCACAGAGAAAAAATCTACCAGTAGATAGCAGTGTAACTGTGGTATCTCTGTTGGCATTTTAACAAGCCTATTTTTGTGCTCGTTGTAAAACCCCATGCTTTGTGCTATTGGAAGGATTTTAGGGCTATTCTATATAGAGAACTCAAGCTTTAAGGAGGTAAAAAAGATAGGAATACTTCCTTTCTGAAGTGTACTCTGCAAAGGCTTGTGACATGTGAAGGCTTGCCCAGAACATTGTGTGAATGATTTGCTGGTAAAGGCTGTGTCCTCGTACCAATGTTCTCTTCTTTTAGAATACTCTGTTTAGTGTCAGGAATTCATCATTACTGTTTGATGCTCATCTTCATGAATTTCAATCTTATTTCTGGTGTAAAATGTTGGCGCAATTAGCTTGTGGTTAATGATTATGATTTTGTTAGTAAGTAGATGATATAAAGTATGCCTTAATCTTCTAGGTTTATGTTACTTTGCCACCATTTACTGTTTTGTTGGGTTGTTTTTAAATTGAAAACAAAAGGGAACTTTTTTGGTTTCTAGTATTTTCTGTGGGTTTTAGGTCCTGTTTGTTAATATCTAGGTCTTTAGTTATTGGACTTCTAGCATTTGTAATTGTGGTCAGAATGGCAAAAACACAAACACCATGGGAAATGCCAAGTTTTTTTACTAAGTTTGTTCTACATAAAAGTCTCTTTTTCCACAGTTAGCACCTCCTATCTTGAAAATGCATTAGTGTTAGATGCCTTTCAGAGATGAGATTATGTACTTTCCCTGAGAATTGCTGCTATGAGGTGTTTAAGATAAATGTGAATCTGTCTTCCTGTCCTTTTCCATGACAGCAGCAATAGGAAAGCGCCAATCAGTTGGTTAATGAGTCCAGTGATAACTTCATGACTCTTCATTTTCTTCCACTCTGCTTTTGGCAGTTCTAGAGATGTTAATCTCTCCACATTTGCACAGGAGAGGTCTGCACTGAAGAGAGGTCTTTGCATGCTCTACCTACAAAAGACTGGTGTGTCAAAAGGCACCACAGTTGATCTCATCTGCGTTTCATTAATTCCCATCCTCTTGTCTTTCCTGGCAGCTGTCACCCTTTCCTTTCAGAATCCACCACTCAAATGACATTTGGGGTGTGATAACAGCTCCATCATCCCTGTCTCTGCTGAACTCACTGTACATCCTCTGTGCTGGTCACACTTCAAAGCCACATTCTCTGATTTGTCCTCCTGCAGTTTTCACTGTTGTCTATGTGAGGTATTGGAAGGTGTGTCCCTGAGGATAAACCCCTGAGCTTTGGCAAAATAAATAGCCTTGCTTCTAATTATCTAGTTTTGACTATATTTTGTTTCCACTTTTGCCTTTATTTTGTTCCCGTTTCAGTTTTGTTTCAGTTCACTTGAAGATGGCAATGATTTGACACGAAACACTATTCAGCTGCACTTCAGGATTAAAATGTAGTCTAATTTGGTGAAAGAGCTTTTGTCTTGGCCATTTGTGGCACCAGGTTTTTTTCACTTTTTGGCAAGACTTCTGTCTTTGGGAAGAAATATTGTGTTGCTTAGGAAATTATGTTAATGGTTTGGTTTAAATAAGGACAATTTCACTATCTTGAAATTAAATACATGAAAATAATCCTAATTTTTCTCTTCATAAAAATAAATAGTGTGGGATATTTCTATATATGAACTGGGTAGTGGTTAATGGTATTAAAGAGGACATGAGTACTGAAGTGGCAAACCACCTTTTTGTTGTTGATTTTGTTTGCGGTTTTTAAAATGTTTTTTATTGCACTTGTAATTGTTATGCTTCATTTTCATAATTGGTTTATTATTTTCATATTGGTCTATTATAATGAGTCAAACTCAACCATAGTGCATAGACGTGATGAATGCATGCTCTATAGAGACAATAAAGTAAGAATTAAAATTTCTAAGGATCTTGCTGATTTTTTTTTATTTTTTTGCATAAGTAAATTATCATACTTTTTAATTTTTGAACTCATTTGAACAAGCAGCATGGGTAGTATTTTAAGCCTATTATGCTTTCTACATAAAACCAGAGCAAAACTAATTATTCTTTTCCTACCTGATATTGCCATCAATCTTATGAGGAGAAACAGTTTCTGCACTATCAGGATTTTATTTTTTATTTTCTCGCTAGGCCATTGCTTAAATGCAAAGTGTGTCACTTTATTATATCACAGTGCATATTTCAATGATCCGGGTGGCACGGTTATAGCACTGTTGATCTTACTGTAGTGCTGTGAAATGAATAAGTAAGGGCTGACAACTGGCAGGGAAATCGATCCGGGCTCCGCTAAGGTGGAGCTCATTATTGCGGGATACAACAGGCCAGCGCCGGCTGTCAGTAGCAGGAGACTCTTTCAAATGCTGCCAAGGTCAAACCCAGCACAGTAATGAGGGTTTGAGTGATGTGGGGCCGACCTTTTGCAGTTCTCACAGGAGCCAGCCAGGCAGGTGTGTAACTGTGGGTGCACCTGCAGAGCCAGGCAGCTCTCGGCTCTGAGGGGCTCCCGCAGCCAGGAGGGCTGGGGTGCCCAGCGGGGCTGGCAGCATTCCCCTCTCCTCCCCTCTTCCTCCCAGGCCGGGCATGTTGACCTTTCCCAGTTCAGCTCCCTGCTCTGAGTAGCTGATGTCAAATCCGTGTGAGTGGAGGCCCTTTGCTGGCCTTGCTCCTCAGGGGATGGCCAGAGAGGCTGGCCATGTCCTGGCTCCTTTTGCCTGGCCGTGTCTTGGCTCCTGTGGCCTGGCCGTGTCCTGGCTCCTGCGGCCCGGCTGTGTCCCGGCTCCTGTGACCCGGCCGTGTCCTGGCTCCCGCGGCCCGGCCGTGTCCTGGCTCCCGCGGGCTGGCCAAGGCTGACAGCTGAAAAGTGAGCTCTGTGCACGAAGGAGTGAGTTATGTGGAACCCTTGCAGTATTAAATATATGTAGCGGTCTGTTTTGGCTGGGCCAGGGTGATGCCTTCTGAAGGTTGACCGGGAGCAGAGACTACACAGAACAAAAGGATAAAGTAGGGATTTATTAAAAGGCCTCAATGGGCACACCTGGGCCGCACAAGAGTCCAGCCAGACCACACCCAAGATGCCTCCAAATGGTCACAAATGGACGCCTGATCATGAGGTCTCACACTTTTATAAGTTCTGGCCCATTAGTATATTGGAGTCAATTATCCATTTTATAGCTTCAGGTTATGAAGCTCTATCCTCTTTGTTTTTTCTTCTCACTTCACCACTGTTTTTGTTCTTGGGCCTGAAAGCTGTCCTGGGTATCAAACTAGAGAAGGAATTGTTTTGTATATCTACTCTTTAAAGAGAGTTTAGTAGTACTTATTATGAAACCTAAAACTACCCACTAAAAAAGCTCAGAATCTAAAAAATATAAAAGCTAGAACTTNAAAATATAAAAGCTAAAACTTAAGGCATCATTGGTATGAGGCTCTCACAACACTGGGACTGTCCCTGTCCTGTTTACTGTGGTCAAGCACAGAAGGTCTTGTTTGAAATGTACAAAAATATACCAAATAGCTTGATGAAATGTTAAACGATTCACTAATGGTTTAAATGGACATTGGAAGTACTCTATAGAGGCACTACATTTAACATAGGATAATTTTAGAGTAACATTTAAGGGACTTGAAGATATAAAGAGTAATTTTGGTTGAAGATGCATTGTAATTTTCATATAATAATATGAAATAAACAGAGCACTGACTACAACAGCAGTAAAAGCCTAGAATAGTTAAAATTATGTCTGGTTCATCTTCTGCCAGCAAATGCTGTAGCCCAATCTACAAAACCAAAGTGCTATGTCAAATAATAAATAAAATAGAACAAAACAGCTTACAATCACAAGGCGATTATGTTCTTAATGCCTTAAGAATGGATAAATCTACTATTTTCTGCACTTCTGTTCCTTGATACATGAATGAAAAGACATTTAAAGCAGTCTGTGCATTAAAATTTCATGATAATTCATAATATAAATACTAAATTCAAATGCAGTATCACCTAAATTTAATCCATTCTTTGTAAACACTGTAATGCAAACACACAACAGATACTGCAATCCAGCTTCTCATGGTTGCCTTTACTACTTTCTATTATCTATGAATTATTTGCAAGATGGTTGAAGCTATTTCTGTTTTCTATATGTCAGTGTTTCTGAATTACTTATCTTGGAGCAAAATGTAAAGAATATCACAAAATGTATTGTGTTGCTTACAGTTAAGTGTTTGAGATACATGGATCACCTAATTGTTTTTCCTTTACAGTACCACTCAGCTCTGTAGTCAAGGGATTACTTTCTTTAGGCACTAGGGAGCAACAGTTCTTCACTTTTCTGTTATCCATATTTTCTGCTCTTTCTGACTTCTCTTAACAGCACTTATCCACAGATGGAACCAATCCTGGGGTATTCCACATCTGTATCTTAGTTTAAGACAAATATCCCAGACACACTACCCAAATTCTTTTTGTTGTTATTTCAGGGTCATCATAGTTGTTTAAAAAGAAAAAAGAAAATCTTTCCTCAGAATGGAAAAAGGTGAAGCATCCAAATGCTGCAAATAAGGACTGTGTTTTTCAGCCAGGTATTTAATGTGTTTTATTCCTGAAAACACTGTGAAGCTCACATGGATGCTTTTAAAGACTGGGGTATTTCCTTTCAGCCCTCTGTACCAACAGCCTCAAACTGTTGAATTGACACGTGCCCAGGGTATGTATGTTTGTACAATGAATGTAAAATTCTGATTATAGTGATGTGGTGGAAAAATTACAAGTGTCAAGCAGTAATCTCAATTTTTTTTACAATGGAGCTAGGATGAATGCACCTCAGCTCTTCTAAATTGACTTGAAAGTTGACTGAAGCATAGTAATGAATAAGGAATATTGCCAGTTTTGATTCCTGTAGTGTTGTATGTGATGAGCTGAATCTGATACTCATAAGCTTAGCATATGAAATTTTTTTTAGAGTTTTCCCTGTAGTGTCTCAGAACTTTAGAAGGACCCCACAATGCTTCTCTCAAATAGGCTGGATTTTAGAATTTACCTAAGGTGTGTGACTCAAGGCTGCTCTTAGTCCCTACATTTTCCCAGGAGCCCTCTCTGCTTCTGTCCTTTTCTCCTCTGCCCACTCTGCTGGCCCATCAGCTCTGAGATGATTTAGGTAACCTCCTCTTGAGAATTCCAGCCACTGAATGAAACAATTGCCAATGCTGCCTAGTTTATCTTATGAACACAAATTTCACTGCACACTTAGTGGCCCTGTGAGCATTAAATAATAAGCAGTCAAGCAGCTAGTCAGGCCATATCATTACTGTGTTTGTATCATGCTCTGCAAACGAGCACTGGGCCATCACTGAGCTGCTCAAGGAAACAGTTAACAGGGTCACTGCCTCATTTATCTGGAAGGAAGAGTAAAATTGATGACTCAGGCATTGACCTACTGTGGAGGTTAAAAAATAAGTTGAAGTATATGTCCATTTAAGATGTGCTAGACCACTAGGTAATCCAGAGCAATGGATAACTGATTTGTAATTACACTGAAGTGTTTCATTAGAAGGACGATATTCCTTTAAACTATTTTCTTGTTATCTGTGTGACATACATCTTGACAAAATATTCAGTCTAGAGGACTGTGTGGACAACTTGACATATTGCCTTCAAACTCCTGCTACTTTTGGTACATTTGTGCTGGCAGTGTACAATTTGGTTTCTAGATTTTCATGCCAAACAGCAGATCTCTTTGATTCATGGCTGTCAGAAAGGCACATTAGAAACTGCTTTGAGGAGTTGTATTTGAAAGTGTGAGATGACAGCGTGCTGGTTATTTTTAAGCATTAATCAGTTTATACATAGTGGAAGTGATTAGGAATACTTCTGCTTTTTCTTGTCTCCTTGCTTACGCATCCCTTTCTTCTTCCAAAGTTTTGTCAGTGGTTGTCACTCAATCAGATTTCCTGTGCTTTCACTTTGTCATTCTTGTTATTCAGTGCCATAACCTCCAACTTGTGGATATTATTCTCAGGCATTTTTCCCAGTTTCCATCCAGAATTGCAGATGGAAAGATCGTTGCACAGAATATTGGCGTACACTAGGTATTTGCTAACTATAATTGCACACATGAATTGAGAAGCTTGGCTATACATAAAACTGCAAAGAAATTGTAGATGAAGTGGTTATACTTCACTTTGACTCTTAATCCAGTTCATTTCACATTTTCTATTTTCATTTAACATGGAATAAACTTATTTATATGCCTACACACTTGTCTACTCAAACTTGCTGGTATTGCCACACTTGAAAGCCTAAATCTCATTTGAACACGTTAACAATAAAGGTTTTTGACAATATCTATTTCAAAATGCATTCATATTTTTAAAAATAGTAAGAAATAAGTAGGATGGATATTTTAAAAGAAAGACCATTTTTACCTATTTATCTTATGAGTCAGAAATACAATGAATTAAACTGAACTAACCTGATAGGTACCCATGCCTGTTGAAATTAGATGTAGCTCTTTAGAACTCTCTCAAAGAGCTAAAACCATCCTTGTAGGTTAACTGTATGTTATAATTTATGAATTCCTAATCAGTTAGACTACAAGTCTCCCTGATTCAGAGTCAATTTAAGAGAGCAGTCATTTGGTTTACTGAGGTTAATGGTCCATAGTGGAGGTCCCAATTTAGCACATCATAGTCTCCATGTGGTCTGTGTTTCTGTGTTCCCATTTCCCCTCATGCAATGTTTTGTGGTTTTTTTTTTTGCCAAATAAATTTGCTACCTGAATATTCATAATTCATCTGAAAATGCAACCTTAACATGAAATAGTTACTGCTTTAATTCTAAAGTGATCTGAGGTAACCAAAGTAAATTTGTAATTATTTTTCAGTTGTGCTAAAAACTCATGGCCTCCATGGCCTATGTTCTTAAGTCTTGTTACCAAGACTGGTGCCATGTTTTCCTGATAATTACTGACAACAAATTACATTTAGAAGCTGTATCTCTGTTAGGTGATGACACAGCTGCCAAAAGGGCTTTGCTCTTATAGAAAAGTGTGCTAGTGGGAGTATTTTTGCACTACATTTCCTGATCTTTGAGAACTTCAGGGTAATTTTGTCCACTTAGACATTTGAGTAGTACCTGTTAAACTTTATTTAAATGCAGCCTAAACATGTTTTTCCAAAGCATCCTTCTGGATACTGCTTGTACTGCTTGATCAATCCAGTTCTGTATGGACTGGTTCTGTTTTCACAAAGCTCTTTAGAGGAGGAAGTTGCCAGAACCATTACATAGCTGAAATGTCTTTAAAATAACAGAAGCAGGGAAGGAAGCAACATATAAGCCACATATCTTTCTGCATTGCCACTGGCCCTAGTAATTCTTCTGTTTTAATGTGAGAGTTTGAATTAAAAATCTTTTAGAAAGCATTGTGCTGTATTTGTATCAGAGCTTCAAAGTCTGCCTTTGTATCAAGACTTCTGATGGTTTTTATCCTCTTTTATCTTTTTTTGAAACAAAGGTATTTTGAAGTATGACAGGTAAAATATATTTTGCAATGGATTCATGAAAAAGAATCTGAGTGAGAGGAGATCTACAAGGTAGATAAAATGCAGCAAAGGAGCATTTGAAAGAATTAAATAGAGAAATAATAATGGTATTGTGCCAAATAACTGGCAAAAATGTTTGCTTGGTTTACATATCAGAAAGCAAGATAAGGTAACATGCTGCTCTTTTACTATTTGTACAAATTATGTTTAAACATCAGCCAATCTTCAAGATTGTTGAACGTACAGCCATAAACTCAAGCCTGAGAAAGACCTGCACAGATACAAAATTTCCTTTTCTGCTTTGTACAAGTCAAGAGTTTTGTACTTACAGATGATCTTCCATTGGATGATGAGTTTAAAGAGATGGAAACATTCCATTAATTCTCATTAAGGGCTGTTATAACTGTCATACATGTCTGTATGGATACCAAGATATCTTCTTTCCACTGCACCCGTCTTGTGCATCACCCTTGATTAAAATCCCAGTGCAGTTTTCCTCAAGCACATGAGATCCTACAGCTCTGCTGTGCACCAAATGAGGGACAGTTCTGGGCTCATTTCATAGCCCAGTGACTCTTCAGTCTGGGGACACATGCTTTGTGCTCTCAGGTATTCCCAGCACTACCTCCACTTTAATTTGCTAATTAGGAAAAATAGAGATTGTTTTATACTTTATTCTGATATTTTTACTGTTTGTTTTCTACTTAGTTTCTACTTAAACTTCTCTAACTGAGCTTACTGACAACTGTGAAAAGTTTGTCTGGCTCCTTTGTAAGTTGGCAACAGGCCATTCATTGTGGAACTGCATAATATTCAGCAGGATATCTGCAAGAAAATACATTTGTGGAGTAGTCCACTAAACTTTTTTTTTAGAATCCACTTATTTCTCAAGCCTTGTGAATTCTGGCAGGTTGGTGGAAGTAGGACTAACAGCTGTGGGGAGTTTCTAGTATGATAGGAATGGCACAAAAGGAAATAATGCCTCAGCAGGAAGAAAAGGGCACTAATTGTCATAGGTTTAAAAGTATGCTACCTGTTCATAATGTTCATATATGAGTTAGCAACGTGCTTCATGGATGTGCCACCTTGCTTTGAGGGCAGCAAGCATCTGTTGCTGGCTGGTACCGTGGGACTGCACAGGGACATTTCTTACTGAATGCATGAGAGTGTAAGAACACTCCATGCATGAGATTAGGTTCAAGGAAAAATTCTGCATGATCCCAATGTTGACTGTGAAATGAGCACTATCCTTAATTATGTTGCTAATATAATAAACAGTAAGCTGTGAGGAAGATTATTGCAACTAGTGTCATCTTTAAAGCAGGGTAATTGTCACTCTGGGTTCATCAGGACATAAATGAAAGAAAAAAACCCCTCAGTGATATGGCACATAGGAGTGAATATTCTTCCTTCATTCATTCCCCTGGTCATTTTAACAGCTCAGATTGAATTTCAGTGCTGGTCCCTGGAATCTTTATGACCCAGGGCTTTTGTGAAAAGGAAGTGTAAGGCTGCCACTCTGTTCAGAGCTGTAGTGAGCCTGTGGCTTTCTTCCTTCACAGCTTCAAGAGAAATGTTTTCTTAAAGGTAGGTGCTTAAGCTTTGACACCTGCGTAGGCAATTGGAAATTGCTGTGCCTGTTGAGGTGGTTGTGCTCCCATTCTGCTAGTACAGATCAATTTTTACAAAAGAAGCATAGGATCACTCTACCTTCCTGACTGAATCAATTTTATATACTGAAATGGAGAGGTGGAATGGGAGCAGGTGGAATTGTGTCCTTACCTGGTTTTCATAGGATGAAGCTTTTCATATGACTGTAATTCTAAAAACTTTTAAAACATGTTGTGATCTCCTGGACAATAATTCAGGAATTAAAAATGTCTTTAAAGTAATCCAGTGTGATGTTGGCAGAAAACTTTCAGGAAAAAATCCTAAGAGTACAAATAAACCAGCAAACTCTGTATTCAGGGCTGTGCTGACATCTTTAATTACACCATCAATTATGCTAATTTTAATGCATACTTGAGAATGTGATAAAAATAAACCAAAGGAGATTATTCGTTAGCTGCCATTTCATGGCTGAAATTGAGCTGAACACTTAAAATAAGTCTGGATGAAACACTGCATGCTGTGCCATAGGGAACAATTCTACATAGGCAGCAAGTAGAGCAGGATGGAAACTAATAATTCTTCCATCTTCATTCTATTTTATGACTCACTGCAAGAAAAACCAGCTCAGATTTTTTTTTTTTTTCCCAGGGGGGCTGTAAGCTCTTAGCTGAAGCCAGGACAAAACTGAGAACTTCCTAAAGAAAAACCTCTTTGGAATAAAAAAACAAACAAACAAACAAAAAAAACCTCATTGCATTTGGGATTACACAAAACTATATTCTTGGTATTAACAATGTGATTTCAGTTATATCAGCAGAATAAACAGAGGTCTACTTCTTATACTGAGTCTCTCTGTCACCAAAATCTGGTTGTCCACATCTAGTTTAGTAATACTTTAAATTGTTCCTGTATTTTAATAGTTGTATTTTCCCCAAATTTCTTGGGAAGCATGTAATATTTTGTTCATTAATGCCCAGAATACTGAAATTAGAAGGTTTTCTTAGATGCTGAGTGTGGCTGACTTAATCGAACCTGGGTTTTCTCATACTGTCTTGCAATAGGGAAAAACTGCAAGAATAGTAATTTTCACCTTGAGAGAAAATACATTTATCACTTGAATCCTGGTGAATAACTCACGGTCTTAGCCCAGACTCTGTATTTGGGTTGATCCTGATTATGTTGTCCGCAGTTTACCTCCTAGGAACTCAGAAATCCATTTTTCTACAGTACATCTATACAATAAAATCTCTTTATATGCAATGTGTCCTAGCACTATTTGTAATTTTCACAGTAAGCCCCCCATTGTTCTTTAACCTGGTACATATACCTCATAACTAGGAGAGCAGTAATACTCTTTTTTAGAAAGAAATTAGCTAATATTTATTTGTCCTGAGTTGTAAATGAACAGGTTTTAAACGGCAAAGGGCTGCACAAACAGCCAGGAATTGTTTAATGCTGGGGAATAGCACTTCATCATATTTAAAAAGTTTTGCTTTAATAAAGTACTTTCCACGAAGATACTATGGAAGTCAGCATAAAACATTTGCTGCTAATAAGAACACTGTAAGTTTGCAAAGGCTCAGTCCAGAACAATATGCTTGGTGGTGTTATGTTCAGCAGAAACCTCAGCAGAAAGCATTGCTCCCCCTTTTCTGGGATCTTTGTCACACACCAAAGAAGGAGCTCCATAGATGGGCAAGACAGTGATGGAAGGTGAGGGAGGATGTTTTAATTCCAGTTTGCAAATAAATTTCATCTACTTTTTCTTTTCTTTTTTTTTGTTCCAAGAGTAAGTATAAATGAAAAATTTAATGGTGACTTGTTATTAATGCAATATATTTACAGTTCTCAAAACTCCTAGGCATGTACACACATTTCATTAATGATGCTTTTTCCTTAATGTAAACATTTCCTTGTGTGCATCCATAACAGGGATAGTAATGATATCTGCCAAACAGGTCTATATCAACTGCTTTAAGACAGTTTTAATGGTGGTATGTGTGGTCGTGAATAATTTCTGAATAAACTGCTTCATTACAATAGCTCTGAATTTGCTCAAGGTCAGAAATCTAAACCCTTTGCATTATTTTTCTCCTTTTACATCTCCAAATTCTGTGACATGCAGCATCTCAGAGCCTCCTTTACATTTCCTTGAAAGTAAGTCCTAAGTAATATTTGTGAACACGTGTGATCTGTTCCTTCATGTAGCCACTGCATTTTTCAGTGGCTTCATTTTAGGGGTGTGTCAGTTGCTGGGGGAATGTAGCACTCACTGAGTAGCTTATGTTCTTAGAAAACCAACCCATTGCAAGCTACTTCATAGGTGAAACCTGTACTGTGTCTTCAGCTCTCTCCTTTGGGCTCCTTTTTGCTGAAATTTGATAAGCCACTGACAAAAAACTATTGGCTGTGTGCATACTCTGGATCTGTCAGCAGCTCATCATCTGAAATACACAACTGGAGTAGAAATCCTCTCTGAAAGTGCATATTGTTGTAGATACTTAGTTTTACAGCGAGACAAAAATGGTTCTACAAGGAAAAATCTATAAACTGTCCCACCCAGAATAAAAACTTTCCTATTTGAAAGTTTTGGATTAACTGTGAAATTTTAATGATCCATAAAATGAAATGTTTCCTAATTAGTGTTAGAAGGAGATCTTCTATCAAATTATCATTTGCAGAGTTACAGCTCAGCAGCAATGCACCTAAACCTGTGCTGGCTTACTTTTAGCAAGTATCCAGTAGTGCTTAATTTTCAATAATCTTTCAGTGACATTTTTAAATATAGGCACTATAGACTTTTCAGTTGTATCTATTTACACGGGCTTAACGGGAGAAGTAGTAATGTTAATGATGAATTCCACAGAAATCTCTCCTGTATCTCTGCATGTCTAAGGATTTCTCTGTGGGGTTTGCTTTTGCTCTTGTGCAGAAGTTGAAGTAGTCATGTGCTTATCCAGATGTAGATTAGGAGTCACACGGTGCCTTAAAACAGTGTAATTCCTAAGTTCAAAAACACCCCCAACCTTCTCTCCACATTTAAGTATTCCAGTGCATCATATCAGCATGCTCTTCTGAAGCTTTAATAGCCTAAAGCACATGATAAAATTAAACTAGTGGTGCCAAAGCAGAATTAGACTAAACAACATCAGAATCTGGACCTACAGGTGGTGATAAGGAGCAGAAGACCAAATATCTGTGGCTTGTCCCCCAGAAGATATGCTGCTCTTGAATTGAGGTGTGTATCAAGCAAGTTGATTGTTCACTTCCTTAGCCTGCTGCTTAATATTTCCTCCTATCTTTGTGCTTCGAGGGCATTGATGCACATCTGGTTTAAAACTACACAGCCTTAGGCAAGAGACAGACATGGGTAATGTAAAATTTAGCACAATAAACAGTGACTCTGCTAAAATTCTAATCTGCTATTTTACTTATGCTCCTGCCCCAAATAGCCACCAGAGCAAACAAACTTTAGATCAAAGAATATCTGTCAAATACTTGAATATATAGATGGCACCTAGCATTCAACAGAGCAATGACGTGGGCTGCTAAGCATAAAGAGTAGGAGAATGTGCTGCTGGCTGGAGCTGGAGGGGCAAGAAAACTAATGAGGAATTTGAGAGATGTAAAGGTTTGAACAGAAAGAATGAGATGATTCTGGATGAGGAAAATCTACCAAGACAATTGTTTATAATGGAATATAAGATAAAAATTTTATTTTGGTTTAAAAAAATAAAAGTGCCATTGAAATCTGTGTCTACCATTTCAGATTCCTGCTTCTTTTAGAATTCTCTGCAATTATCCTTTTCTCCATCTTCAAATCTGTCATAAAGGAAATTATTGTAAATAGGGTTGCTGTGTTACTGCATTAATACCTTCTTGTCTTTAAGCTTTGAATAGTCCTTCTTATTGAAGGAGGCCATGTGGTTAGGGAGAAGGTGATGGCTTGGAAACAAACCCACTCTGACTGGTTTTGGGGCAGAGTTAATAGGAGTTGGTAATATCAGTCTTTGTTTGTCCTGCTGTGTAAAATAAAGATGTAATCTGCAAGTGCTTGTAAACATTACCTGATGGATATACAAGAATAGTCATTATTATAAAATTATAAAGAATTGCATAATCCTTCTCTGACATAAAACATATGAGAACACAGAATGAATCACAGCTTTTCGACCTACTTGTATTTTATTTAGGCTCATCCACTAACATTTAACTTTGCTCTGGAGAGAGAAAATTTTTAGACTATTGTTTGTGTTTAGTAGCAGAGTCAACTTGTTCTTGGATGTATAACTATTCTTGGTTTGCAATGATGAGGCGAGAGAAGGCTGATGGGAGCTAACTTATCTTTTTCTCTGAAAAGACAATTTTATACAGGACTGGAGGTGCTCTTCATAGTAGAGGAAATAAAACTGTGTGGAGAAGGCGAAGAACCAGTAGGTTCTCAAGTGGGTGCTTGACAGTGTTTATTTACCTGTTAAGTGTTGCCTGAAAATTTGTGCAACCTGTAAAACAAGATTCAAGGACCAGACATAGCTGAGAGCAGGCCCTAGAGAAGAGTTTTGAGAATTTGAGGGAGGAGAGTGGGAAAAAACATTTCATGCCTAGCTAGAAATTTCTTGACATATGCCTAGGACCTAACGGCAGATCTTTAGGCAAGCAATTGACCTATGTAGGCACATGGTCTTCACCATGTGGCAAAAGCAAATGAAGGAAACAAAAAGATAAAAAATAAGGCAATTTCAGAAGAGAATGTGAAAAAATAAAAAGCAATTGGGGCAGTCTGGTGTGGAAGTCTGGTAGTTCTAGAAACCAAAGATGTGGGAGAGAGAGAGTACACCGGAGCCCAGTGCTCTAGAGATGCCTGTGAGAAAAGAAGGGAGGACAGAGGCATCAGAAGAGACAAAAAGGAAGATCAGACCAGCAACAGGTCAACTTCATGATGGGAAAACCTTTCAGAAGACTTGACAGATTTGTCGTCAGAGTATATTTAGAATCATTAGGATGGGCTCTAGCCCATAAACAAATATGGAGAATATGAACCTAAATACTCCAAGGTGAGGTTGGAGACAATCCCTCCCTCTTTTGAAGTAAGTGACCTCTAGAAACTCACTGTTATGAAAGGATGGTGACTTCACCAAAATGGGAAAGCTGGAAACTAATTTTTTAATTGTCTTCTGAACCTCTTTTAAGAAGGCGAGCAAAAAGATCTTGTGTCATGGGAAACATTTTGTATTTAAAAGTGTTATACTCACAAAGAAACTAATTTCATGAGGACTAGCTAAGTAACTACAGAATATTTCTATATAATATCCCTCATCTGCTCATTCTTCCAAGTCCTTCACTTCTACTGAGTTTACTTGTTGGGGTTATGTTTGTCACTGAAATGTAAAGTGTCAAACTGATATATGTTCCCAGGTCTTCGTCTGCTTAGTGATTTGTGTGTGGTGAGATCAAGATGTTTCAGGTGGAACTGTAATTTTTATCTTCTCTTTAATTTACAGTACTATCGGGTAATTATTAGAATCACTGAATATCCTGAGTTGGAATGTATGGCTTCTGTTCTTGGTTGTGTGAGGGGGCATTTTATTTCAGTACTTTTTATTACACCAAAGAGTTTTTTATGTAGGACAGATATGACACTAGATACATAAATATTCAACACACAAAATAAAGGTCACCTAAATCGCATCTAAAGTATGGGTTAAAAAGATCACTTGCCTACAACTGTTGTATGTGTGAAAACTAGCACTTACTGTGTTTATGTGCTGCTTTCTAAATGATTTGGTAGTATAGACCCTCTTTCAAAATCTTTAAGTTTAATGCATCATAGAAGCCTTTTCTAAATATTGTAAAAGAGAAAATGAGGGTTACATTTTTGTGTGTGCATGTTTGGGTGTGCAATGCCATTTGTTTGAGAAATGATTAAGATTCTACAGGTATTAATTCAGTATTTTTGATAGTTACGGATTTACACTGAAACAATCATATTTCTGCAAATAGCTGTCTTTCACTATCACAGTAAATAGAAATATTGCAGCAATAGAAATGGGCAAATTCAAATCATCTGGTGGTCTAAGACTGCTAGAAACCAACAGCTAGTCTCAGTTTATCCACATCCATTCAACAGAATCATGCAGAGGGAGCCACTCTTTTTGATTAAATCTTAGAACTTTGTCATGGGCACTTCTTTAGAACTGAAAAACAGAAATGAATATAAAAGTTTTGTTCAGTATGCAGTTTTCCCAACACTTGTCTCAGAACTCTAGAGAAATTTTTAAAAGAGTATTTTTAAAGCATTTTAAGAAACCAAATGCACTTTGTTAAAAGCTTTATCAGGCCCATGAGCAGCGAGGCCTTAGAATATGAACTATTGTGACAAACAATTCCCCATGAAGGAGATTTGCAGCCAGCTCTGCTTGAGAAGGGGCCTTGTTCTGAGTGCAATTCACTCAGAGAGGAACCAATATTTGCTTCTAGACCCGAAATATGAGGCTCTCATATGCTATTAGCAATAATGTTTATGCACTGTGTGGTGATGACCATAATGCAGTGTTATACTCCTTCTGAAAAAGAGAATGAAATTTTATGCTTTGTGTTGAATGTATTTGAAAGATCAGATCTTTCCTTCTCACTTAATGTACAGTAAATCAGGATGTTTTGACAAGAAGTTTAAAAACCAGTGGAAATAAGCATGACATTAAAAAGTCTGTTTTTCTCTCATACATATATAGAGTGGTGAGAAATGATAATGAAAAGGTCAGGTTTGGAAAGGTTACAGAATGGTAGTTCAAAAGACACTTAGCAGCTTGCTGAGCTCCAGAATGCAATACTAATTGGTGACAATTTGCAAGTGGCCTTCAGAAGGGAGACCTGAAAACACCCCCAGCAAGCCACAAACAGCTTATCAGGCTACCCAAGATCACAGGATCCAGTGTAATAGTATTTCTTTTTTGCCTATGGGGTTTTTTGTGTTTTTTTCTTCTTTTACTTCTTTCATGTTCCTCCTATGTTTTGTTTGTTTGTAAATAAATGAGATCCTACATAAGCTGTATCCAGCAGTAGAGTCTTATTACTTAGAGGAATTATTTCTCACTTGTTTCTCAGAGAGACACAGTCACACACTAGTCACTTCACTGTCTTATTACTGGAAAGGACTGATGTAATGCTAAACTTCAAAGATGCCTATTCTACCCAAATAGTATTGCTTTCTAGGAGAAATACTTTATTTTCTAAACTGGGAAGTCAGGAGCACCTTGACAGAAATAGTTTCTTAACTGAAATAGATCTGAATTTACATTTTTGAATGTTTTTTGTACTGATAAATTCTCATTTTTCCCTGATCTGACCCTGAACTATGAAGCTGCAGCCCTTGTGCCAGTTTTCTCCCCTGAGCAATTATTGTTTCTTTCGTCAATGAGTCAGTGTTCTGGTATAAATGCAAACAAACCTCATTCCTTGTGACAGTGGCAGTCAGTCTGCTGCCCCATTTCCTTATTTATCTGCTTTAAAAATATATAGACTGCTGAGGTGAATTCTTCGTTGCTGAAGAATAAGAATGAAGTGCACAAGATCAAAGCCTGCACCATAAACATGGGGTTGAGTTGAACTCATCAGTTTCAGCTTTATGTGCTGCATAGGAGAAAGCAGAGAAAGGTCAAATGAGGCTGTTTTAAAAGGCATCACTCATCAAGTTTTAATGAGTTTTTCCAGAATGTAAATAAAATTGCATCCTTGTATTTTTCTATCAAAGCTATTTTGACTCTTCATGATCCAATTGTACCATTTACTAAGCAGAATTAATGTGAGTCAGGGGAGGATATGGCCTCAGCAAAGGCTCTGTCTCTGGAGCTGCGATGGCTGCAGCCCAGCACGGCCCGTACCTGCACAAGCTGCTGCTGTCAGCTCCTTCAGACCCCTGGATCCCAGCGTGGGGAGGGAAGCTCCCTGTGCAGCTTGTTCCCCTGCCAGTGAGCTTCCAGACAGTGCTGCAGGAAACATGCTGTATGAAAAGCTGGCTGTCACACATCATTTTCACCATATGCTCAGCTTCAGAATGAAATGAAACAGGCAAATACTCAGGGCTATTTATGTGGTCAAACCCGCCCTGTTTTATTTTTTTTCCAGTGTTAAAAACTGCTAAATTGTGAGGCTATGTCTTCCTGTTGATTCAGCCCCAGGAAAGTGGCAGGAGGAATAGGAGCAGCAGACTAAAGCAAAATATTAAGTGATCATGAAAGTCGATTATCCTGCTACTTCTGTAACTATACCAGAAGTGTTTAGCCTAGCAGCTGCCAAGACTCTTCTTTTTTGTCATCTGTTTTTGTAGACTTCATTTGCTTCTTTAAGTGTTTTTATACCTCCAACTAAATCTTCAGGGCCATTTTTAAATAGCAGAAGAGATAATTCTTTGCCAGCAATTCAACATTTGCAAGCATTCTTTCAATAAAAAGGTGTGCTAATCCTCTTAAGAGGGAAAAAAATTTCAGAAAGGAAATGTTTTTACAATATAAATACCAAGGTTCATATTTTTAAATTACAGAATTTTAAAGTAAAGTCAGATGCTGCACAAGAGATCTTCTCCAACTGATGGGAAGAATTACTTTATCATTTTCTGGCTCAGTTCTAGTTTTTATTTTTTTCCCTTCTGTTACTTTCCTTTTTTATTATTTTTCCTTTGTTTTTTTTTTTTTTAAATTGTGGGCTTTGCTACAGTTATCATCACTGTAGGTAGCACGCAGACCTTTTAAAACATGAAAACATGAGCTGGTGGGGTTTTTTTGGGGGGGAAGTGAAGGGTTGATTCATTTCTTTTTAAAATTATAATTAGTTAACAAGGACAACAAGTCTGAGAGGAAATGCCATACTGAAATTAATATTGTGCATCTAATGTAGAATGTCCTTTTTTCATCTGAGTCACTGGAAGACCTGGCAGTGCTTAGGCTACAAAGTGAGGCATTGAATTTCCACCTTAAACTTTCTTTTGAAGTTTTTGACTGTCAGTTCCTTTAATTCCCCATGCTCGGTTATGAACTTTAAATGATATATCCTGATCATGTGCAGTGAGCTATGGTCATTAAAGAAAGACTATTATCTGCAATAATGTGTTGTTTCCATACTTCTCTGTTGGCCACTGAAAACAATGACTTGCATAGTTTGAGTTCCTACTGTCTTTGATTAAATATTAATTAATACAGCCAACATTGATTTCAAATTTCAAATACAAAGCCTCCTGCCTCCTTCAGCACTATAATTTTCAGTTCTCTGTAAGGTCTAAGTTATTGACATAGAGGCACTTCTAATAGATACAGTATTTTCAATTACAGAAGTTTGTATTTGTAAAAAAAATTCACAAGTATGTCAAAACTAGCACAAAATAAAACTTAATGATTCAATCTGCTGCAAATCTCTGGAAAAAATAGTTTTTAACATGGTCCTTGGAAATTTTTTTGCTGCTTCACAAAGTTTTTCACCATAAGGACATCATGTTCTCTACTTTATTCTTCCTCTTTAATCCAAATAGGAAAGAACATCAGAACCAGGGTGAATACTCTACCAAGAACTTAAATTAGTTTTCTTCTTGATATGAAATATTCAGCTTAGGAAGTATCAACTTTTAGTAAGGTGCAGATACTGAAGGCCAAAAACATAAAAGAAATGTTGCAACAATATTTTATAAAGATTAAAGGTAGACAACCCCAGTAACAGTGGGAATGCCAGACTAGCATGGGCATTAAACAAAATAATGGAACAACTCAGACTTGATTAAATAAAACTCAACCTTGGCAGCACAAGCAAGCTTACAATTTTGAGGTTATAGAAAATATTGTTTTAATAATCTTACTGTCTAAATTAACAGCATAGGTGTTTATATAGAACCAAGCAAAATGTTTTACTTGATACTGTAATGAGTTTTGTCTAAGACATTGGAATCATAGAAATTTATGACAAGAAATGTTGAACTGATCAGAAAATATGGGTGTTGCTCGAGGTGTATGATTAAAGAGGTCTCACAAATATGTACTTTGATCCCTTTATTATTGGAAATTTTCGTACTCGTGGCCTGGAAGAAAACATGAAATCCCCTCTGCTTCTGTGAAATCAGAGAAATGGTGCATGAGAAAAGAAGGGAGACCATTAATACTGGTTGAACAATGATAATGCATTCTGATTTCAGAATTTCTTTTAACTATTTTCTTTCAGTGCATACATACTGCTGTCTAGAGGATTCTATATTGAATAATAAAAGAAAAACCTTGGCTAAGCTTGTCTATGTAAAACACATAAAGGTAGATGCCAACCACTACAAAAGGATGTTGTAATAGTTCAAATAGTGGTTTTGTTGTGTGTTTGTGTTTCTGGAATTTGTCATTCCTAGATCCCTTCATATATTTTTAATCCTGATACCATAAAAATGGAATTTTCCCTCACTTCTGCTAAGACATTACACAGAAATATTTTTTTCTCTGTAGTACAGTCCTGTTGTCATTTCCAAGTTCAATTCTCCAGCTGAGAAAGCAATGATTTAAGGTATTAAATAAAGCTATTATTTGATCCATCTATTGGATAAGCTCTGAGGATGTGAAAAGAAGAATTTTTGGTAAATATAACAATTTGTTCTGGATAAGTCTACTACAGTGAAGTACTTGTGTACTTCATGGAGGGTGTTTAATCTGGTCATAACTGGAAAATAAAATTACCTTCATGAGATTTGTGTTCTTTGCAGTTGAAACAGAATTACCATTTGATGTCCAGAAGGAGATTTCAAAAGTCTTCTACTGGTTGGGTTCCTGTTTTCTGCTTTGGGGCAAACCATCCAACCAACCATCCAGCCATCCAGCTATCCAACCAACCAACCAACCACTTTCCTGTATTAAACCTTTAGAAGCATCTTCCCAACTCTCGTATCGTATCCGACTTGGGAAGTCACGCTGCACATGGAGCTGTTTGCACACACAGTCTGGATATGCATCAATCAGTCTGTTATTGCAGCTGAAGAGAAGTCAGCACTCCCGTCAGGGCTGCTCCCAAGCCAACAAATATTCCAGTTAGTTAAAAAAACATAAAGCATAACCAAGCACGTTGCTCGTGTTCGGTCTCGCTCCGCTCTCCTCAGGAAAATGACCTCAAATTATGACAACATTTTCTTTGTGGTCATCCTGCAGTTATCTGACTTTTTCAGATTAAAAATTACTGTTATAATATTGAGGGGGTGAGGAGAGAAATGCCTTAGGCCAGATGGAATAAAATTAATTTCATAGAATGGAAAAAGAAAGCTCCTTATCTTTACCCTGCTCACACAGTAAAGAGGAAGATATTTTTAATACATTCTTTTTTTTCTTTTTGTTTCCTTCTTTTTGTTTTCTTTTTTTTCTTTCCCCCCCTCCCATACAATATGTTTTCAGTTCAGTCAAGAATCTAGACACCTTCCTCATTTTTCTCTTTCTCTGTTGCCTGCATGTTCTTCCTGCTTTTATTGGCAGCACTATAAATGTAAGAAGTGAAAGGATTTTCTGGGTCAAGTCATAGTCTGCTATTATTTTGGACAGCAGCATCATATATCTTTCCTTCTAAAATTAGGTGTCTTTCCCTTGCACACCTCTCTTTTGGAGGCCTATGTCAAACTCTTGTTCTTGGGGCTTAGAAATGTCTTATCTTTTCTTAGAAAGTGTTTTTTTTGTACCCACTTGCGCCCATTTTTGCCTAGGCAAATAAACAAAATTATCCACAGCATTTTATGTATGTTATCCATGTAAATGACTCACTATGACCATTAACTGTCCCTCTGCAAAGCAGTGACCATTTTACTGTACTAAAGATCTCAGTTTAAGCTGCTAGTTAGAGTTTATTGTCACACATCTCCTGACATTCTTCCCATCCTATATATGCTTCCTCCACACAGCAAATGTTCATCTTCTTCTCTCAGTTCTCTCATATTTTTCACCTTGACCAGTAACTACAGCATCATCTGTGTCTTATTTTTTCTATACCGTATTTTGTATGCATGTTAAAACATATATTCTTTTTCAGATAGAATTAATTATACCCTCCAATATGTTTTCTTAAGCTTAGTATTTAATTATTCTTCCATTTGAGTGAATAAAAAACATTGATTATTGTACATTCTCTGATAAGTGATCAAAAGTCACGTCCTCATGAACTACAGTACTTTCCCTTATGATGTGTTGAATTTTGTCAGCAGGGTAACAGGCTGGAATACTGAGGAATATACTAATCTGTGAGCTTAGTTTAATTGGATGGCCACCTCAGTAAAGCCCTTTCCCTTTGGATCTATGCTCTGTTTTTATTGTTAAAGTAGAGACAGCTGAGTGAGGTGTGCAGGAAGGGCACTGTCACTCCAGCTCCAGAGGTGAGTTCAGCTGCTGCTCCTCATCCTCCCAGCAGGAGCTCAGCTGTGGGCTCTGCCTGCCACAAACTCAGGTCCACTGCATTCCCCTGAATGGAAGTGGCAACCCAGTATTGTTTCCTTTCTTTTCTTTCCTTTTATACTGTGTATTTTAGCATACAATGTATACACTAAATTCCTTAAATACCAAGTTTCATTGAGCACTATCTATTGTCAAATACAGGATAGCAAGGACATCTAAGAGCTGAGCAGTTCTTGATAGCGTGATGCAGATTTTCTGGGCTCTATCATACAAACTACTTAAGTTCTCTGTAAAACAAGGCAAAAAGACATCTTATTACTGAAGCAAAGTAAAACAATAAGATTTGGCAAAATTTGTCCCATACAAATCATTGTAATGAGACAAACTGTGTGTCTGTAGCTGTGCATTAACAAGCACAGCAAACAGTGAGCCTATCACTGAGATTTCCTAGGGAATATAATCTGCAAAATTACGTGACTGACTTGTAACTTCTTACCATTTTCAAAGATATTAGCTGTTTGTTCTGAAGGTTTTTTCCCCCATGCTTCATCTCTTCTCTTGATGAGATTTTCTACAGGTTTTGGGCTGTTTGGTTCATTTTTTTGTTGCTTGTAGGTTTTTCTTTGATGAGGTAAGGAAGAGTACAGAGAGGGGTAAACAGGGGAGATCCAAACGTATATGAACTGTGCATGAACTTAAGCCAAGATGCAGATTGAGGGAGTGAGAAATTATGGAACTAAAGCGTACCAGTCGTTGGTACATCTGGAATTTGCAGTTTAATATGTGAACTCAGTTGCACCCTTTGCTTTCAAGATCTGTCTGCATATTTGCCCACAGCAGTACGATGGAGGTACTAAGTCAGCCAGAGCCCTGAGGTGGAGCTTCAAGAGCTTCCTTTGAAGTGAACATGTCAAAATACACCAGAAGCCTTCTGATCTTTGAAGCTGTGTTTTACTAGAACATAAAATAAGCTGGTTGGAAGTAGCTTTTTAAAGAGAAAAAAAAACCCCTCTGAACTGGACAGGACAGACCAAGTAAGAAGACTTTGAAATAAACCTCTCTTGTCCATTGCAATATCTGTTAGAGGCAGATTATTATCAGGAAGTTGAAGAGTTTTGTACAATTCTTACTCACAGGCAGTGTGCGTGTCAGACACTGTTAATCTGCTGTGGCTCAGGAGAACTCAGAATCCTTAAGTTCACTCTGAAATAGCTCATGTGTATCACATCTTTACATTTGTACATTTTTAATATCAAGTTTGGCTAGGACTGGGAGTGACTGCTTGTGTCAAGTACGTGGAAATCTCCTTTTGAAGGCATAAAGCATCCATTTATAGCAACATAAAGCCATAAATATCAACTTTGCTGTGTCTGCATAATGTACATATTATGCAAAAGTGGCTTCAGGCAAGTGTGGGTTTTTATTTTTTTTCAAGACAGGTTTCCATCCACTGAAGAACTGAACATATAAAGCAATTTCTTTTTTTCTAGAAAAGAGAAAGAAAAGATGCTCTGCAGCCTGGAAGATTAGATGAGTCATCAGGGAGACAGATCAGCAGCTGAACAATGGAATTAGAATAGATGCTGTATTTATTTGCATCATGATACACAGTTCAGTTTTGTATCTTTTTCATATATGAGGGGTGTGCGTGTGTTCTGGTAAATATTGAGGTGTTACTAAAGGTGGTTTTTCTCTCCCTGATATGATTGTACTTGCACTGTTGAATCATTTCAGTAGTGGTGAAGAGACCACCACGATATGTACATGTATTTTTAGAGCATGATCTCACAGACTGCTGGAGGCTTTCTTTCAAGACTACTTACCAAAAGAAGAAAAGAAATATCTTTTTAAAGAAATATCTTTAAAAACTGAGAGAAACAGTTAGATGTGCAACCATTTTTTTTGTGCATAACCTTCAGTTTTTATTAAAGCTTCTTTTTTTTTTTTTTGCTGCATTTACAAGCTAAACCAGCTGTGAAAGGTGCAAGCATATAGTTTGTATTCAGCAAAGATCTGTCATTTTGTGCTTACTGCAAGGCAAATGGCTCTGCCAGTTGGGGCTACAATTTATCAAGTTGGCAGAATGACAATTTTCATTGCTCTTGAAAATTTATCATGGATAGTCATTTTTGAAGGGTTGACTCTTCTGTTTAAGCAGACTTTTTGTATTTAGACTTATCAAAATGGCAATTATTAATGCCATTAACCCATGAGGCAAAGAGCAGTTTTGTCCCTGGAACCTTGAGTATGTCTTCTTGACAAAGGGATTTATCTGCTTCTGTGGTTTCCAGGGTTCATGGAAATATAACAAAATATAATCGTAATATAACAAAAAGCTGTTTCTCTAAAGACCAATGAAAGTCATTTTCATCCCAGCTATTTTAGCAGGAAAGCAGCATAAAGCAGGGAAGAAAAGGTAAAATATTAAATATTAGTTATCAAAATTATTTTTATGTTTGCTGTTCTGATTTTCTCCCCTGCCTGTAGAGGCCTGGAGACTGATTCACACTGAGAGTCCTGGGAACATCCCCCTAACCACAGCTAAGCAATAAGAGCCTTCCACGTTGAATTGTAGAGAATAATTCACCAGTACCAGCCATGAGTGGATTTAGACACAGTTCTGTGAAGTATCAAGTGGATCCCAAAGACACTGAGCATCGTCACCTTCATGGTGCTGAACAGAAGGAGAAAGTGTCCTGCTCTCTGCAGGCTCAGGACACAGTGAGAAGAGGACTGAAAGAGATCTGGTGTCAAAAAGGAGTCTGAAGGACTATAATTTGTTAAAAGCACTAGTTGTCAATGTATATATCTGTGTTTATGTAATTTCATTTCCCTGTATCAGCTAGAAAAACTGTCTAGAAGAGCTAAAGGCAGCTTGTTTTGTAGTAAAAATTAGGTAGGCACATACACATTTCCACAACCATTAGAAAGAAAAACTGAGAGGTGTCTTAACTCAGAGCAAAAATTATCTTCTCCCCAATTAACTTAAAAATTCTGTGTTCTCTCTGCTTTATGAAAAGATTGCATTTTATTTTACTGCAGAGTCAATACTGACTCCTCCAGTAGTTTCTCACAGGAGCAGGTGGGATATTTCCTCACAGAAGAGCAGGAGAGTTCCATGCACCTGCAGGAAGCAGGAGGCATTCCACGGGGGCCTGCAGACCCCACCCACTTCAAAACATTCATTTCCCCAAATAATTCATTCAACATCTGTATTTTCTTATCTGTATTCCCCCCCCCCCCCAATCCTTCTCAACAGCTGTAACTAGGGCAGAAATAAGAGTTTAAAGCAGAATAGCTGAGAAATGAGTCTGTGGTCATCCTGGGCTGGAGCTCATTGTGATGGCAGCTCAGATTTGTAGGCAGCACTATCGTTCCAACCAGCAAGTACATCTCTCTGGACTTTCTACTGCTGCATCCTCACTCCTCCGCCAAAAAGAAACTGCTTTCTCCTAAGACATTATTTTTTTCCCTTTGTTTACTTAAAAGGTGTCTTTTCTATGTTCATCTTCTCTTTCACTTTTGTATAAATGATAGGCTGTGTCCTGGCATAGAAGATGTTCTGGCACAGTGACATTGCACAACACTCTACTGAAGGAGCACAGTAGCTGCAAATTACAGTGCTGTGTTTCAGACTTTCAACATCTTAATTTTATGGTTTATGAATTGGTTTAAACAGCAGTTCTGGTACTCTGTTTCCTTTCCTGTTCTAGTCCTTTTTCTCACACAGGATTGTCTTTGGAATGTCTACTGTGTTTTTCCTTCTGTATGTACCCTGCACATTCAGTGAGCTCTGTACCAACTCATGGATCTCACAACAAAGCTAATGCAGTTCTAGCTTAGAAGTCAGACTGTAAAGAAAAACACTGGTAATTAATAGAGCTGAGGCCTGCAAAGAGGGGTATTTGTAACATCCAAAGGGAATTAATTTATCAGATACATCTAACCTTGTGTTTCTGAGAATGTCATATGAGAATAATGCTCATCTAAACTAGAATTTGAAAAAAGTTAACAATCAATTGAATTAAGTGGCACAGGTTCAAAGAGAAGATCTTATCCCTTACAACAGATATGACAGCATTGCCCTTGTCTCTGGAAAGCATTCATAACGATAAGGACTTGTTAGGAACTCAGAATCTAGATCTCCAAATTCCTGTGTTACGCTTAGCGCCTTTCACTAAAATATATTGAATTAAAGTACCAAAAGAAGAGTTGAGAACAGTTTTGGATGTGCTGTCTGTGTGGCTTGGGTCTGTCTGTATCGAAAGCTGACATAAACACAACAGTCTCAGATCACATGGACTTAGAAGAAAACAGGGAAATAGAGTTGTTTGAGATCTTTCAGAAGCAGCAGTATAGTTAATAATAGTGGCAAGTCCTGCACTACTAATGTGAGTTGCTGTTGTTTAATGCTTTCATATTTTGAGCTAAATAATAACTACTTTATTTGTGTCTTTTTTAGAGGTAATGCTTTTGATGAAATGCTATTATCAACCTGTTCAATGTGGTGTGGTTGGGTTTTTTAATCAAAAAATGTTTTTCTTCATATTAATTTTGATTATGGCTTCTCATATAGCTATGAAGTGTAATATTTACAAGGAACACTTTTTCATACTCAGGACAGCAAATGTCAGATTGAATTGTTTTTTACTAAATTTCCTTAGGGCTTTTCTTTAAGTGAGATAGATGTGAGTAGTTTCAAATGGTATTAGATCTTCATAAATCATATTCCACCTTTTTTCCTTGTCAAAAGCAATGTGCTCCCACTTGTCAACAGGAAATTCCCACTTTTGAGTTAGACTTTACCCTTGGGAGAGAGAACATGCACTTCTAACCAGAATGAAATGCAAGTAGAGCTGCAATGTGCAATGCAGGCATGAACATTGGGAAGTTTTAGAACAGAATTAGCTTTTTGTGCAATTAATAGACCAATATTTTCATATTTTGAAATCATCACTGCAAGAGTATTTGCTAATTTATTGGCCATAGAATACCTTCAAGTATTTTGTCTGGCTAGCTAGCCATCCCTGAATGTTTGTTGGCCATCCAGTGCTGCTGGTTTGAAAAATAAAATCATCTTCGTATCCAACATCAAAATCATTCTGAATTTGGAGATTCTGTAGCTTGTTTCACCATCTAGAAACACGTGATGTGGCATATTGCTTTCCAAGTGGGTGAATGTATTTATTGCAAACAGCAAGGACTGGTCAGCAGTGATGCTTCATTGTGTACTAGAAGCTGGAGGATGAGACAGCAGCATGATTTCCTTGGTGCTAAGGTAAAAGAAGCCACTGTATTCATAACTCCAAGGGCTGATTTCAAGGGATCATTTCACATTCCTTGTTGTAGCAGTGGATGGAACATAATTTCAGTATGTGAAAAGGAGAGGGTGCTTGAGAGACTCTCGATTGTTGTGGGGAGAAGTGTAAATCTAGAGAAAACCCTGGGGATGGTTGGGTTATAGCAATGGCCTCGGGGCACCTGACTGTCAAAGGAGGAAAGCAATGTTAGGAATGTTTCACATCAATGTTTGCACGTTTGCTTCTGCTTGTTAATGTGCAGACAAACATGCCTTTTTCTTTGAGAGGGGGGCTGAGAGACACTGTGACTTGCTGGTGATAGAAATTCGCTGAGCAAAAAATATATCAACAGGTACGAAAATCTTAGGTGAATTTCAGGCACCAGAATTGTCAGAGGGGGGAGATAGTTTGTTTTATTTTTTCAGTGTGGCCATGATTTCCCTCATACTTTATTAAAAAAGGAAATTGTTTCAGAAGAAACACAGAATATTATGAGAGCTAAGGTATTATATCTTTTCATAAATTAATGCTCTCTTTTCAGAATGAGAAAGATGGAGCTTTGCATCACATGTTGATTTGTGGGTGCCTCAACTGTAGCCTGATCACTTCAGCTAATTTTACAGGAAAATTGATAGAAATGTGTAGATCAGTTTTTTAGATATAAGAAGCATGAGATTTCAAAGAATACAATGTTAAGTCGAATGGAAAAGATTTGGTTTGTTTTGGTTTTTTTTTTATTCCTGGAAAACTCTTCAGCAATTATTGACAAAATCATGAGGTCATTAGTGTCTAAGTATCTGAGCTAAATGATGCTATGGAAAATGCAAAGATCATGTAGGAACTGATTTCCAGTCTTGCAGCATTGCAATAAATAACTTGTAATGTTTTTAATGAGTAGGAGGTTTAAGTATGGATTTTTCATTGAAGTTTATGGGCATGCAGTTTTACCTATGGGCCTACAGTTTTAATGAACACATCAATTAACTCTGGATATCTATGATTAATTCTTTTTTTAGAACATGTCCAAACGGTCAACAAATGAAATAACCAATTTCATAAATTGAAATGAAGATTCTCTGTAGCCTTATCCAGCACTCATTGCATTTAGGATAATTCCTCTGTAGTCTTTAGAGAGTGTTCAGGATGCTCACTGCTTCTCAAATGACCATTTTGATTAACAAAGAAATAAAATTAGGTTCAGTGTTTTGACAGTTATTGCAAAGGGATTTCAGTTATTGTCTGTGCATGGGCTAGGAAAAAAAGGGGTGGTTTCAAAAAGATTTTTTGATGTTCTTTCTCACCTGCTTGATATCCTTAGGGCTAGATATAAAATAGAATTTATATGAAAACTCTAGGCCCCAATTATAAACCTTAACAGAACCACTTAATTGCTATTCAACATGTTACCTATACTGTTTGCTTAAAATCCCCCCATGGAGAATTATTGCTGGGTAAATGGTCTAATTATATGAAACATATAAATACTATTACCTGTCTATTCTTAGTGGTAATAGCAATCTTTTAGAGTGCTGGCCTGGGCAGCCCTTCAAAAGAGACAGTGTGAATACAATTTTCCAACTGTTTCAGCCATAATCAGGCAGACAAAAGTGTCCAAATTCAAATTTAATATTTATTCCTGTCTTCAGTAATGTGACTTCTGATAAAAGGAATCTCTCTTGCCCGGACCTTTGTCTCCAATTTGAAGAGTCTGTGCTCTCCTGTGTGCTGTACAGAATGTCTGGGCACCTAACAGGGCTATGGGTCCTAAAGGACAGGAGATCTGAAGCTTTGGTGCTAAAATACTTCTGTTAGATCTCACTTTATAAACCAATCATAACTAACATCATTAAATGTATTAAGCTTGGTGAGCATTTTAAATGGGGATGTATAGCTATTGCTGTTCAGCTTTAATCAAATGACCTCTTAGGTTCTATAATGAAAGGTCTGAAAAGCTGAGTCTGCTTTGTAATGTATTATTCCAATTTTGCTTGTTAGTTGAGATACCTTTATTTAACTTTTCTCATTGACTGGTCACATTTGCCATGAAAAATCAGGATCGTTATCTAGCAGGCCAGACCCAAAGCCAAATAAATGGCATGGTTCATTGTGGCCTGTGGCTGTATTCACTTAGAATTGAATATACCTGAACACAAAAGTCCTGTCTGAAAAGCACCACAGTTCTGTGCGTTTGTTTAGAAACCAAAGTGAATAGAGAAAAAGTAATAGCTGGTCACCTAATGGTTTTCTCAGCTCTGCTGGAGAAAGAAGGGCTATGATTATATCCCCACTTACAGTAAATTGTAGTAATAAATCCTGCTTGGTCATTGTGCCCCCGTGGCTAATAGTGGGCTGGTTTTGTGCGACCATCACAACAAATGTATTTCCTCCAGTTACTTATAAAATAAAACAATACAGTTCACTTCAGGAAGACCTGATCTCTGTGGAATGATCACAGGCCTGCTTGTGTGAATAATAAGAAAAGGTTTTCAAAACTGAAATAATTCACAAAGAGAATGTGATAGAGTAGTTCTTTAATTTTAATTAGTAGTTCTAAGTGAAATAACAACAAGATGTAATTTTGTTTATTTTGCCTGTGGTTTATTTTTCTCCTTTCCTCTGACCTTCTCATTGAATAGAGTCTACCATTTCATATGTTATCTCCTTGATACTGCCATCAGGTGCAAAATCCTTCAGAATATTAAATAGAATGACTATAATAGCTCTTAAACCAACTGGAATTTTGTTCTTGAGGTGTTAGTGATGTATTCAAAGGAGCAAAGCAGTAGCATACATTTCTGTTTGACTGCAACTCTTGCCTGGTACTACCAACTTAACTAGACTTCATTTTCAGACAAAAATACGAAGACATGCTTTTCAGTTGGATCAGTAATGGCATTTTTAAAAATATTTCTAGTTTTGTGTTGAGTTGGCTCCAATTTTCTTGATTAACAGAAGGGCTATGGGTTCATAGAATCATAGAGTAGTTTGAATTGGAAGGGACCTCTAAAGTTCCCTTTTGGAGGTCATCTAGTCTAATCCCCCTGCAATGAGTAGAGACATCTTCAGCTACAAGGGATTGCTCAGAGCTGCCTCCAGCCTGGCCTGGAATGTTCCCAGGGAAGGGGCATCCACCAGCTCTCTGGGAAACCTATGTGTCACCATCCTTTCTTCCTCTTGCCTCATCTAATCTTTTAGTTTAAAACCATTTTTCCTTGTGCGATTGCTACAAGCCCTGCTAAAAAGCATCCCCATCTTTATATAAACTTCCTCCTGATAGGGTGTTTTTATTGGTTTACAAAATAAAGAGCTCCCACAAAGTACACACTCTGTGCTCTTCCTTTCCCTTAGTGTCGTGTCTGCACGTGTGATTTCCTTTGGCCTGTCAGTACTGGTGTGTGAATATGTAAACTCTGATAAAGGTGTGCTTTCTGCTCATGTATCAGGGCCGTGACAGGAATCCTCTGCTAAATCATGCTGGGGTGAGTGCCCCAGTTCACCTGGCGTTTTATTAACTCTTGGTATGTGGCTTTTCTGGTGGGAAAGGCCTCCCTAATCAGGATTGCAAAACAAATTGGGTGCCTCACATGTCAGTGGTAGGCCTGATACTGTAGTGCAAAATCACCTCTGTCAGCACTCTAAACTGGGAATTGCCCTGGCCCAGTTACATTTAAAGAAGTATAACATGCAAACTAAGAATGTGCAAAATCAGTTGAAGTCCCTGCTTTTAATTCTGCAACAATTTCACTTTTAGTATAACACCAATAAAATTGATGGTTTTTTACGCTACTTAGAATTAAAAATGAAAATTTTAGTAGAAGTGATATCAGGTTTTCAGAAAGTATATGATTTTTTGGTACTTTTAGTGTGCCAAGTTTCAGAAAGGGGTCCTTGGATTGATCAGATAACTCCTGCTTTCTCAAAGAGATTTCGAAAAAATAAAACTCCTGCACCTCAGATCTTTTTCCAAAGTGGCTCCCTATTCTTTCTGTCTTCCTAACAAATTTTAATCTCTTTTAAGATATTCATCTCATTTGGTCTCCCTTAGGATACAGAAACATTCCATCTCAATTTGATGTGAGGAAGCACCTAAATCACTGCTATTGCAAAACTGCCAACCCTAATTAATTTTTTGTTCTGTTTAATTAATTAATTTCCGAGATGAAAACCATGATACAAAGAACCAGGCAGGACTGCTGTTAAGTAATAGAGAACTAAAGCTGAAAGGAAAACATTATGAGCCATTCTTTTATTGTGATGAGACAAATAATTTCATCTATTTCCCGACATAAAAAGCAAGAAAGGAAAAGGAGAGTGTGATGAATAACAAAGACAGGAGAAAGAGCAGAATGGAATGAAAGTTTTCCAAATGTCAGAAGAAATGAAATAATGAACTCTGAAGGAAGCAGTGCCCATTTTACTCAGTAGAGTCTTTTCTCTCAAAGCTGTCATGTTGGGAAAAATGGAAAAGCCCTGAAATGTATTTTAAACCTGTTTGTGTTACAGTTCGGATTTCTTAGACCTGTTGGCAGCAGGTGTCTTTTCTTAATATTCATTATTCATGTAGCCTCACAATGCATTTCAATTTACAAATGAAGAGGTATACAAGCCTTTCTCCACTGCATTAAATAGATGAAATATATTACTGCCTCTGAGCTCATAATGCCATAGCTGGAGCTTGAAAGTTATTTGCCTGCTGCAGCTGATAGCCATATGAGTTGCAAATAAGTTTTATTTTGATGAATATGTGGGTGAACAGAGTTCTTCCATACTTCTTTGTATTTTACTGGATTATAATGTTCTTTCTAATATTATTCTGAAATACTGAGTCTCTTCCTCATATCTCAGAAAAATGAGTCAAATAGAAACAGGTTTCATTTTCTGTCATAATTTTCCACTTAAAGTAATGTGTGTGTGCCTGATCCTGTTAGGTGCTGAGGGATTCAGCTCATGCTAGACTGCATCTTGAGGTCCTTAATCTTTGTTCAAGCCACGTCCCACTGACTTCAGTGTAAAACTTGAATGAGGCAGGCCTGGGGTGAAACTGAACTCCCAATCCTGTTTGACTGAAAGCAGTACAAAGTTTTTGTCTATTCATCTCAGCAGGAGCTGAAGCACAACTAAATCATAACCTTAGATTTTTACCCATTAACACCAATGGGATTGGAAGGTACAGAAGTTTGCAATGTCTCTTATTTAAAAATAGAGCCAAAACCAATAAGTCATTTCACAGTGTGAAGTGTTGCATTTTAAAGGGGAAAATCTCCTCCTGGACCTGAGCTGCTGTAACTCCCATGCTGAGAGATCCCTACGTGAAGAAGGATAGCTCTAAAGATGAAAGGTTGAAGGATTAAATTCCTATACCATTACCAGAGTTTTATTTATGTACTTAGGTCCCATTTTGTAGCAGCCTGATAATGAATACTAATAGGGGAAAAAAGTGGATGCAGACTTTAAAATATGTTCAGTTCTTGGCAATTCCCATTGCCTTTGATTAAGGAAACACAGAATATCTTCCAGAGCCCTGAGTTTTGCATAGTTAGGTTTAGATAAGCTTCTGCATGAGGCATAACCTGAAAGATGCTGAAGTCATTCTGAATACTGGGCTAAGTCATATTTAACCTTTTCTCCTACTAACTTGCATGAGAGTTTGGTAACTTAAGGATAAGAATTCTTGTATTAACCCAAAGACTTTAGTGCAAATAATAGATTAAAAAGAGAGCTGCACCAAACTATCACAACAGGTGTTAGAAATTCTTGTGCTGTTTTGTGATGAGTTCATGCCAATCTAAAGTTGTGCTGGATGTTTTTTCTAGCTGTTCTTGTTGCCTACATAGGCAATTGTAATATTAGATGTTGAGACAGATTGGCTCATGAACTGTATTGACCATGCCCCTACTGAAAATGTGATTAATTCACAGATTTTATTCCTCTTACTGTGAAAATGCATTGGTAAGATTAAGGCATTGGAGACATGGTACCTTGGTCCACTCCTTTTCTGCTACTCAAAAATGAACAAACATAGACAAGAGTTTCCAGTCTGCCAGTTGAATTTTCACTGTGTGTTCCTTCCCTTCAAGAAACTCAGCAGAACATAAAATGATCTTTAACTCTACCCAAACACAACCTTCAGAATACACACTTAATTTCCTGCTGTCTTTCCATGGCTGAATTTGTAGAACATATGTATGTCCCTGGAAACACTGCAGAGAAGTTGAGAAGTGCCTTGCACTCACTCTGGATGCAGTGAATGGCACTCCCTGTGTGTGCACGGCGTGTTTGTATAGGGGAACTCAGACAGCTTGGTTTGTTCTGAAATGGAAGCCTTCAGATCTGCTAAGAGTCCATGAAAAGAACCAGTAGGTACAGTGTGAGGGCAACTTCATTTCAGATTGGGAAGCCAGGGCACAGTCAGAGACATTCAAGTACTGAAAAGGTGAAGATTCAGCAAACTCTTGTGCACACAGTAACATTGTGTTCCTGTGTACTACTCTTCATCCTCTGGGTTTATTCCCATGAGCAAAATTGCCTCTGTTCAAGTGGCTGCAAGATGTGAGTCTTTATAAAGGACTATTTCCTAAGTGTACACAGTTGTGATTAATGGTTCTTCTAAAGAGATCTGTTTGGCAGGGTTAGACTTACCTATCATTTCAGTGCAACATATGAATTCTGATTGCTAAAAGGCTCTGGGGGTGGCTGGAACAGAACTTCTTTTGGAAGAAGTAATGAAATAATTTAAAGGTCTCTAACAAAGAGATTTTTAATTTAAGCCCAGCAAATAAGAGATTTCAAGACTTCATACTGGTAAAACTGACAAATGTTAATCTACTGTAAATAGCCCTAAATCTCTCTGAGCTTGATAGGCCATGCTGCTTTTGTAGCCTGGGACTGCTGAGCACAGTTGCTGGTAAACTGAATATATCTGTGTGCTTGGGCTGCTAAGTGAAGTCTCCAGACAGGAGCAAGATTCTGTTGGAATTAATGAAAATAATTACATTCCTTTAGAAATGTCTATTGCATTAAAACAATGCTGATTTTCAGTTCTGGTTCTGAGGCTGCTGAAATGACACCACTGCTAGCTGCAGTCTCTGTGGCATACACAAGCCTTGCTCCTGAGCCAATTGGAGTCTGGTTTTAACACATTTTCTTTACATGGTGTGATTGCACAATTTCAATCAGAGGAATACTTTTTTTTCCCACTCAGAACAAGTTATGTGGTTTTCCCAAATTAGAACTGGAAGTGATACTGACATCTCACAAGTTCATTTTGTTCAGTTATAATTAGGGGATTGAGAAGTAGGTGGTGATATTCTGTGTGTAAGATTTGAGTTTCAATTCCACTGAAGAGTTTCAAGGCTGTTCAGTATCGTGCAATAGAGAGTGCATTTAATAATAAATTTCTGCTTATATTAGCTTTCATGAATATATTTTGGAAATGTTAATGACTTTTTAATGTATCTTCTAAACAGTTTTACAAAAATATTATAAATATTTTAGTCTGTTTTTTATTACCAAAACTACAATTATAATTACCTATCAATTGACAGCTTCTCTACCTTGTTGCAAAATACAGAAGCATTTGTTTTCACATCACATGATTCAGTTAGCAGTGGTTACAGTCAGAAGTATTACCTTCCCTGTTTGTGTATGATATTCAGCCTCAAGGCAAATATTGAACAGAAATATGTTGGTTCTGATGTTGAATTTTTATGATTCAGAAAAAAGTGTCAGAGATGACGATAAGGCTGTGACTTCGTGCAGCATGAGTGAAATCTGTCGAACTGGAGTACAAGTGATATCTTTGCTTCTATAAATCTTTTGCATCTCAAAAATAAGAGGCCAAGGGTAGAAGTGGTAAAAGTGTTAATTTATTCACGATGATGAAGGGTAAGTCAAAATATAAATAGAGATGAATGTGATGCTCCTTTGCAATGCCATTTGGAGTTGATGACAGGAATTTAAGGATCTCAGTGTATTTTCTGTTTGCAGTTTTTTAAAATTAATTGTTTATCCTGAAACTTTTGTATTATGTTGGTATATAACCTTTTTAGTAGCCTTTAAAAATGGAGGTTTATTATTTGCAGATAGTTTCTATAAATGAAAGAGTTGGAGCAACAACGCAAATGGCTAAACCTTGTTCATAACACTGTGAAGAAAAAATAATTAGCTGTTGGTTCATAAGCAGAGGAAGGTTAACAAGTTAGTGAAGTCATGATTTTGGAGAACAAATTACTATGGAGACTGAGTTTGAAACCATTCAGTTCAGGAACACGGCTTATATACTGGTGTATGAAAGCCTGTAATTATGTCAGTTTAGGTGTCTCAAAACAGCAAAAAACTCCAAGACCCACAGTCAGCACAGAAATCTGTGTGCTGTGAGATGATTCTGCTTCTGAAAGCACAAAGCTTGGTTAAGGGTTATGTTTGCACCAGAATTGTGGAGGTGCACCTGCAGAGGATGGAGATCCTTGTCAGAGTTCATGGCTGATGTAGCACAGGCATTTAGAATGAATCAAGGCTAGGAATTTCTACTGCTGTATCAAAGCAAAAAAATGTAGTACTTGTCCCTGACAAGAAAAATTATAAATTGTCTGATATAACTTATTTCAAAAGGAATGAATAGTAAAAATGAATTTAGAATTTTATAGAAGACATTTTAACTGTTCATCAGAAACAAAACAAACATAAACTAAAGGAACTCCAATAGAAAAGAAAGAATTTAAAATGTAGAATTTCAGCTAGGCCGTGTTATTAGTAGTGTTGTTTTTACTATTAGTTTTCTTGTCTAATTGCTGTTTCCAGAAAATTTTTCTTATCCTCAATATGTGATCTTCATCTTTCAAGCTTTCAGTTGGTGGTGAAGGTGGAGCAAGCAGTGGCGTGGTTTTAGGGGACTACTAAATTGGAGAATATCATTCCTAAACCATGTCATTTGGGAGGGAGGGAAGGAAGGAGGTGTTTCCTTTTACCTCCAAATACAGAGACCTTTGATGGCTACCTCTCAATTTGTCTTTTCACAATGATATTGATTTTTGTTTTTGTGCCAGGTTTCTTGCCAGTTTTCACTTCAGATACTGTTGTCCCTTGGTGCAGAGAACATGCAGTAATGTCAGGAACAGGAAGAGGTAAAGGCAGTAACAAAGGCATCCTAAAACAAGGAGTTCCTTTGATGGGACAAACTGAATTCCCTAAACAAAAATTTAACATCTCTTCTCTTTGTTTTTAACAAGTCCTTTGATGAATAATGTGGAAGCTGAAGAGAGAAACTTCTTGTCATATTTTAACCCCAGCCAGCAACTCAGCCCCACACATCAACTGACTCAATCCTGCTTGGGGGGATGGATGAGAGAATCAAAGGGTAAAAGTGAGAAAATTAATGAATCAAAGCAAAGACAGTTTAATAAGTAAAGCAAAAGCCATGTTCACAAGGAAATCAAAACAAGGAAATCATTCCTCACTTCCCCAGGGCAGGCAGGGCTCTATCACCTGGAACAGTGACTTGGGAAGACAAACACCATGACTCCAAATGCTCCCCTTTCCTCCTCCTGCCCCAGCTCTATGTGCTGAGCATGAGGCTATATGGTCTGAGATATCCCTAACATCATTTGGGATCAGCTGTCCTGGCTGTGTCCCCTGCCTGTTCCACATGCACTCCTCACAGCTGGGATGGGGTGAGGAGCAGAGAGGCCTTGGCTCTGGGTAAGCCCTGCTCAGCAGTGATAAAATTATCAAATATCCCTGACTTACCAACAGTTTCCAGCATGAATCACAAACACAGCCTCATACTGACTACTAAGAAAACTCTTTCACAGCCAAAACCAGCACATCTCTGAAAACTTCATCACTTTTAAGAATAGAATAGTCCCTGCAGGCTAAAGAAATATCACCATCACCCATGGTTTTCCTTCTGAGAAGTAAACCTCACCCAATTCAAGATGGGTACATCTCATACGGTGTGTGTGCTAATTTAACCCATTAATGGCAGCGTGTGGCCATCACTTATCAGGACAGCTAATCCCTACTACCTGAGTCTTGATTCCCCAGCAGTGCTAACATTGCACTTATTTTCACATTTTTCACTTCCTTGATAAAAGTGACTGTAGTGTGCTCTGTTTAGAGGGGGAGATGGTCAGATAGGACTAGTAAAAAAGAATGTGGTAATAGTGAAAAAAACCCATGGTTAAGAGTGAAGAATGAGATTTGAGAATTTCAGATTCTTTGGAAACACTTTTTTTAATATTCTCAATGAGATGAATAAACCCAAAGAGAAGAGCAAAAAAAGTAGTAGGGGTTAATCTCCTTTACTATATACAGATCAGTTTTTTAAATTCTTTTGAAAATGTCATCTTGGACAGATGTGTGATGGAGCTTCATATTCCAGTTCCTTTTTCTAGGATACAGTTAATGAGTTGTACATCAATGAAGTAGAAGGGGAAGGACCATAAAATGGTCCCTTCCTACATAATCTTTCCCTTTGTACCCTTTTGGCATCATGAGTCTGGTATTCCTTTGGACTCAGCATTACAGCATTAATAGAAGTTGCAAGTAAACTGTGGTTTCCTGCAGTCCCAGAAAATCTCAAGGTCTAATCTTTAGGATACTCTTGGGAAGGTAAGAGATAAGGATTTGAGTCCCCTTGGGCTATGACGAAGGATTTGAATGGAAGTCTCCAACTTTTGTGAATGTTTCAGTTATGAGGCTATGAAAAGAAAAACACTGTCACTTTGCTTTTGTGCAGAACCTGTTCTGGAGATGGGTGAACATGTGCATCTCAGTTTGTACTATTGTCTGCATACAGGGTTTCCTTGTCTTGTCTCAGGGGTATAACCCAGGAGAATATAATTTTGGTTTTTGGATTCCAAACCTGGGCTCAATAAACAAACATCCAAAGATTACAACATCCATTGTACTGGAGACTATGAGTTATTTTCTTACCTCTTATTTTTTTGTTGCTAACATTTTTCAATAATTAGTAAAGGGATCTTGTATGGATCATAGACGTTGGTCTTTTCAAAAGAAACATTGGCTATTTTGCTTATAAACTTGTTAGAGGGATGAAATTTGAAATCAGGAGAATACACCTGACAGAAGGGCTCTGTTGTGAGAAAGGGTTTGATTTTTGTGAAGTAGATAAAAAGTTTCAAGTAAGGGAAGATTCTTAGAATAAACTGAAAGCTGTGGGGATGATAATCGTCTCACTGGGGCTTTATGAAGATGACAGTCACAGGAAGACATCTGTTAGAAACATGCACCAGAGACCCTTGTGAGCAAGGAACAGAAGTTTCTGTGCTAAGAAAGTAAGGAGCCACACTGACAAAAATAAATATCAAGACAGATGAGCCTGAGGGAACATGTGATAAATTACATTTTCATCTGTCAATTGTTGTTTGATATATTCTAGTAATTCTGGTAAAAGTTAACTATGTAAAACAGGCAAGTGAAACCACTTATTGAGTTTAGCTCTGATTCCTCCAGAAAGAAATAATTGACATGTAGACAAAGAAAAAGCTGTCTAAAGTGCAGGTCAGATCCAAGTGACTTGTAGAAATGTGGGTTTGCCAGTCAGGAAGGTGGGAGAATTGTTTCAAATCTAGACTGTGAGCAGGGAAGGGGATCACAAAGGAGAGTTGGTACCAGAAGTGAAGGACATGAGTCACTGTACAAAGGAAACAGTGGGATCTGCTTGCCTATTCTTAAGTCTGTGTAGCTTCAGCTCCTTCTCCCAAGAGGTCACTAACTAAACTGGTTTTGGCTTTTTTTGGTGTAGTCAGTTGGGAACTTATTTTTTAATTAATTCCATTTTGATTTGGCACTTTAAACATGTCAGTGTTTTTATCTCATCTTTTCCTCTGTGACACCTGCATACCAGAAAAACTTGATTTTTTTAACCACAATTTTGTTATTCAGCAACCACTACAGCACGAGATAGGTGCTCTCTTAGAGATCTCAACAAGGACACTCCAGTCTTGGAGGGCAGCATTTTGCAGTAATGGTCTTGTTAGACAGGAAAAGGTGTTTCTGCATTTTTTTAATGAGGAAATAACATTTCAGCACGCTTAGTTTAATTCCCTATTGGTTTGATAGCAGTGGAGTGATCCACTCTTGCACTTGCCATCAGCAAATCCATGAAGTTGCTAATTAGGAGAAGATTTACAGGTAGGGGTAACATCTTTAATTAGACTAAGTATAGTTGGGAAATAAAAAACCAGATAAGCTCTCAGGCACATAAGTAGTTCTTGAGGTCTGAAACAGAAGCAGGAAACTTCAAAGCAAAATTCAAGTTGGAAGCAACTGCTCTGACTTAATTAAAAAATGACCTACAAAAAACTTTTGAAAGATAAGCCTGGAAACTCAAATTCATAACTTAGTAAATACCAAAAGCTATGGACTCACTGCAAATACTGTTTTTCTTTCCTTTACAGCCTCGTCCAAGTCCTTGTCCACCTCAGCCTCCCATTAATGTTACAGTTCCACAGGTTAAGGTTTGCTCTTTCCCCTGAGAGAGGGCAACCCCCTCCCACTGCAGTTCCTTACTGAGTGTCTTTGACTCCCCAAGCAAACTTTCCTCTTCTCCTGAGCAGTGTAATTCATATCTCATTAAATCCTAAGCAATTCCTCTTAATGTTTAATTACAGTTCTATCTAAATTTTTTTCCTTTTGTTTCAGATCTGAAAAAGGACCTGGCAGAACTTTTACCTGCTTTTTCTGAACCTGCTGCTCTAACTAAAAACTATCAGCTCATTCTAAAAATATTGGTTTGACTATTTTTAAGCCATATATCTACAATGACCTTCCACTCTTACTCCACCCCACCACCCCTCAAAAACAGATTAAGGAATTATAAGGTTAAATTTTCTTTAGTATTTCTTTAGTATTTTGTGTTCCTTCTTTATTTATTAGTAAAGTGGCACTCAATCATAAGCATTAATATACACATTGGGTATTCTGAACTTTGATGTAATGTGAACAAATGCTGGATTAAAGTTTCTTCTCTTCTCTCTGAAATGTAATATGATGAATCAAAGCACATTTCAAGGGTGAAATAAGGGTTTCAGTTTTATGATATTACTGCATAAATCTATCTATCTGTAAATGACAAGCTCAATATATTGAGGTCTTCTCCTTATTTGTGATACTCGGTTTCTTTCTGCCATGAAGTGATGGAAAAAGAGAGGCAGGATCATAATTATATTCATTATGATGAGACATCTGACAGCTCTGTGCATCTACAAGGAGCTTTCAAAATCCAGAGAAATGATTTCCCATTTCTTTGCACAAACAGTTTTGATATGGGATTCAGAGCTCCTGATTTGTGAAACTGAGCATTGGTACAAGCTCAGACTGCAGAAAGGGATAGAGCAGAGGAAAACCCACCCCAGCCTTGTCTTACCTGGCACAGTGCACTGACTTGCACCGTGTGAATCAAACCAAGCTCTTATTTCGAATGGGAATGTGAAGATGCCTGTTATGAACATGAAATTTCTACAGGTTAAAAAACCCAAGAAGCCATGCCCTTGGAATGGTTATGAAGAGTGTAATGCATTTTATTTTAATGGAGTTTTTTATACCTGAAAATATGCACTTAAAAAAAGTAGAACATTTTCTCTAAACTGTTTGCTAGCAACAGCTGGAAAACAATACTGTACATTTAGAGTGTGATTTTTCAACTGTGTTATTAAGTAAGTTTCAAAGTACAGGTCCATTAGCCTATTTAGAATGAGATCCTTAGCACACTCTTCCCAAATGCAGTTAGTTCCATTTTGCAGTATCAATTGGATCACAAAACTGGTCCAATAGTTACACTTATTGCGAATAAAATTTACCATCAAATCTTGAGGTATTGTGTATCAGGCTGCAATTTATTCCTGTAAAAGAACCTGATGTTTTCTTGGATTCCTTAGTTCTGGCTCATGCCTCCTCTATAGAGGTCATGGGTGCAAATGTAATGTGAATCAAAAAAAAGTAACACCATTGTGGGGAATAGGTGCCTGGACTGGTCCATCTAGCAATCAGCTGAAGTGATATTTCTTATTGTTTTGTGGTTTAGTTTTTTATTTTCCACCACTAACCTTTGATAAGAATAGTCAGGGAAAAAGTGTATCCTTAAGTTATATGTGAAAATACATATATATCCTTAAGTTCTTATTTGTTTTCAGTTAAGAAATTAAAATAAGATTTAAAAATACACAATTTGAAAACTGAACTACAGAATTTAAATTTTTGATGTGTATCATGCTACTCAATAGAAAAGTATAATAGTGTGCATATACGTATATATTCCACAGTAAAAGTACATGATGTTCCTAAAACAGTTTTTCAGACAAGAATTTCTATACACTATTTGTACAATGAATGTATGTGAATTTCATCAGCACTCACTACAACATTTTAATAAAGTTGAAACAAATAATGAATTTTAAAAAACCCCACAAACCAGCTAATATTTAATACCTCTACACAACATAAATAAAAGTCCAGCAGCCTACCTGTCTCTCATCTCCTCCTAAGCTTCTCAAATGATACTTTCTGACACAACATTCTTACCAAAGTAAACAATTCTATTAATATTGAACATCTCCTTGCTTTCAAAAACCTAGAGAAACGTTCTTCTGCAATTCTTTGGCAAAAGTAATAACTCTCTAGGGATCAGGAGCAGAGAAGAAACAGCTTGTGGTAGTAAGAACGTTTTGATGCTTGCTCCATTCCAATCGTGATTCACTGCCCACGGTCCACCAGGAAAATCCATTCTTTGACCAATTTCTAAAGGGTAAAAATCAGTAGCTTTATGGTTTTCATTAAATTAATTTGTTTAACCAAAACTTAAACACAATTATAATTCAAACATAGCTATTTAGCTTCCAGGGATTTTTTTAGGCAATTTAACAATTCTTTGTCCTGGGATTGTTGGCAGGTACAGAAAATACAAAGTAGAGAGTGTTCTGCTTGCAAGGAATAAGGTGTAGCCTACTCTTTTAGAAGTCTGTATAAATAATTTCTAAAATATCACTTTAAAGCTAATATATTGGTATGGAGACAAGGTGATTGTTTAAATAAATACTCAGCATTCTGTGCTTGTTGAGTTTAGGCTTTTTTTAAGAATTAGGTTTTCAATTTGGAGCTACAGATTAGATGTCAATTTGGAACTACTGATTGGAAAATAATAAAAAAAAATAGTTCAACCAGCAGCCAGAGTTTTTCCTGACCCAGAGTTACTGTCAAGATAAGCAACTGAGCTGAGCTGTTCTCTAATTCAGGGTTTTTTTTCATCAAAATTACCAGGAAATTTTCTCACAGGTTGAGGAGACTTAGCTTTTAATTTCTGTAAAACAGAATGAACGCATGGACATGCTTAGGGAAATCTAGTATAAAATCTTTTAATTGTGTGCATTTCAGTTTGTGATATTCAGACTCCTGACTTGTGAAGTTTTGTGTTTCAGATTACTTTTATCATCTCTAAAGTTGTTGAAATGCCACAGAGGCTGGAAGTTTCTCAGGTACTCCAGCAGGCAGCAGTGCAGCAGTGGCAGTGCTCAGGTCTGGCCAGAGGTGCAGACAGACAGAGCTGCTCCACCCAGCACTGTCCCCTGACAGCTCTGTGTGAATCCTTCCCCTGCATGGTTCTAGGCAATTATTTCACCTGCAATTATTTCTCTGCATGCTTCCACAAGCATTTTGTTGGCATCCTTTCTTTCCGTACACTGCTGGCCTCTGTGGTATGAAAAGTCTGAGGAAATGCTGGTTTTGGTGTTAGGACTTCTGAAGCAGAATCCTGCTGTCTTCTTGGACACTGGCCATGTGTATGCTCATTTATTAAGAGAAAATATATGACAAGGGTTGTGAATGTTTTGCTGGAAAATATTTAATAACATGTTTTATCTTCAGTATTATTTATCTGGTTTGATGAAATGCTTTTTTTTCCTATGAAAGGAAATAAGATTCTTTATTTTTATCATTGCTTCCCCCAAAATAAGGCTTTTCAATAACACTGTATGTATTTGGTTCTTTGATTGGCCAATATTTTATATCTGACAGAAACCTGGAAGAATCAAAGTGTTAAGCTCTGAATACAGGTTTCTGAGTGGAGGAGAAAGACTCTATTGATATCCAAATTTTTAACCCCAAAGCTAATTAACTTTCCTTTTATTAAGCATCAGAAGCTTCCCATGGAGATTTGTAAACCAGGCTTCATTAGTTCTGCTGCTCTCACATCTACTTGTTTACCTCTGGTAAAAAGGAAAGGAGCCTTCTTCAGGAATAGAAAACAATAACTTGCAGACAAAACAGAGAAGAAATTATTTGAACTAATGATGAAAGATGAATGAGAGGTTTTGTCTCTGGATCAGAGTATTTTAATGTTTAATTATGAAATTGGTAGGCTAGTCATGAAGTTGGTTTGGGTATCTTTATATTGGTAAGCTCAGTAAATAACTGGAATACAGAAATAAGCCCAAGGAAATCTAAGTCTGGAGTTCAGAGGTAAAATCTTTGATGTCATTTAATATAAATGGGAAATCTATTCCACCTATTTTAATCTAAAGGTCAGTCACATCAGATAGTTGAATAGAAAAGCAATGCAGATGTGTCCCTGCATATTCTGAATTCTAAGAAGTATCATTTATATAGTAAATTATCTAGAATGTTTGGAATTCCACTGACAACTCTGTCCTTTTCTAAATAACCACCTATTAATGAAGAAGTTTGAAAAATATCTCACTTGATAATGATATCCATTGTATCAACTTAATCTGAGTTTAGTTTTCTTTTCTTGCAGCAAATCCCCTCTAGCCTGAAGTCTCTTTTCATAGCCATAGTTTCTCTTGTCAGTCAATATAAATTTGAGTATTCTTTCTTGAGCCTCAAGTTTTTCAGGTTATCCCTATTTTAGATGATTTTGAAAGCTCAGATAATGCAGAACAAACATTGCTCAGTCTCTTCTACTTAGAAGGAAGGATTATATTTCAAGTTCCTGATTTAATGAATACCAAATTTTTCAAAAGATTACAATTAAGTTTTTATCAGTGCACAATATGTTTGATCCTATTCTACACTAGCCCTGTTGTGTTGAGTTGTTTACTGGGCAAAAGGGATGTGAAATGCTTCCAGAAATGTGAAAATACACTAAATTTGCATGGGCCAGATAAAATTATGACACATTTTACAAAAGTATCTTAGGAAGAACTCAAACCACACTGATTAGTTTGAGAGGAAGAAGAAATGGAGTTTGTTCAAGGACACTTGAAAGCTCATTGAATTCTTTTTGAATCTTGAATGTAAAAAATTACTGGTGAATTTGGGTTGAAGCATGGTCCAAGTATTAAATCAAGAGATTTGCTGCAATTCCCATCGAACCCACAGGCACTCTGTGACTTGTCACTTAAGAAGCATTGTTCTACCAAATAAAACACAGCTTGTACCCTCTGAGTGATGAGGATAAGGATGATTCAGCCAGCAGGGATATTGTCTCCTTGGGCTTTGCACAGCCCCTGGCACACTGAGCTGCCCTGAGAAATCACACAGGCACATTAAGCCTGACCTGCTTTTCCTTTCTTCTTGGCAAGCTTATTACTTCAGTGAGGGGTTTTTATCCGTGGCATTTTTGCTTTCATTGTTACAGTGACACTGAGGTACATAATACTGTATGGGCATCTATGTGTGAGAAGAGGGACCTGTCTGACTGCTTTGGGGTTCTAGGTTCTTACAAAAAACATTACAAAATGTTTCTGCTTCATTTTTTCACTGGCTAGTAAGAATACCACTTCTGAAAAATTCCTTAGTGTAGTTTTACAGTTGTGTGTTAGGATGGACTTTAACTATTGATAGATTAGAACTTTAGCACAAAAATTGTTGTAGACCCATAGTTCAAAGAGATGAGGCAGACTTTGTGTCTTAAATGTCACTTCAGCCAAACCACTCCTTTGTCTGAAATACTGTGCTAACTATAATTTTCCTTTCTTTCCTCTAGGAAATATTAAGATTTTATTTTACTCTGTAAGAAACATTTGTAGCACTAATTTATTATTGGGAGGAGATATAAGCACTTTCAGAAGGAGAAAAACTTGTATTTTGCTCCCATAGCCAATAGTACATCAACAAATGTGAATGTCTGACCACACAGATATTCTGTAAGATATATATTATCTGTATTGCTCCTCTGGCAGGGTGAAAAATGTTTAATATAGGCTTTTCAGGGCATGAAAACAATTTGGGATTTGCTTTCCTGTGAATATATCTTTGAAGACAGCATTTAATAAAACAGTGAAATACTTGATTTCTCCTGAAATGTTTTCCACTTTTTTGTACCAGTGAAAATGAAACTTTCATGTTATAACTTGTATTTTACTACTGAACCTGTGTTTGAGGAGGGCAGCACTTTTACAGGTTGGAGACATAAGAGCTTTTTGCTCCCAACATCTCTGATTTTGCTTGGTCTTTTCTAAATGCACACTACAGTAATCAGAGGCAGCTTGTTGGAATTGGTCTTGGATAATAATTTTAGTGTATATTTGAATATTTCATTTTCTTCTGACTTATGATGACTTTATTTACCTAGGCAATTTCAATAATTTGGGGGTTGTGCCTTTAAGGACTCTTGCAGTTAAATAGAATTCTTGACAGATGGTAGAGAGGGAAGCCTTCATTTGTGTTTTGTCATCTATAAAAATCCATTAGTGATTTGCAGTGAAAGGTTGATCCAACATTTTGTTAGTAGAAAACATGCTCTAGAAAGATGTATATTGTGGATTGAACTCTTACATTTTGTAGTTCTCAAAATTTCTCATAATTAACTGAATGTTATTTTGTTGCTATTAGCTTATGTTCAGCCAGGAGAAGTTGCAAAACATGACATTTGTTGTCTACATGCTGCATGAAATTGTTGTCTAGTAGCATTTTAGGACTTACACTGATAAACTCAATTATTTGCAATTAGTATAGGATTCATTTTCTGTTATTTACCTTACTCTTCCTTCAGATATTTTGTTATACACACTGATGGATGGGGTTGTACACCCCCTCACCTTGTAAATACATTTGTATCCACAGTGCTCAAGGGATTCTTATACCCATACCTGAGTATAGAGATTAAGTGTAATTTCAGCATATAAACCAGCAACTTTTACAAGTTGTTTTTGTGATCATTCCTTCTTTTGCAGAGATCACCTAATTTCTTTGTTGTGAAATGATCTCTTGTCCTGTGATGTTATCAAAGAGCATGGAACAGTGTAACAGCTGTGAACCAACATAGCTCTGAGTCTATCCTTTGGGAATCATCTGAGGTATTTGCTTTTTCTAATCCCCTAATCCTACCCCATATTTGCCTGTACTAGGCATTATATCACATAGCATGTTATTTAATGGTGCTTGAACATTTATTAAATTAACATATTTAAAGTATAATTGAATTACTGTACATTTTGTGCTCTAAATAGTGTCCTACTGCATATTTTTGCACTCTGGAAGGTTCATCTCGTATCCCTCATGCCTCTGAACAGTCCTATGCCCTTTTATAGCTCATGGAATGCAGAGAAGGGCCGTGGTGAAGTGAGTGACTCTGAGACAAAGTTGTAACTGTTGAAATCAGTAGTTTTTCATTGCACTCACTGAGTCTAGAATTCCATCCAGTGTGATGCCAGCGTTTGTTCTTGAAGAAATCATGGAGTCAAAGCACATATTTTAGGCTGCTTTGGGTTTGTTTTATAAGGCAGGTGTTTTGTGGGTATTTTGCTTATTCCAAACTCATATTGTTTGCTACTGTGAAGGGATTATGACTTTTTACAGTTTTCTCCCATTTCATTGCATTCACAGTTCCCCAAAAGTCCTGCATGTTGTCACACCTGGCATGTCATTATCATTTTGCATCTGGAGACTCTGTGATGAAACCTGGGACCTGCTGCTGCCACGGGCATCCTGCATGTTGTCTTGATGGCAATCACAGTGTGGGCAGGGCTTGAGTCTGGAAATATGTGCAACAAGAGTGCCAATGGAATCACAACTCAGATATAGAATTTTATACCATATATTTGGCACTTTAAATGCACCCTTTTTGGATTATCTTTATTGGAAATGTCTCACTAAAGTGGATAGGCTGTGGGGGGGTTTGCAGGTGTCTACTCTGATCTTGCATGAACTTCAGACATGTTACATAGCTATTAGGTTTTTACTTGACTACACAAAAAATTCTACAATTATTATTTTGCTCAAGAATTGATAATTGCCTTAAATATTATTTTTTCCAAATAAAGGAACAGTGGTGACTAAAGATGTAATTGGTCACTATGAGTGATAGAGCTCTTTTCTATCCTGTGTTGATAGTTGTAGAGCAATAGAAAGATAAAGATATTAAATAATGTAAAAACTTTGGAAGGTAAATTAGATTTTTTTTCAGTAGAGTTGTGATATATATAATACATGTGTGTTATCAGAGTCAATTAACTCTTGGGACTTTCATCCCAGAGGATAGAGGATACTTTGTTGTTTGTTTTCTCTCTCAGGTCAATATGGGAATTCAAGATAGTAAGTGCTTAATAGTAAATGCCAGGTTTCAATCACCTTTTATAAAATCTAAACACTTGATCTGCTTCTAAAATATGGTATTTAAATGTCTTTCTGCCAGTGGTTTAACACTTTATTCATCTAAATTGCTCAATAATGACACTTTTAATTACATCTACTGTTTTACCAAGTACAAACACATAAATCTAGATATTGGCATTCACAAAAATAGAGAATTAATAAAACCTGCTGATTTTCCTTGTTCTGTCAGATACATGCATTTAGCAGATTACTGCACAGCTCTCTGTGCTCATGACACACTGTCAGTGCTCTTGGATTTTCCCCCTGCTCTTTTACAGCAACCTCTGCTTCAGATGTGTCTGTAAACCTCAATCCTGCTCTCTTCTGGGACCTTTTGAAGAGCAGTCCATTCACCATCACATCTCCTCTGCCTGTCCCTGCTGTGTCCCACTGTGCCCATGTGCACCTGCCCCTCTCACATGACCCCTTTACAGGGAGGGTGGGAAGCATATTCTGATGATTTGCTCATCCCTAACCTCAATCATTTTAACACTGAGTGAATCAAACCTTGCTACATCTTCTCATCTAGTCTTGCTATAGGAAAGGAGAAAAAGACTGAACTTGCAAATGGTGCGAGATGCAATTCCCAAGGGATAGCACTGATTGGGTTGGCCTGTTCATGGGCATCATGGTTATGCCAACAGGCTGATGGTTTTATGCATTTTTGTGTGTATAATGAATATTACACACAATATTAGAGAAATGTCCTACCTGATAACAGAGCTACAGTCAAAATAAAAGAACAAGATCTCGGTTTTTCAGGGCTCCAACATCTAAAACAAACCTGTTGAGAAGGCACTACTTGAATCTGCATCTTGAATTTGTTCCACACCAGCTGCCTGAGCACACACTTGTCTGTCTCTTCCACGGTGCTGTGACACTGCCTCTCAGCTGCTGAATTCTCTGCCTGCCACTTTCCAAGTGGAAAAAATTCTCGCTGAGCCTTTGCTCTGTCTCACCTGCCCTAAGTTCCTGCTGCATATGAATGAAAGCTCCTGTGTGTGTTAGGCATAGTGTGCTGCCTGACATGAAAATTACCCAGTGCGAGTTTCCACAGCCCCTTACAGGGATTCAGAGGCAGAAAGCAATGTAAGAACTGTGATGATGTTTGGCATCCAGGAAAAAAGACTGAGCTACCTACTGATTCAGCTGGAGAGAGTGGTCATGAAATTAAGGATGGCAGCAGGGAACCCTGCAACGCCAACAAATATTTCAAAATATTAGCCTTGGAATTTGGGATGCTTTCATCTAGCTTACATACATTTTGAGCTGCCACTTCCTATTCTGCAGTTAAATTAAGGTTACTTCTTATGTACTACCGAGAAATTATGTTTTTTAAATTGAAATTAGTGGTAAATTTTCCATGTATGAGATAGGATTTTACTTATTCTCCTTAAAGAAAATTAAGGAGAAAATTAAATTAATGTATAACCTTCAGTTATACATTACATTGCACAAGTGACAATTTCTTATAATGCATTCATGTGTAGTTTTCTAGATCCAGTATTCTGTGAAAAGGCAGTTTATGCAGAGATGGTTGATGAAGGTCAAGTTCCTTCACTTAGTCTTGTTTTCTTCAGGTATTCAGCAACAAGTACATATTGACAGACTTAATTGCGGTTGCTTCAAAAGCTAGAGGCTACTTATTTTGCCAAAGATTTTCCATATAAACATGACATTAATAATGTGTGTTTTAATTAAGTTGCAGATAGCTGTTTAGTAGGCTATTTGCTAAAACTGACAAGAAGAAAAGCAATAATGCTTGAGCTGACAGAAATAGAATTTGTGAAAAGAATGAAGTGTTTACTGCTGTGTTTTACTTAACACAAATAATAACAGTGAAGAGCATTTCAGATTTTGATAGCTGCAATGTGTCAGTGAAGCACACTGAATTAAGTCTTCCAAAGCAATTCTTTTTAGTGGTCAAAGTTAATGAGTGGCAGATTTCAGATCCTTCCTGGAAAAGGTTTGGGATTTTTTATGTGTGAAGGGGGCCCTTGGTCACGCTTGTTAATATGTGGCTATTGATTTTCCTATCTTTTCTTGCAGTGTGCACAGTCATGGTAGTCTTGATATAACGATGAATTTAATTTCCTAATTCTGTCTGGCTCATGCTTGCAATAATCAATGTCAGTCTTTAGCAGGGCACTGCTTGTCCTGCCCCATCTGCTGCTGAAGGGTGGCTTATTACACTGTGGGGGTTATTTTCTCTATGGAAAAATAAAGGATGTTTGTTACACTGGGGATGACTGCACTCATTGTAACAGGCTATATTTGTGGGTTTTGGCCTCCTCTGTCAGCTCTGAGTTGATTGTATGTGTGTTGGAAGGGTTTTCAGGAGGCATATGGACCTTTCTGATCTGAAAACCTATTGCAAGATTGCCAGCATGCAGATCACCCCCCAGGGAAGGGCAGTGCTCAAAGCACACAATGTGGAGGCTGAAAGAGAGCTTCCAGGACCGATCACTCTTCACCTTGGGGGGAAAGAGGGGAAAAATGCACCTGCATGCCTTTGGTGCTCTGCAGTGTCCTTCAGGCTCTGGCTCAGCATCCTGCCAGGGTCTGAAGCTCTTTTGCTCGTTTTTCCCACAAATAATGACCTACTAAATCCAATCAGGTTTCTTGAGCTTAATTAATGCCAGTTGAAAAATCAACAGAAAACAGAAGAAAAACACTCTGCATTTAGAAATCATGATGTTTATATTTTTGAAGCTCTTTTTAATCTGCTTTAGGATTTGGACCTCACAAAACGAATTATGCTGTGAGAGGCCACCCACAATCTTTGTTATCAGAAGCAATTGCAAGGCTTTTCTTTCTTTTCTTCTTTGTTTTCCCTTTTATTCCTTTTTTTTTCTTACTGAGAAATAAAGCAACATTTGGAGGAGGGGGTGGAGATATTCTCTACACATCTTGAGGACTTGAAAATCATTTAGGAAGGAATGGTCAAGGACTTGAATGTCTTGTTTTACCATGACATTGTTGATTCATTAAAGCATGAATGAGTTTGTAATTAAATATATTCGAAGATTTGAAGGTTTTTTGTGCGTTCATTAAGCTTCTTCTGCCTTTCAGTAGGGATTAGAGATGCAATTCTGTACATTACTAAAGTTAAATAAAACAGAATAGGCCAAAGAATTAAAGAAATCTTTTTTTTTTTTCCCCTGTGGTGAGGTAATTAACATAATAAGGTGACACTGGGCATTTTTTCCATATTGTATCCTAGTAAAATTGATAGTGGGGGAAAAAAAGGTATTCTCAAAGACTCTAGTATGGAAGGTCTAAATAAAAAAGCAGAGAACCTAAACTTTTATATATTTTTTTAAAAATTCAATATAAAGTGTAATTTATTTCCATTAGAAGATGTTACCTATCCTTCAAGCCTGAGTGGGTATAATTACCATAATATAAATCTCTTGAAAAATAGTGCCCTAAGGCATCATGACACTAATAATTGTTCAATTACAGACTTTTAGCTTTTCAAATGGCCAGAGTCATCATTATGCAGCTCGTTAATAGAAATAAAGGCATAGTTTAAATGCATAGGAAAAATATTATTCTTTTGAAGATGAGTTTCTCTTTACATTTAATGTCTTTTGTAATTACCTCTAATAATTTCTAGTAATCATTATTTAATTCTCTTTAATGATAATTGCACTCTAATCTGATTGTTTACTGAAAAAGGGAGGAATTTAATATTTGTGCATTAAATTTCAAATAATATGTTATGATATATTTACCCTTTTGAAAAATTTTGTTCCCTTCCTTATACCTCTGTAGCTTCAGGGTATTTTAAATGTTTCTAACATATCAAATTTATTCTCTGCACCAAGTCAGTCATCAAATGGTGAAGTATTATACTGCTGATCTCAACCCCAATTCTTGATTCTCAGTCATGCTGTTTAAAGGTACTGAAAATAGGCTAAAATTGGTGATCTGATAACTCCTATAGGTTAGGAAAATTCTTGGAAGACACAGACAATTGTAGAAGGTGAAATGGAAAATCACAGCAATTCTTTACCCTGTTGTTCCTCTTGTATAACATGAGGGTGTGAGAGAGAAGAAAGCTGGAACTCTCATGCTCTAAGAATATTTGCTCACAGAAGCCAGGAGGCTCACTGTTACCAAAATGGCCAACCACAGGAAACGGTAAATAAACATTTCACTCCTTGCAAACACCAGTCAGCCTCAGTGTTACTCATCCTATTCCACTTCACTAATTAGAATGTGTTACTGTGCTTAGATCACCATAAATATATACAATATTATGTATTATCAAATTAATTAAAATGCCTTCCCCCCAGAGAGTTTGGATTCTGATAATTTCATCTGGAAGTGCAAACTGCTTGCCTTGATGCATGCCCTGCCTTTTGAGTGTTCCCATATATATTACCACATAGTCATGAGGGAAAACAGCAGAATTTTCTTTCTGAAAATACCAGAGACAAAATGTTCTGTTTGACATTATCTCTACTGAAGTAGGTTTATCTGAGAGAAGAAATTTGCGCTATTGTTTCCTTAAATTGTCTGCTCCTAATGTATTTAAAAATAAGATATGCTTAATTTCTCAGCAACCTCATATGGATGGTTTGGAACAAGATCAGATAAATTTTATCTTACAATTAAACCTAGATTCACATTTTTCTTTTAATGATAACTACATTTTTGGTTATTTGTTTGTTTAATGCATCTATGACTTTTGACTTGCTACAGTTTTTTGCTCTTTAGGTAAATTTTGGAATGTTTAAGTGCGTGCAATTGAATATCTTTGATTCCTGTGAAAGACTGTGGGCTCAGGGTACATTTTTCAGTGTACAGAAGGTCTTTGCAATGTCAGTTTGTATTAACATTGTTGAGGCTGTGCTCCTTAATGAACTGGTCTAGAAGGCTTCCAAAAGAGCATGGCCATCACCCAGGCTGGCATTGGTAACTCAGGACCTCATTCTCACTTTCAGAAGCCACCAGTCTACAGATTGGTTAAGGGTTAAGCCTATGTCTGCTCAGAGCTGGAAACATAGCACTGAAAGCCATTTATAATATCAGACCTTGCTTTAAAAGGTTTGATATCCACTTGGATACAGGGTGATATTTCTATGTAAAATCAAAATCAATACAGCCATCTCAAATTAATCTAACCTTCAAATTTTTGCATTTCAGACATTTTTTCAAAATTATCTCCTAGCTCTTTTGTAATAATTCACATTGATTGCATGCACTTGACCAGAGTCAAAGCAAAAAATTGCAGACTTCAGTACTGCTACAGTCAGCATATACAGTAATTACAACTTCGCCTGGTTTGGTTTTTCTTTGCGTTTACAACACGTTAGTTTCAAACTTAAAATTTTTCTGAACTATCTTAAACTTTGAGAACTGTTTAAAATTAGAAAGAGGGAAAAAGAGTTTCACATGAGCAAAATTACCTGAGATATTAGAAAAACTATGTTACTTAGATGTGTGCTTATTTCATACCTTGCAAAAACACAAAGTAAAATCAGACTTGCTGGTTATGCTTTTGAAACTAGGACTTAATTCCAGTTTGTGCATATGTAAGGTGTATTTAGAGAGATGGTAGCTTTGGGGTTTGTACTCTGGTCACTGCAAGTTTTAGTGCCAATTATTTGCTTATATTGTTTGATAGGAACAAAGGTTTAGTCGGTGTCTTGTCCAGAGCCTTTGAATGTGACTATGATTTTTCAGAGCCCAAGGGTTAAGACTGTGGCCACCCTTTTTATGGGAATACAGGAAAATGAGGAGAGATCTTCCAAGGCTCTTATCAATCTACCATTGCCCAAATTTTCCCAGGAAATTTGTGTGCATATGTGCTTTGTTAGCCACAACAGAAACATTAATTTAGTTTTTTTAAATATGAAGGACTACTCTCAGGTTCTTCTGTTATTGTCTCAAATGTCTCACTGATACTTCATGAGTTTTACTTCTGTTTATAAAATTTTATCCATTTCTATTTCCTACCCAGTTGATATTTGCAATGATTTTCACGGAAATGCCTGATTACATTTCAGAAAAAGAGTCAATTAATATTTCTAGCTTATGTTTATCCCCATGTACATCAACAGGCAGGTCAATAACCACGGGTACACACAGAGCCTGACTATTCTGTGGTAGAAGTCAGTCACTGGCATCCTTTTTGCCTTGCAGGTCCTAGTGGGAGTTGTACTGATAATGATATATCTGATTTTAAGTTCTTTGCTCGGTAAAACCTGCAGTGAACTGAAACTGCCTGATTATTTGAATATTTTGTTTTTGGTATATCTTTTTGATATGAGAAATTTTAACATCTGTGTGCATCTTGTATGTCTGAGAATCACTACAGCATGGTACTCACGTTCCCCAGGAGATCTAAGCCTTGATGCCCACATAGAAATTGTTGCCACTACAAAAGAAATGTCCTTTCATGCCACCCGATCCTCCTTGTCAGACACTTGTGCCCAGAGGGTGTTTTTGTCCATTGTGGTGTTGGGACTGACTTCATAGTATCTTCCCTTATAAAGCAAGTTTCACATTAGAGGAACAACTATCCCACATGAGACTTTAGGGCAGAAGGCAGTATAAGAACACGATTTAAAATGGTAGCAACGCTCTGACATTATAGGAGTATGCTGGAGTGAAATGTCAGGCACTTTGTAATCAACACAGATTAAAAAGGAAAAAGGAAGATAAATACAGCTGTTCTCTTGTAAGATGCTGACTTGAAAAAACAATGGGAAGTATTAAAAGTTAGTTGTAGATTTCTAAGAATATGAAAAGAATCCAAGTTTTCACAGACAAAAAGTATGAATGCCATAGAGAAATAGCATCACATGGCATTTAGCTATTCCTTTAGCCAAATTTCACAGTGCTACCAATGTGCTTGCAAACATCACAGTTTTGTGTCTGCTGGAACTGAAACTTTGTTGGTTCAGAAACTTGTCTCTAAATACTATTACATCCATTTTAAACATCTCATTCAATGTCTGTTAATTATGGCCAGCATTTAAATCATGCATTCTGTGGTTATTATGTATAAATCAGATATCAAGTATTGTAATCAAAATCATTTAAAATATGATTATTATATTCTGCTACAAACTTCCCAGTGGTCCTCGGGACTTGCCTGAAGGCACCTTTGCAGAACAAGCTAAAGTGTCACAATGGAAAGTATTCTTTTTGAGGATAGCTCCAGAGATACGCTGCTGGGTCATCACATTCCAGTTCTGTGTATCATTAATGCTGTCAGACCTCATGGAAGAGACAGTCAGCAAAGGATGCCCAACCCTTGTTATGCTGGATGTGATGGAGCCTGAAAACACTCCAGGCACAGAATCAGGGCATGGTTTGGGGTGGAAAGGATCTTAAATATCATCATGCTCCAATCCCCCTGCCATGTGCAGGGACACCTTCCAGGTGTCCTGACCATGTCCTGACCATGCTGTTCAAAGCCCATCCAACCCAGCCTTCATAGGCAGAACAAGAGCAGTTGGTGCTGGTTGGAGTAAATGCTGTCTGTGGATGCATTAGAGTGACATCTGCATCTCTTTCCGATCCTTTCAATCTTGGTTAATCCTCCAATATGAGGATGGGGCTGTGCATGTGTAAATATGCTACCACTAAGAAAGCTTTGGGATCACTTTAGAATTGACATCTCACAGTAGCTTGCTCAGACAAGAAGCAACTTGCAGTTCTTTATGCTGGATACTCTTCAAAGCCTCCTGTATCACGGACTGAGTTAATGGCTCTTTGCACTTTTTTTAAAAGGAATGTAGGGGCAAGTCACTCAATTACCAGCTTGAGAGCTTGGAAAAAGATGAAGCTGAGAAATGTCCCACAGTATGCATTGACATGTATTGCAGCAGAGTACTGTTTTGTTTAATCTCTCACTATTGCCTCATAAGAAGATTTATACTGTTCAGTCTATCCCTTGTGATATTTGAAGCATATATCTACACAGACCACACTGTCTCACTGTCCTTCCTGCAACTCATTCTACAACATATCTCTAAGAATTCAGAGAATTCTGTTCCAAAAGACAAAAAGTTTTATGCTACAATGAAAACCCTCTTGTTTGAGACTCGTTCTGGAGCACATTTCTCGTTGAAAAGTCTAAGCACTTGATTCCTTTACTGCACCGAGATATTTTGCAGCACTAATTACATCATCCTAGAATGTTTGTTTTCATTCCAATATGCTGTTGAGTTGTGCTGTGTCATGCATCTCATTTGTAGTTTTCCCCATAAAATGCTGGTTTAGGTGCACTTGCTGCAGCTCTCCTTTGACATCCATTGTGTAAGATAATCCATCCCATTGTTTTTCAAAACTGCAGGGAAACCCAAGTTTGCTTCACATTGCTCCTTGTTGTCCTGTTCAGAACTATGTGCAAGTAAGGGAAGCAGAATTTGACCTTAGATTCCAGTAGCCAGTATGATGCACACACCATTAGGATTTATATAAAGCTCTGTTCCACATGGCAGGCTTCCATACATAGCATATACTTTTCAAAGCCAGAGTGCAGAGGATGAAGACAGATAAAAAGAATTGAGTGTTAAAATAGAAGGAGAAAATATTTCCAAATTAACTCATTCAGGATGTTTAAGTGTAGAGAGAATTGTATTCTCCTAGGAGTTACTTGTTTTCCCCATTTCTAGCCCATATAAATGACTCAGGTGGCAGAATACAAACATGAAGCAGCAAATCTGCTGATTATTCAAAGTTTGAGGTAGTAATGAATGCAAAGTTTACCAAAGGTGAGATGAAAAAGAACTGTTAATCGCTTTTAATTAGACATGTGAGATTTCAAAAAATCTACAATTGGTTAATGAGAAGTAATATATACTGTGTGAAAATAATAAATATGTGCTCTAGGAATGGGAAAAAATGTCAGAAAGGGTTTTGCAGGAAAAGGAAAACCTTTTTTCTTTTTGTGCATCTAATGGCATATTTTGGCATATGCTAGATTTTCAGTGGGTGATTTTGTGATACTTTAATTCCAGATATAATTTTTCTCATATGATTAATTTAAGAAGTACATTCTATTCTATTCATTCTATTCTATCTTCATGGTAATTATTAACTGTGAAGGTATTTCTATGAATCTGAATGCAAGTTCTGTGCTATACATGGATTTGTGATGACTGTGTCTATGAGTAGCAGTTAATTGTAATTGCACATTTGTGCTGTCATGCTGGAATCTGTCTTTGGAATGCAGGTTCTCCACCTGCACGTGGAGGATGATCTTGTGTGCACGTGAGAGAACATACAATGGATAACTACTGTGAGCCAAGGATGAGGAACCCTGAGGTTGTGGTCAAAAGTTCACAGTCTGAGCCTTTCCTTGCCTCATTATTACCAGAGTTTTTTATTTGTTGACTGTGATGCCAAAGAAATAAATTAGTTCAATATTTGAAATATTTTGTGATCAAATTGAAACCTTGAAGAGCATATGGAAAAATTAATTTTGTTTTTGTGCTTTGTGTTTTCACAGTAAAAACAACTTAGATATTACTTCACACTCTGAGAGTTTAATTGAAAAAACATTCAACAACAGTTTCATATGCTCAACAGTCCTTTGGCTTTTGATGAATAAGACCAAAAGTGATGTCCTTTTCAGAAAATGGCATTCAAACCAGTAATATTGATATATGTATTTTCATCCCTTATATCTCCCTAATCCATGCTCACTTATCTGGTAATATATACTTAGGAAATCTCATTCTGTTAATTAGCACTAATTAACTTTCTGTGGGTATTAATAGCAGCATAAGGCTATATGTATCATTTTAAGTATTTAATCATAGAAGCACCTTAAAAACTTTAACACTGGATGATTCTACAAACATCTTGCAACATTTGATGTTCAAATATCCTTGTTGCCTCATTACAATTACTTCAAGTGACCAAATTAATGCTCTATCTTATTAATTACTTTAAATGTGCCATTAAAAACACATGCTCTCATTTTGTTAAAAGTTGAACCATTCCAATTCCATATAAACTAATGTCTGTTACAGAAATGATGGATGTTTTTAGCCAGACCTATCAAGATTTATTAACATGTGGAAACATCACCAAAAAAAAAGTAATTCTCAACTCTCTAAAAATGGCAAAATGAGATACAGGTTGAAAAACTTGGTATTTTTTATGTAACACAGTCCAGAATTGAAATATAGTAGAGTAACTGGATTGTGCTTAGCTCCAGAATTGCAAATACTCTTTGCTGTGATGGTAGGGTTAAAGTTAGGGATGTGCTAGTTACTGTTGGAGAGTGTAGTGACAATGGGTACATTTGTTTCTGGATGTTGTAGGATTTAATGTGAAGAAGGTGGTTTAGGTGGGGATAAAAGGCTTACAATGAGGGTGGGTAAGAAAGAGAAAATTCATTTTTAGAGTATGTCTAGAGTTAATGATCAAATAGGGACAAGTATTTAAGAAAGCAGTGCTTGAGCAGCTAAGATTATTCCTGGATTTCAGAAGGCTTATAAGTGTAGAAGCCTGCAGTAAATTGAGATCCTCAATCTCTGTTTCCCAAATCGCCTCTAATTCTAGAAGGAGCTACAGCGCAGTGGATATATGTTTGCTTGAGGGTAAGTGCACACAGTCTGGCCCACCCACACCAGCATCCATTCTGGTTCTGACTGCCCTCTGAGATACAGCAATAAATGTTTGTCCTCCTTACTGAATTCCAACCTATTTCACACTCTAGCCGTGAGTGTTGCTCAGTCTTCTGAGAAATAACAATAACATATTTTTTGCTGCTGCCACACTCCATGTTAGTCCTGCAGCCTTGCAAGATCAAGGAATATATCAAGATCTTGTGTTTCTTTCCTGAGTCTTAGATAAATATTTAGTCCTAAGAATACCTCGTGGAATCCTTTGAAAGGAAAGATCAGGCACTCCCTGTTATGGTCTACATCTTAGGACAGAAATAAGATAAAAATCCAGTAGTGATAAAAATGGAAAACTTATGGTTCATGGTTGGGCAAATATCCCCAAGGTCCAATAAAACCCAGGATCCTTCAGACTCATTTTGGGATTAATGCTTGCAATGTAGCTTAGAGTGGTTGCAGTGGAGATGAAGACACCCTTGTGACTCCAGGACATGCAAGCCTTATTTATATTTGCAGTGACATTAGGTGTTGGCATAGAAAAGGTGAGGGTAGTGGTGACAGACCTTGGGGTTCAGATCAAAACTGCTCTGTGCTCTCCAGTGTTTCTTGACAAGTTCTGGTGACCAAAGGGGATCTCTGGGGTTAGGGCTTTGAACTGCAGAGCAAAAGTTTTGTCGATTTATCCTCGAAGGTTCCCGAGTCTGGGATAATGCCTGTGGCTGGAATCCATTGCCTTGGTGTGAAACCAGAGCTGGGATTGAGAGCAAAGAACCAGATATCCAAGGGGTGAGTTCAAGTCCAGTGTAAGCCTCAGGTATGCATCCAATGGTCCAGGATTGCAGGACCTGGCCAGAAAGTTTTGAAGGGAGAAGGAATAACAGATGCTGTCAGCTTCAGATCTATGCTCATTCTTTTGTAATGTGCCCTGAGCTGATTTAGCTGTTGAGCTGGTGTTGGTATTGTATGTGCTGAATATACTTTGGTTATAAAAATGCAAAATTTTCATTTGAGATTCTAGAAGTCTTGCTGGGGTGAAATGCCAGCAGGGAAGCAGAGTTTATCAGTAGTTTCAGAGTAGGCTAGGATTGGATTTAGAATAAATCTCAGGTAATCTCAGGGCTCAGACAGGCTTACTGGTTTTCAGTGAGGGAGAATATTATTAACAGTGAAGGTTTATGGTAAATTCAGGCTAAGTATGGTTTTCTGGTCTTGCCTAGGGGTGAAGGATTTTGTATTGTTAGGGCCAAAAATGAAATCTTATCACTTAGTCATACAAGTCTTATGCACTTGAGAAAAAGGGTAAGTGGTTTGGGTTTTGTTTAATTATGAGTACCTGATTTCTTTTAGAATGTGACTGGCTCTTGGGCTAGAATTTGGGTCTCCAGGGACAAGAAAACTGAGTATAGTGTTGTGTGCCTACAACATCCAGCAGATTGGAGAGAGGACCAGGGCTGAGAGGCAGAGATTATGTTGTGTAGATAAAATGGTCATCACCTTTTCTTAGCTGACAGAAAAGACACCAAAACCTGGATTTCTATTTGTGTATGAAATTAAAGATGTAAAATGTCACATGTTAAAATCAAACTTCCTTTTAGGACCTGTAATAGTCAGGTCGTTTGCCTTTGTCAACTAGGCAAAGGAAATGCCAGTACAATAAATTGCTGCCTATATAAAAATCATCAGTGAATTAATACTTAACCCTGTAGCAGATGATACCACTGTAGTTACTTTGACCAGAAAACTGGTTAAACATTTACACAAAACTAGAAATGGATGGCAGAAGGATAAAATTTCTATTTTATGTGGTAAACTGTCAGTCTTAAATCTTTACAGCTTATGGTAAGATGAACTAAATTTTCATCTCTGTTTTTTGTCCTATTTAAATAACAGTGCTCTTGATGTATCCATTCCACCCTCTCACAAATAGATGTATAATACTTGTTCAGCTGTATTAATATTGCTGACTGAACTATTCATGATGTTGCAGTGGTTGAATCAAGTTTTATTGTGTAATTTCAAACACATGAAAGCTAAATTCACTTTTTAGTGACCTGTCACGCTTTATTCAGTACTGCTAACTCATCAAATTAAGCTGTTGTCATCAACAGTTTTATCACCTGGGCTTTTTTGGTAACAAAGGTAATAAAAGAGGCAAACTACTTATTTTTACTGCTAAAGTTTGTATCCTGACTTAAGTATTCTGTGTGCTAATTTGACATCCTTCAGCTTTGGGACTGAAAAATCTGATAATTGGTAATTGTTTAATTAAACACTGTGTTTGGTGTTCTAAAATTTGTATATTAATACCTGATTTCACAGTTTTCTGGCAGGTGTTGTTCTGGCAGGAAGTCCTACCCCTAACCTAGCAGTCAAAATGCTAAAGAGAAATTTTAGAGTTAGACAAAACATTTCAAAGAACACCTGTGAAGAAGCATTTCAAAATAAGAGTAACCACATTCAATATTAGTTATTTTAATTTACTTTAATTAATGTTTCAGGGATTGTGTAAATACACAGTTTTTTATAAGTATCTTCAATTAGATTTTGTACTCCAGTTCAGGTTTATTCATTTTATGCTTGCATATATATTATTAAATTAAGATTTTGTCACTAAAATACTGCTATGAAAGACTTTTTATTGCCAGAGGAATATATTTTACTACTTTATAGAAATAAATTGAGAAATGTGGCTACTGTAAAATAGACCATAATGATAAAATATTTATTATGCTTTATATTGATAAATGAATACTTTGGGATAACTGGAAAAACAGAGTATATTAATGAAAATGTTTCTGTTGTCTTAACACAAAGCTCTGTGGAGTAACTATGGTGCTCTTATCTACAGGAGTTTGTAATAATAATACTGATAATATAAGACTGGCTATATTCTTTAGCAAAGTATTTAATCACGAGCTTACATCTTGGCTGAAGACTGTGGAGAATCTTATATCTGTTTAGCAGCATACATTTAACTGATGTTTTAAATTTATGTATTGCTCTGTTTAAGGTGTTGAAAGTGTATCTGTAGTAACTGCCTGGCCACGTATGAAGCTGACAGTCTAATATTAAGAAATGGAAGATTTTTCATGTTGTTTTAAAGCTCTGATTTTCTGAAAAATTTGTCTGTGATTTAGGAGCTATGTATCAGTGTAGTCTGCAGGTCACGCTGGACGTGCAGCAAGAATAAGTAACAATTACAAAAATATACAAGGAAAAATGAAGTACACATAAATGACTTATAACTGCTGGCATATTCAGCTGAGAATCATACTCAGCTGAGAGAGACTGACTATTATTGTTATCAAACAGGTGTGATTTTTAAAATTTTGGAGAAGTAGCATTAATCCCAAAACAGTATAGTGAGGATTCCCATATGACTACTTTGCATGTGGCTCATCAGGCCAAAGCCATACCTACTCATAAAATGATGTGATTTTTCCATCAGCTATGTCCAACAAGCTGTTCCTAAATGCATTTAACTTCTAATGATCTGTCCAAGTGTCTCAGTTTAGGGCAAATTTGGGAAAAAACGTCTGGATGGAGTCCCCTAGAAAGCGAATCCAAACTGCCCTTTCTCCCAGCTGGTTCGGGACAGGAAAAATTTCCTTGGAGGAAAGCAGAAAAAATTTGTTTATTTAGCAGTCAAAGCACTCCCCTGCACATCAAATGAACAGCACTGAACAACAAAAGCTCTCTGTGCCCTGCAGAGATGCCAAATTCAGAAAGTCTCTCCCGGGGCTGGAGCTCGGCTCAGTTGCTGTCGGTCCCTCAGGGCTGGCAAAGGCCGGGCCCAGGCCAGGCCCGGTGGGACACAGGTGGGAGCTCCTGGGGCCCTTTGGGTGTTTAACCAGAGCAGGGTCAAACAGTGCCAAGGAAAAGAAAAAAATACCCCACAGTCCAGAGAACTTCTGTGCCTCAGTTGGCCAAAAACTGACAAAAAGCAAAGGAGAGCTCTGTGCCACCACCCACACTGCAGCTAGCACAGGCAGTGTGTGAGGGAAAGCTGAAAACTCTGATCTTTATGTTTAGAAAACAACCACCTCAGACATTGCACCTTCACTCTCAGATCCAGTTTTAAAGGTACAAAACTTATTTCTGAGCTAAGCAGATGAATGGGGATACAATTTAGCATCAACCTAGGACACCAAGGGAGTGGGAACGATTTTCCAGTAAGCTGAGGAAAAATGTTTTTGAGAACTAAAGTGTGCTGAAAAAAAATCTTTTGTTCAGCCCTTGATGCAGCCATCGCTGTCAGCAGATACAGCTGTCCTGTGATTGCACTGCCTAAATCCTTCTATTGAAAGAAACAGCCAGAGACTTTCCATGTAAAACAGAGTATCTTCTTTTACTTATTTATGTAAATAGAGAAGGGGACATATTTGGCTTTCAAAGTTAAAAATTCTTATTTTCACCTGATAATTTTCTTCTAACAACATACCTTGAACTCACTGTGCAATTTACAGATGAGGTAATTGAGACACAGAGAGCTTGAGTGATGGCTGGGGTTCAAGCAGCATGAGGTACAAGAGCCACAAACTGAGCCTGGCAGTTTTTTGGAGCAAATACTAAGTGATAAGGTCTCCTGTACAACAGCAGTGTGCTGTTCTAAAATGATGATGTTCCTATTTCACAGTTCCATTTGTTTGAGCTTGGATGTGCACACTCTACAATCGGCATTTCGAAAAACAGAAGTAAAAGTCCCATTCTTTAATGTCTCACCTTTAATAGCTGAGGACACTAAATTATTCATTTCTGATGTGGTGTGACTGAGAGGTACTGAACTGGAGTTTAGGATGCTGGGCTCACTTTCTTGCTCATCTAAAGGTCTGTACATTATCCTTTGCCAAGCATCTTCCCCACTTTAGGTTTCATATTTTTGATCTCTTTCTTTTTTTTTTTTTTAAACACCACACAACTTTCCATCTTTCTGCCTCTCTTGTTTGCTCTTGTTCTCTTCCTGTCCACTGCAGGTGCAGGGATTTGTGACCCTACAACTAATTCTACAGTTTACTAAAAGAAAGTGCAGGGTTTTATGCTTCAGGGAGAAACAAAACCTCAGAAACAGTTCTCATGTTTATGAGATCAGTGGCTATGAACCATTTACTTTTCATAGATCTTAATTTTATTTGGATTTTCATTGTTCTCCCTTCTTTTTCATGTCTAAGTAGTCACAATGTAGCAATATTTTCTCTTCCTTTTTCTTTCCCTTTCTGATTTATTGAACCAATCTAGCTATCAGATAATTACTGAGCCATAAAGAACTTTGCCATATATCATTATAGGTTTTTGGGGTTTTTTTCATTGCAACTTGTTCTTCTTGCCAGTTTGGTTTATTTTTTCTTCTTATCTTCATCATATTTAGATGAACCATAATTTTAATTAATGCAGTTTTTTATATTTTGGACAGCAGCAGTATTATCTGAAAAAGGTAGAACAGTACAAAGGCACAACTTATTTTCAAAGTAGCATTGCTGTTAAAATATCCCTCAACAGCTCTGTTCAGTATTGCTGTCCAGCACTGAATATAATGAGCTCATTCTTTCCATGTGCTGTTTATTTTTTTTTCCAGACTAATACAAGGGAAAAACAAACAATAGAAGGAACAAAACAGTTGACCAGCAAGGAGCATTCATAGGATCTTCCCTTTGGAGCATGTAGTTTGTAAAAGTCTCATAAAAAAATCAGAAAACCAAATTCTCTGAATCACTGAATAATTTTGTTCTGCTGCTCACCGTTAGCCCCCTGCCAGGTTTTCAGGTGAAGGTGATCAGGAGCCAACCCCACAGCTGATTCCACTCAAAGCTATGACCCATCAGCCCACTCCACAGGTCTGTACAAACTCAGGGCCGTGGTGAGGGTGACCTCTTAAGAACAGCTGAGCTTGCAGACCCAAACAGAGCTGGAAAGTAAGGCTGCAACAGAGAGTGGAATCCCTTCTACTTGATTTGCACAAAAGGATAAAGGTAATTTACTGTAAAATGATGTTATATCAGTAAAATATGATTAGAATTAGTAAAATATGACTAGGATTATTCTAACCTCTGGTTTAACCATTTAATGGTCTAATTTATTTAAGATTTTGCTGAATAATTTATCATATGTTTATGTTTATATAAATTAGGACCTGGATAAATCCATTATCTAGGAAAAAATACAAGACATATTTTGGGTCACCAAGTTAAAATTAGGAATGGGGAGTATTGTGGAACAATTTCTGTTTTCTGTAGCAAATTTATCTGTGCTGTTTGAGAAGTTTTCAGATTCACCTTGTAGACTAAAGCCGACAAACAGCTCACTGCTTATCATAAAGAGATTATCAGCCTCCAAAAAAAAGGATAATAATTAAATGAAGTTACTCAAGTAAAAATAATATAAAGCAGGCTAATGCAACAGGTAGGAAAAAGACCTTTCTAAGTCATACTTTTTTCTTGTTAGGTATGGATTTTTAATACAGAGAAAAAAATATAGCAGTTCTCCTTGGCATCAAATTCATTCAATAAGTTGATAGCCTTTGTGGGGTGGGGAGGGAAAATAGAAGATAATAAAAGAGCCTTTAGGAACATCTTTTTGCAATGTACACTCAGGGCTGCCCTGCTTTTCATAATAGGGTTCAGAATTTTTTCCACTTCTCTCAAAAAAGTTTTTTCTTCCAAACAAGTTAGGAAAAGGGCAGCTTAAATTTCTTTTCTAAAAGAGACCACTTCAAAAAATTTCCTCTGAAAATTTGCCCTACACCAAGACAATAACTATGGAGACTAGACAAAGAAACATTATAATTTTTATTTTCTGCAATATTTTCGGTGGTAATGGATATTATGCACTGTGGTTTTATGTGGCCTTAGTGAAAACTAGTGGTGTTTAAAAGGACAACTTTTACTATAAAGTGCCAACACAATCTTTGCATACTTTTCCTGCACAGTTCAGTGGAGTATGAAAAGACATATTTCATCCTTTCCAGTAGGAAGTCAGTCTTCCTTCTGTGGTTTTATTCATCCTTAGCCATCGCTGGGTATCTCACAGGAAGGTTGTGGCTGTACAGACAGATGTGCTGTACATCTCAAACTAGTCTGCAGTTTTCAAGCCGTGCTGAATTTGCAGCCATCCTATGCAGCTTATCACACATTCAACCCATCACCATGAAAAGCTATTTTCTCGTGCTAACAGGCTGGATTTAGTACTGTGCTGGACTCATCAGTTAGGTATAAAACTTCTATCTGCTTTTGCCAAAATACAGGAAAAAAAAGTTTCTGTGGCTGTTCTGTCTCAGCAGCTTTCCTAACCATCCTAGGCAATTACACATGATAGGTTTTGATAATATTTCTGTAATTTGTTTCCCCCATGTATTCTTCATTGCATGCATTAAGGTTTTTTTTTTCTCCTGTGTTCTGAAGGCTTCTTGGTCATGTTCTCATATCACAGTGCCCAGTCAGCTAGAGCAGCCCTGCTGAAATTTATGAAGACCACAGGCTTTTCTCTCTGTTCTGTGATTTTATATGCAACTGTACGCAAATTCACTCACCCGTGCCGGTCTTTAGCATTCTTTGGCAGGCAGAAGAAAAGCAAAGAATTGTTAAGTAGTGTAAACTTGGTAAGAGGCTGACAAATGGGCAGATCTCTACAATTTTCTGGAACAAAGCTGAGCTTCTAGATCACAAATACCTCTGTGTTGTAATCCTGAGAAAGACAAAGTGGGAGGGATGATCATGATCTACTCTTAAGGCAGAGTGGATGAAATATTTGTTTACACAAAATTAATTTTCAGACAACTGAGCATTTGATAGGCTGGCTTTGTTAAGGGTTCAAGTTTTGTCTACTTTCTGCATTTATGAATTTTCACCTTGTGTGTTAGGATTTTTAAGATTCCCAGTAATTGGTGTTCATGTTTCATTTTTTAAATGAAATATGATCTTATAGTTTTTGATCAAAAGTAGGTGAAGTTTTAACAAGTGAAGTGGTTGAGCTGTCCATGTATATGTAGTAGGTGTGTTTGGTATTTCCTTTGTCTGTTCTAACTCAAAAGTTTTTGGTTTTTGATTAGGAGCTCTCCATATAATATTAAACTGTGCATAGAGTAAGTTGCTGGTTTTGTTCCCATTTCATTGATTTAGTTACAATAACTGGCTGTGGTCCCCTTGATTCATAATTTCTCTATATGGACACTAAACTCTTACAATAACTATGGTACTGGCTGCTTCAGCATTACAGTATAATCTGATTACATCCAGAACTTGGACTATATTCCACGGTATTAAAATCCTGGAGTCGTTTGGAATGTAAAAGACTTCAATAATTTCTGTACAATATTTTTAATGATGGTTACTAATTGCTAAAGCACTCCAAATCTAAACTATCTTTGATTCCTTCTTGTGGTGGGAAATATGAACACCTGAAATGATGAACAGGTTTTTGAAGAATGGAGACCCAGAGCATATGGTTAGTAGTTATTTCTGCTCTGTATGTTGGAATGAGTATTGGGCTTCTATTCAGTAATAGCAAAACACGAAAACATTCTATACAAGTAATTTATATTTCAGATTAACACTGAATACTTTATATCACTGCACCATACTTGCTACTAGCATTATATAAATTATACACAAATATAGAAATATATTCATATTTTCCTGTAATTTAAATACTATGGGCAGCTTTCATTATGAAATTATTTGTGTTAGTACTGGGACTGTAGAGCATCTCTACACCCAACTCCCCGTGGATTTTCTGTATATTTCATAAAATCAGTGAGTGCATATTTATAAAATGGTGTTGGAGGATTGCTTGTTTCAGCTGTGTATGTACACACTTGCCCCCTCACCTCTCCAGTAATACTGACTGCCTAGAACCAAAGTCTCATGGCTTTCATGCCACAAAAGAGATTGAAAGGTTTGGAAGATGATGGATATCTCCCTTTATTGCTGGTATATGGACAACACAGACTTAATAATTTTTTACAGAAGAGCAGGAGCAAAGCATGCTGGAATAATAATGAATGGAATGTACAGAGCCTGAAAGCTGAACTGTGCTCTAACAGGTTAGAAAATTCAGGATAAATATATTTTTTATTTTGTTATCCTCTTGTAAGGAAGAGTGTTTTCTTTTGATTTCCCTTTCTGTTGAGGTGGAGAGTGCCCGTGGTCAAGCTTGGGGAGGCAGTTGGGGCTTGGCTGAAGAGCAGCTGAGCTGCAGCCTGGAGCAGGAAAGTGTTGGTAGCTGTGTACTCTAACACGGATTATTCTCTCATCTGAAACTGACTTCCAGTTTTGGCTGCACTGGCCTACAGCCTGCAGAGAGAAAGCCTCTGTCTTTCCATGTCTCTATTTTAATGTGCATTTCTTAAGGCTTAAAAACCCATTCAGCTGTGAGGATATTTTTATTCTGTTGGAAGTGCTTCATTTATTTTATTGGACCTCGGTGTACAGCCCCACTGAACATGGTAAATTCTGGGTATTTTACTCTGGCTTGGGAAAAGCATTCTTAGCAGAACCAAAACGAAAAACAATGTCTGATGGAAATAAATATACTGTGGGATATAACCACTCCAAATAAGAGACTGGAAGGTGACATTGAAGGACCTCATTCCTTCCTGCAGCTCTTAGCAAGCGGCCAACTGAGCCAGCTGCTCTGGGAGCTGTAAGTCTGAGCTAAATGGGATCAGCAGGTGGAGAGGGGCAGGGATACAGGTTGTACAAGGGTTTGTCTTAAAGGATTGGGTGGGTCTGTTCCCAGCTGGCAGGGTGGGAAAGGCTGCCCACTTTGAAGGAGGGGCAACATTTTATTTTGGTGGGTTTTGGCACGGAGGCTGAAATGCACGCTGTAGCTCTCTGGGGGAAGGCAAGGGGAGGTAGCAAGGAGCAGAAGGAAGTTTAAATGTTCCTATTGTGAAATTCACAGTCTGCAACCAGAATGGGATTGGCTCAGCAATTTGGTCCACAAAGTATATTGATGACATCAGCAAAAAGTCTATTGAAAGAGTGATTTGGAAGGCCTAGAAATCTCTCATGCCTGTGTTTCAGGGTGAGAAATAATTTCTTTTTCATCCTTTTTGTATGTGATGGGAGAGCTTCGAATTTATGGATTCGAAAAAAGAGAACACAGCTAACGAGGTCAATGAAAAATTCTGCATATACATTTTCTGAGTAATTTCTGTTTTGCTGAACTCCACAAGAGCTTTCACAGGTGTACATAACCTTGTCCCTTCCCTGCTGACTGTTGAAGTTGTGGAAGACTTTAAAAAGTCGTCTCTCATCTGCTGCCGAAACATTGTGTTGTCTTTCAGCGTAGCCAGGAGTGGACACTCACTGAATGTCATCTAGCAGTTAACAATATGGATGATGTAATTTGTCATCTCAGTCACCACTGTCACTCTGTCATTTCAGTTGGTGTTATATTGGCTCACGGTGTTGCTGCCTCTCTGTCCTTGATCTCACAGCTTTCATGGACTCTGTCAGCACACTTGAAGATTAGTTCAAAGGGAAAAGGATCCATGTCTAAGATTTTCCTTGCCTCTATGTACCCCCCAGTGCAAGTGGTGAATGTTTTTTTTAGAAAAGGACAGTACCTATTTTATCTTTGACCATGGAGTGTGCTGTATTTCTGTTTCCTTTATGTTCCTTCCATAAGCGAATAAAAATTGTATAATGTCATTTCAGTAGCAAGAAAAAGCCTTTGGTCTTCATGTTTGATTGGGTTATTTTGGTGTAGTCAGGAGAATATGATCTTTCTGAAACATCAGATAAAAACTTTTTCTTCAGAAAGGGCAATACTAAGAACTGAAATAATCTCATGATGCCATTATCTAGAAAGAAGGTAAATTAGATTCAGCAAAAACAAGGATTTATTCCACATCTGAAAAAAGCTGGAATATCTGTTTGAATAAGAGAGAGTATTGGAGAGAGCATAAAATGTCACTGATATAAGAAATGTATACACACACACATATAAACTCTCTAGAACAATGCTGGTTTTGTATCAGTTGGCAGTGGAGATACCAAGACATTGGTTGAAATAATTAATTTTTTAATAAAAACTTAGTACCTGTCAAAACTTGGGTTTTTTGTGTATGTGCCTGAATATGAGATCTATATTTTGCCAGAAGTAACAGCAGGATATTCCAGACCCTTCCATCCTGCCTGCCAGTGACACCTGGCTCCGTGCAGGAGAGCCCTCGGTTGTCATTGGCTGCTCTTCTGGGATTTGGTTCTTTCTTACACTGGAGGAGCCTGCTCTGTGTGCTTGGTCTGTTCCCCAGCTTGCTGAGGGAACCAAACACTCCAACATATGCTGTAGGGAAAGCCAGCTCCTGATGTCTTAATTAAAGAGAATAAATTAGCTTGTTAATTAGGTAGATTACAGAAAGAGCTTTCCAGGGAACACCTACTGACTTCTTCAGGAGTTTCCCAAGGCCACTGTGTGCCCAGAGAGTGACCCCATTCTCCAACTGGAAACTTTGGGCTCTAATGCAAAAGCACAGGAGCTGTGCCTAGTGAAGCAACAGGGCACTGAAACTGAGACAGAGCCAGTGTGAGGTGCATAAGCTCAGGAAAAGTATCATGACTCAGAGCTCTGTAGCAGTGGAGTTTTTCCCAGTAACAGGAAATCCAGGAAAGCTGCCTTGCAAAATCCAGTGTTAGTATTACAAATATGGAGCATATTATAAAAAGGAATGTGAAGGTGAAAAATCTGCTCACCTTTACATGGATGGAAAGCTCTATGAATGTTATGCATGTGTTAATACTCGTAGACCATATGGGGGTCGCATGCATTGGATTTCAGGGTTTTTTCATCATTACCACTTGTGGACTTTGTCAATGTCTCTCTTGGAGTGCAAAAACTTGAAAAATTGCTGATGGCAAGGGAATCTGCCAGAATGTTTTAATTTTCTTCTCAGAACTGCCTTATAATATGAACTAATCCATATTCATTTTGTTGAGAAAAAGTACTATTGGCTTTTTCTTTTACTTTTCCTTCCTCTTTTTTACTTCAGATGAAGAACTTATTAGAATACTTTCCTAATTTCTGTCATGCAGGAAAGAACAACCTTTCCTGTCTTGGTTGAGTAAACTGTCTTGCTTTAGTATATTCAAAACCATCTTCCCATAACTTGATTAAAATTGAACCTTTTTGTTAAGTCACCTTAATTTTATGGCTGTGCTTCTACAGTTTGCCCCTTAGTAAATAATGCAATAAGGAATTGGAATTTTATTATAGGATCCAATAAATAATAAGGTAAAGTGTAAAATGCAGCAATAAAAATGATCAATAAAAAAGAATTAAATTGTTATGACTAGAGTGTACTTTTAACTATTTAAAGTTAATTTACATTTGAAATTATGCATTGTAATAACTTGACAAAAGTTTTGGGGAGTATAAATTCATGTTTTTCACTGTAGGTATGTATACAAATGCAGAGAAAAGGGAAAATAAGAGGTTTCAAAAAGCAATCTGATTTATTCTCCATTTAAAAATGGAAAAAAAAATCTGTCTTCTTCAATGTTGCCTTTGATTTCTTTGACACCTTGGAATGATTTGTTATTGTTGTTTTCAATCTGATTCTGGGCAGCCATGGAAATATGCAGTGTGAAATGCTTCTTATCAAAAGATATTTTTAAAAACTCCTATGGCATTTAAATAAATCCCATCAAACATTGTCAAAGTCCTTGCCACACCAGAGCTTTGATGGGTGCTTGCAGCATAAGTCACCCCTAGTCCATGAAGCCTGAACAGAAGAGGGGGTGCTGGTGGTGCTCAGCAAGGCACAAACTTTGAATAATTCTCTTTTATCAGCATCATTTCTCTGACTCCTTGTGAAAGAAGTGCTCTTGATGCAGGCCTGTGGTAGTTGATTCCACAAATCAGCCTAAATTAGATGTGAATTGAGGTAACACACAGACTGTTCCTGCCTGTGATATCCGTGCAACAATTTGCAGAATTGTGTCCTCCGTGGGGTGCAGCTTGTGGTGGTTTAAGTGCTCCCTTCTGTCTCCTCAGTCTGTGCTGCAGGGCCAGGGCTCACAAGGGTTTGTGTAGCCAGAGGTGGTTCTGATAAAGCTCTCATTAGTGACACGACAGATGTTGCTATCACACGTGGAGTTTTGACAAGGAAAGTTGGCTTTTTTAGGTGAATAAACCTCCTAAGAAGGCATAAGAGAATTGTGCACCACAGGCAAGGCAGGACTACCAGATGTGATTTTGGTGATGGCAGGGTCAGTTTGGGATTTTGCATCACACTTCCAGAATCAGGTTACTGGGAAGCCAAGTGTAGGTACTCAGCAGCAGTGAGAGGAGTCAGTCAGATGTGGCAGGTTTTATTAAATTTTTATTAGATCAGTCTGCTGATGGATCTTCTCTAGGCTCAGTTTAGCTCCCAAAATGAAGAGCAGAAGCAGCTCAGATACAGCTTCAGGAAAGGCAATCTTGAGAATAATAAAGAGGGGGAAAAAAGCAAAACTCAAAGAATTAAGGATTTCTGGCATCTTTTCAAGTAAACATTCAATGGAAAAGAGTGTGAATGGTTAATCCAGAATGACTGTTTTGAGGCATACTGTAAAACTGCATAGACCTTCCAAAAATTCTTCAAAACAGAAGGGTTGAGAACTTACCTTCTTAAAAAAACCCCAAAACATTAGTTCATTTAGAGAAAATGGAGACTTAAAGGTAGAGTTGCATTGCATGTGCTGAATTACGTGTAATTTGCTGTCTCACTTCTATTTCTTTTTAAGATGGGACAACATGGCTGAATTGTACTTGGCAGCTTGTTTTGTTTCCTGGGTTGTTTTTTTTTTTGAGCCTTTTGTAAACTTAGTTAAATCTTTTTCCAGCTGCAGGGGTGGATTAGTTTGCTTGGGGATTTTTGGGCAGGATGTGAAGGTTTTTTAAGTTGTTCAGGATTCTCTTTTTCCATGGACTTTGTATATTCATATACCTACAACTTATTAGAACAGGTGTAAGTAAGTGTGTAAGTGTATATTTTGTCAATTTTCTCATCTAGATTCTCTGGCAGTCTGTAGCACTTACTAAAGAGCATTCATTGCTAAAATGCATTGGATAACTTTTTTTCTTGCCTCTCAGACATATCAGATATCTAAAAAATGACAGTTCAGTAAATCCCCTGTGTTTATCTTGGCTTGGGAAGTAAACTTGCTTAACTTTCAGAGAAGTATATAAGGAGAGGAAGTATTGATCATTCTTATTTATATGTATTTTTTATTCTTTGTCTGAAAAATCTTATTGTGGTTTTGACTTAGATTTTAATTCATGTTAGCCTGAGCACTATATTTATATATATATAATTCAAGAGAGATGATACTTTAAATAAAAAAAATTGGCAGTGCTGTTGTGTATATAAAAGTCTGTTTCATTTAGATGGTAATACTGTTTTAATATGACAAGCCATCAGCAGTTTTGAATTATTTGAAATTCAATGGCAAACATTTTTAGATAATTAAGTTTGTATTTTGCTTTGTTTGATCAAGTCCTGTTTTCATCTGCCCAAAAGGGGGTGGCATGGATGGTCCCAGGGGCCTTATTTCAGATCTGGGCTTGGTGTATGGTGTCAGCAGTTACCGTGCTATGAGTGTTGCTCTGAAATTTGATTTTGTGCAACCAAATGTGAACAGTGAGATAGTATCATATGCTTAAAAGGGAAAAGTTTTTTATAAACATAATATGTTTGCAAAATTTGTCAAATGCTGGATGATATTTGTGGAGTAGGATGATGAAACTGTTTTAAACAGTACCTTTCAAAAGCAGCTGTGTGACACCATCTGTGTGTTAGGTCTTGATAGCAAAAACTCAATAACTTGATAGCAAAGACAGAATTAAGTCACTAAACCGTGCTTGGATTTGAATAAACGGGATGTTTGGAAGTGATAAAGATCTTCCCTGGCAACTATAACTGCACATTGATGATGGAGGATTTTTTGAAGTAAAAAGTATTTTTCCACAGAAACTTCTAGGTTTATTGTTAAGACGTTATTTTAAAGGTGATATGAGCATCTCTTTTCTTCTCATAGCATCAAATGTATTGTTATGGTTTGGAGTCTTCAGAGCTGCTAACAGAGCTGGTGAGAGAAATCAGCATTCTGGGACTTGATGTCCCAGTAACTGAGCAGTTTGATACCCAGTGGTTCCAGTAACCTTTGAGCACGAGTGGAGACTGATGTGCATTGTACTGGGGGGCTCAGTCACACAGATGGAAAATATGGGTCCCTTTCCTTTTATCCAGCTCTCTCTTCTCACTTAATTGAGCTATTAACATTTTAGAAATCGTTAGTGCCTAACAAGTCTTGTGCTCTTTGCTTGAAATAGTATTGTATGTATTTGAACAAAAGGGATGTTTCTTTCAGGAAAACTTTCCTAAAAACACATCTGCTCATGGATTTGAGTCTCAAAAATGTTCCCTCATGCAGACAAGAGAATTCTCTCCAATTTGTTGATAGCAGGGAGAAATTCACTTGTACTGCTGCAGAGAAGTTCCTTATTTCTCTGCAGTAATGTTTGCTTATATTTACAGCATTTAGTTCTTTATTCAATAACTTGTTGAATGTTCATCTCTAAATGGAATTCTATCGCTCAGATTTGATCAAAGGTTTTTTGACTAAACTCATTTTGAGCTTAGTGATAACTATATTGGACTTTAAGTTGGATATATTGTGCCCTCAGTAGATCTCTGTCCTAAAATATGTTTTAAAAAAGGTAGTTTTACTATCTCTGGAATTAAGGACTTACACACCTCTGATATTAAAACCCCATCCTCATACAATATAACAAGAAAATTTGAGCAATGCTCTCAATTTCAGGTTATTTGGAACAGCAAGGCATTTCAAGAACAGTGTCTTCATCTCAATGATTGGATCATAGATGAAGAGATGAGTTTAAGGGAAAAGATGTTTTAAATGAAATGAATTGTTCCATTTAGCTCTGGGTGTATTCTGCAAATCCCTTGGATCCTGTCAGGATACAGGACTATTCAACACCTGATCTTGTTCCCCAACTCTTCTTTTGGCTCTCCTAAGTCATCACCCCTGGGAGTATCCTAAGTACATTTTTTTTTCACTGTTTGAACACTTCGTTTTTTCTTGCAACTCCTAAAAATAAAACCTTAATGGAACCTTTCCACTCTGGTCAAGTATTTGTGCTATACATGACCAACACAGAGGGAATAAAATTCTGCTTGTGCATATTTTTCGCATCCCAAATGAACCAAAGATGACTTCTATAATTATAACTTGAACTTCAGAGATACAAGAAAGGGTGAAGGTTTCTCCATGGCACTTAATCTTACAACACTGAAAATTAAAAATCAAGTTCCTTAAAGGAATTGTTTGGGCTCTTATGTGTGAATGTATTAGCAACTTTAATTTTAAATGTTATTTTACTTTCTCTGGGGTGTGATTTGCTCAAACAAAGAGAAAGGAATCTTTTTCATTCAATGAATGAAGTGATGAAAATGGCAAAAATGAACAAAACCCCAGTATTGGAAACTGAGGGCAACCTGAAAGTAGCAATCTCATTTTGTACAAAAAAATCAGTTTGTGTTCTGTGAATAGTGGTTTTTCTCCTGATGCAAGTTTATTACATGTGAGGAGTTGTGTGTTATACATCTGTAAGGGATACAAGTGAGAGGAAAAGTCCTGAGAAAGTGAGAAAACTTGCTTGAGTCTACAGCTGCCTTCTGTGCCATAATTCTCCAGGGTCCACTTAGGAGAAATCAAGATTTGCATTGAGGCATGAGAAATGTTTCCTGCCTTGTCACTCCTCAGGATAAAACCCCAGTGTATTTCCAGTCCTTATCGAATGTGACCTATTCCTCATTAGCTATTTGTGCTTTCATAAATCAAATGTGAGGCATGTACTTAGAGTGTTGAGAAAAAAAGCACTTTATTTTTATGGCAGAAAAATAAAGTATTGAAAATTCTACCTTTAAATATCTTATCTCTGGACTTGAGGGAGTTTTATCACTTTGACAAATTGGGCAAGCTCAAAAGAAAAAGTAAAATAATTTTTAAAAATCTGAATGCAAGATCTCAAGCCCTGAATACTACCAAACATCTATAGTTTATTTTTTGAGTCCATAAAGCTACAGGAGATACTTAAGGTATCAGAAGAAGCTTAAGAGCTAATTATCAAAAAGTTGGTAGAAGATGGGGATTAAAGCCAACAACTTCTGAATATTTTTGTAATTCCTGTGGATTGAAGCAATTAGTGAAAATTTTGCCACCAGCAAAGTTTCAATTGTTATTTCCCAAGTGTGTCCTTTGCAATTGCACAAGTTCTTTCAATGATAAATAAAAATTAATCTTTTCTCATTTAAAAAAAAACAACCCAAACACAAGATTAAAAGTGTCCTACTGATACTAATATGAGCAATATAATTTTTCATTAAAGGTAGTTGTTTATATCCTAATATCTTGATAAAAATATTCAAGGTTATTTTGAGCCCTGTAGGACAACAATAAAGGCCTCTTCTCCAACAAATGGAGTAAAGAGCTTTTAGAAACCCTTGAGTTTCTGTAATGAAATTCAACATTGGTCTGTTGAATGAGTTTGTTGCCTCTAAGATGATCTGTCAAATAATCTGGCTATATAAAGAACAGCATAAATTCATCAGCAAAATATCTACCTATACCATGAAAAATGTGAGTTTATGTTCTTAGCATTTTAATTATTTAATTTTTATTGCAGGGATCATCTCATTGTAGAATGATTGCTGTATTTTAAATCAAGCTGTTAGTGTGTACTGTTAGTGTTCAGAAATCCAGCTCAGATAAAGACAGCTCCTGTTTCCTGCCAATTGTAACCCCTCTCTCGTCCACTCTGGTTCAAACAATGCAAATTTTGGTTAGATTCTACCTAAATCTGACAAATACTCTCTTGAATTTTCTTTCCTCGAGGCCATTGTGACGTACTTGCTGCAAAGCACAGCTTTCTTTCTTTTAGAGAAAAGTACACGTAGCTTTTCTTACTCGTCCAAGCGTTTCCTGCAGAACAGTGTGAGCCTGTTTTGGGTGTGTCAGGATCAAGCCTTGATCAGGATGAGCAGAGTCTGTGCAAAGGGGGAATTCCTCAGAGCCTGGCAGCTGACACCAATACTGTGGGCACTTCTACCTCCTTCCTGGATCTTTGCATTCCTACTCAGATCTGTGAATAAAAATGAAGCTTTCCTATTGAAGTTTGGTGCTTATGTTGCACTTTCATTCATCTACAATTACATAGTTGCTTCGTGTGTGGAAAATATGTATTTTGACTAACAAAGTGTTTTATGAAGGCAAACAGTACAAAAATTAGTCTGTGCAAAGTTATTTAATATAGCTCTTCCTTGACCATTACTTGGACACTTCCTTGCAACCTAGAAACATATTTTGAAAGCATTTGGTGGCTTTCAGTTGAACACATAATTTTCAATATTTTTGTTATTATACTTACTTTTAAACAGAAAAGCTGTATTTCTGTTGGATATATAAATTTAAAAAACTGGAATAGAATCTGACTGCTCCTTAAAAATTACTCCTAAGAAAGGAAAAAAATGGTTTTTATAGATGGCTGTGCTCTCTCACTGGCCTTCATATCTTAAAAATTACTGTTATTTTAGCTGGTTATTCACATGACTAATCCATTGGACTTTGTAAAGGTTTCAGTATTCTGGGGTTTATGTCTTTCACTGTTACAGAAATGATCTGTGGTAATTTACTACTATGTGAAGCAAATAATATGGGATTGAACAATCGACTTTATTTCTCTCTTTGGTGTCTGTCACTTCCATACAACTTAATGACATATTTTCTAAGTTACTTATACCTGATACACATCTTTATTTGTATTTATGTACTTAAATCTTGTTTTATGATATTTCTGAAAATAGTTCCTGGAGCCTGGGGACTGTTGTTTTGTGCCAGCAATGGGAAGGACAAGCCAACACTTGTGTCCTTCAAGAGGGCTGACACAAGGACTGATAAAAACGATGACAGAAGCCAGAGTGTTGGGAATATAAAAAATGTGGTGCATAAACTTTTTAGTACACATTTTGCTCTAAATTTTCTTGCTTCTCTATAATTTTGGATCAGGAGAGGGAGATGGGGGTCATCCCTCCATTCTCATAGTAGTTCCAATATTATTGACTATTACCTGTTTTAAGTAGGTGTATGCATTGTATTAAATACTTCATGTTCTCTCTACTCCTGAACCATTTCAAAGATTATATGTTCTATCATGCTGATAATCTGGATTTTTTAACTCCATGAAAATGTTTGTGCAATAGACCTTGATAACTTCTAGAAAATTATCAGCAGTTGCACAGACAGTCACAGTAAAAGTTTGGCAGGTTTAAAGACTCCGTTAAACTTTGAATAGATATAAAAATAATATCTCCATTTGACTTCTCTGAAGAATCTAAATGTAAGATTTTAATTAAATACTGTTTTCTTTCTTCTTGGAGCTCTAAAATTTAATACAATGATTTCTCTAAGTATTTTGAATTTCTCATTTGACACAGCCTCTTTACAGCAAATGAGGATAGACATTAATGAACTATAAAATACAGTGAAAGTGTGTCTTCTCTCAAAGCATAGTTCAATTCTTAGCTGTATTACTTATCAAGGACAACAATCCTGGCTCAAATGGGATGTTTTTAGAAAGTTAAATGTAGTGGAAACATGTTAAATTTCACTGCTGAACCTTTGACAACATTTATCTCTTTAGGGAATAGTTTAGGCATAAAATAAGCAGATCTCTTCTGATGGAGATACTTCTGTTTGGCTTTGGAATTTTCCTGAGAAATGTAGCACGGCAAAAAAGATAGAAAAAATAATTAGATTTAGAAGGTGTTTGGATGACCTTTGTGTTTTCTGTAAATATAACCAGTTTCTCAGAAACAATTCAAGATACAGCTGACTGATTTGCAGGTATGTCAGGGCCATGTGGCAGCCTGGATCACTGTTCCATGCTTTGCTTCTGCAGTACTACAACTTTGTAATCATTTCCTTGATTAATACCTGAAGTAGGAAATACTAATAATATTGAAAGATCATTATTAATCATATTCAACAGTGAGATTTTGGATATACCTTTGTTAATCTACCAGTTTGGGTTTATTTTGAAGATAGATTACGTTGCAGTGTGATGGGATGACAGATTTTATTGTGTTTTCATGGTGGCATTGCAGGGGAAAATCTTGTTTGCATCTCCTCTGATATGTTCCAAATAACGTTACACCAGCCTTCCTTGGGGTGGTGTTACATTTTGGTGCATATGTCAAGATCTCAATGACAGAGTTTGAATAAGCTATGTTTTAAGTGCATAAGATGGAATTTCGTGTGAGTTTTTGCTGATATCCTCAATGGTTTTCTAGCTTGGCTGCTCATGAAAAGTGTGAAATTAAAACTAGATACACACCCACCAGGACATGAGATGAATAATGTATTCAAAATATGAAAGTGTTTTTTCTGAATGTGTTAATCATCCCTATATACCTTCCAATTATGCTTACAATATCTGTTAAAGGATGTTCCTATATTTATTTATTTTTAATTTTGGGGGTGATGCAATATTTAGAACACAATTACGTTTTGGTTTGCTCTGCTCTTCTTGCCAATTTCTTGTGTTTTGAAGCCTCTCACTGATTGCTTCTCATTTTTCATTACTGATGGCCTCTTCAGACAGGCAGGCTCTGAGCTAATTAGCAAAGCTTTGTTCATGAATGCTTGATTCCTCCAAAAACTCTGCAGGAAGGGAACTCATGAACAATACTACACAATCTGCAGTTGCAGAGGCTATCGTGTTAACAGTAACGGGCTGCAATGTTTAAATTAAAATCCACCACTTTAGATATTATTAATTCATGCTCTGTGGAGGGGGAATTTTATAGTCCAAAGGAGAGTGGAGTTGGATGATGCAATGCTGCAGGTCTGAGAATCCAAAGCTGGCATTCAAGAATGGTGTCTGTCTAAACAACTGTTTGAAATTCCTCTGGAATTCTGTGGTTAGGCCTGCAAACTGAGTGAGTTGTCTTAGTCATCATTTGGCAAGCTCCAAGCCTTCTTTGTTTTCTTTGTCCTGCGTTGTTCATTTTTTGATTCTGTGGGTGCCCAGTTGCTGCTTAAACAAGCTGTGCCTCTCAGTGATGAAAGGCTGAACTCTGGCTTTTGTCAGGCTTGGAAGAGGCAGTGAGCGAGATGAGGAATAGATCTGTGTATGGCAGGAGGAGAAGTTGGGTTTTCTGAGATGGTAAAGCAACAAAATCTGATACCTCTGGGACCTAAGAAACTGACTTGAAGAGCTTCTGGTCATCATTGGGTGCTTCTGATTAGGGGCAGTAATTTGGGAGCAGGGATAGGTATTTTTCTCCTGTTATGTTCATGGCTTCATCTCTTTGAGGCACCACACTCCTAGTGAGACCAGCCCTGCTCTGGAGGACCTTATTTCTTTGAGATAGCTTTCAACACTGTGTTTGCTTATTTCATGGCATGCAGAATTTGTGCTTCTGCATTAAGACAAAATCTTTTTCTTTCAGGGGAATTTAAAAGTTTTTCATATTAAATGAGTAATACAAATTAGTGTTGCTCATCTGCAGAGGGATGTACTGCCAGCACTACTGAAGGTTTGCAATTTCCTCCTGGCAGACACTGCTTAGATCTTTTCTGAAGCCAGGACATGTTCCTTGGATCTCCTCATGTTCTTATTCTGTGAAGGTGTGCATGAAATATGGCATGAACTGAGTCAAAGTCATTCTGTAAATAAGAAACCCTTAATGACTGTATGAAGATTTGTGTGTGTGTAAATTCAGGCTTCTCTGGAGTTGGCCACATGAGGGGTCTGGAAGGGCCTGTAGCATTTACCTGTTGTACAGTAGATGGAAGAATAAGAGTTCCTGCTGCTTCAGAGCAAGGAAACCAGAATATTGATCAAGCTGGCTCCTGAAAAGATGTATATTAATTCTTTTGAAGTGAAAGTTTATTTAAGGAAATTTCTTCAGGGATTGCCCCTAAATTGATGGTGCTTTAAGCAATGGATAGAACACTTAAATCCTTGAAAGGAAATGTAGCATATGGGCTCCATTAAAAATGAGCATACATTTTGTTAGCAAGTTATATCCTAGCTTAAACTTAAACTCATGACTAGGCATGACAGTGTGCATTGCAGTTGGAAATAGTTCTTGGCATAGATTAAAATTTGAGGATGTGATGCCTTTGATTAAAATCAATACATGGATTGACAATTACTAAAATGCAGATGAAAACTAGTACAAAGAATTAATAAGGGACACTGATAATAGAATGGCCATCACTTAATATTTTATGCAGATTCATAAAATATCTTTCAGATTTTGAATCAACAGCTGGTAAAAAATGCAATCGTAATGGGCTCATTTGTATGTAAATGACTGTCATTCTATTCTAGGCTACCCATGCTTTATGGGATCCTGCTAGATATCACTAAGTATGGCCAAGAAAATAGGCCTTTTCAGGAATCCTCTCAAAAAATCAATTTAAATGCAAAGTCTTTGTCTGGCTTTTAAGTTTTCAAAAGTAATTCATAAGGTTCCATGAGTCTGAACGTTCTGTATACTTGTATTTAAAACAGTAATCTAGAACATTGTTGGGAGCTGAATATCATACAAATCAGGAGCTCTAGGGTAAATCTGGCAAAACCATAAGGTAAATTCTTTGCATGCTCCAACTCTCTTGGAAGAGCTGGTCAAAGTAGGTGGCAATGTCTGTGTACCCAGAGATGTGAAGTGAATGTACAAAAGAAACCACGTTGTGTGTGTTCCTTTTTATTGCTTATACTCAATATCCATTATTTTCTGTATTCATCTGTAAATGCCTGTTTTTTCTGTAAATACCTGGACTTAGAGCTAGAAAGAGCAAATTTATAATGGGGAATTTTCACACCGACACTTTGCCATAGTGGATTTTCATGGCACAGCTGGTGCAGAAGTGCACCATGTGCCTTTTGTCACTTCTAAAGGATGGTCATAAAAAACATTTTGACCTTGAAATGAAGGGCTGATGGATATACAGCTCAAGATTTATGAGTTAAAAAATTGTTTTAGAGAAATTGAATATCAGAAGTTTTTTAATAGTATACAGCAATATACAGAGTAATAGACTTTTAATATTAGTCATTTTACTGGAAAAGAAAATTTTCCAATGTTTGGAGCAATTTTGATCTTCATAAAGCTTCAAATTAGTTATATTCTCAAGGAAAGAATCAAATTTCACTCATATTTACTAAAATGTTTAGCTCTTTCTTGTTTTTAATATGTTTTTAAGTGCAAGTGACTTACAAACACTTAAAGTGAAAGTCTTAAATGCAGATTGGAGATTAGAAGTGTGTATTAAGATGAAAACCAGAAAGAAATGTTTTGATTGATATCTCAGAAGGAAATGCCAAGGATAAATATAAATACAGTTGATTGCAATTGATGTGGGCAAGTGGTAATCAGCTGCTAATCTAAACAAACAAGACTCCAGCAGATATTTCAACTCTTCACCTTTCCACTTGTCTTTGAGTTGCCTTTCCCAATCCCATTTGCAAACAATTTTTCTACTTGTAATATTGCTATTGCCTTTCTTATGCTGTGGGCAGTTAATGAAAAAATATATTTTTAAAAAGAAGGAAGTGCATGGATGAAGGGAATGGTTATGGTTTGAAGCAAGTGTCCTCTGTCACCTTTAGAGAAACTTGGAATACTGTAGGTTTTTTTTTCCTGGAAGATAAAGTGCACTGCCTTATTTATATAGCTATATTTATATATGTATATACTACATACATATAATATGGAAATATTAGAATATCTACATGCACAAATTCCGCGTGAATTGTAATTTTCTTTAGAGTGGTGGGAAGTATGAAGAGGGGTGCTTTTACGTTCTGCTCCATTGTTTGTGTCACCAAGGAAAGGTTTTGCTGAGACTGCAGTTTGCATTCCTCCTTGTGCTGTGAAACCGACAATCAGGGTGGGACCAGTTCCCCAGCAGGGCCCTGCTGTGGGCAGGGCTCATGGAAAAGCTGTAACCTTCAGGCTGGTGGAGGTGACACAGATTGACTGAAGTGGACTGTGCAATTCAAGGGTCAGGTGATGAATTCTGATGAAGCCTGAGTGCTGGAAATGAGGTGATGGGACTGATCATTTTTTATTAGATCATGTGTTAACACAGAGCAGTTTTGAGCTGTTTGTTAATGTGTCAACCTCCTTGTGATTAAGTACTAAAGGTACTTAAAAGTTGCCTTTTCCAGTCCTCCCTTTTAGTTTCCTGGATGATTGCCTAGACTAATCCATATAAATAATAACCCTGAAACACATAATCATTGGTTTCTGACATCTTTTTAGGAAATCTATCTGTGAAAGTGCAAAATATGGAAATGAGTTGATTGCTGTTTTTACCACTAGTTTTAATCTGTGTAGATTGTTTAAATTCAAAAACAGTAGGAAAAGATAACTTTTTCCTCTGCATAAGACCACGTGTGGAAAGCAAGCATAAAAGTTAAAGATGGATAAACTGAAGCAAATTTTAGGAAATATTAAAAACAGTTGAAATTGCCTATGGCAATTTAGGAGGTTGCACAATGACTTGAAAAATTGCACTAATTTTGAGGAGAAATAACAGCATGTGAACTGAAATTCCAGTTAGAATTAAGTATCTTACTAAGGGTTTTGAGTAGTTAAACTAAAAGCTTTTTTTACTTAAATTATTAGCTATGAAGTAAGAAAATATATGAATGCACTCAAAAATCAGCCCGTGAATTGCTTGGTCATGAAATTGTTTATGGATTGAAGCAAAAATTGAAAAAAATTAATTATGCATAATTATTGAGGAGTGTGAATGAAGCATTGTTGTTTTCTGGCTTGTTTATTGTACATCCTGGGAGACAATGCAGCTGGGATTTCAGCTGAAACTGAGGTGACAGGAACTAATGCAACTGTAAGAGTTTTCAAAGGTGCCCACAAAGGGTCCCACCTTGCCCAGCTCACACATCTTTTTGATAATACTGAAGTTTAGCAAGGTTTAGCAAAGAGAAACAATAGTCTGAGGGAATTTCAGACTACTGTAAAGAATTATCAACAGACCATATTAAAGCCTACAATACTACATTGGGAAGTCTCTCAAGGCTCCTTTGTCAAGGCTGGTTTATTGTCCACATAGTTTGTTAAAAAGCTTTTAGAGTCATTGTGGTCGATTGGATATGTGAGGTTGTTGTAAATGTGCAGTAAGTCAACATTAAAGTTCTTATGAAAATTTAATGCCAAAAAATTAAAAGCACAAGTGCTGTAATTAGTTCATAAAATAAAATATTTGAGTCTGTGACCCCATGCTGCCAGGTAGCGATCAATGAATGCTGCAGTGTTTTATTTTCTCTCTCTTATTTGTAACTTTTCCTCTGTACACTTAGTCCAGTGCTCTCTGTTACTGAACTATTTCTGCATTACGGATAGGCAGAATATCCAGGCCTAAAGGTTTGTGCTGATGAGCGTGTGCTCTGTGTGGAAAGCACTGTGGCAGTAGTCAGCTCTGTAATTGGACAGCTTGCTGTTTACTGCACTTCCCTGGAAGCTTTTGAGTTTGTGCTCAGTCACACGTACTTTCCAGATATTTTAATATTTTTTCCATTTTTATGATGAGAAGTGAATGAAGGCTGATATATTTATTATAAAAAAAGTTGCTGACTGAGTTTTTGGTATGAGTAATATATTAAGCGTGGCCTGGAGTCAGAGTGTTTCTCATGGACTGAACCTTTAGCAAACCAAGTTACATGAATTCCAGTTTCATTTTCTTGTTAGATTGCTTTTTTTTCCTCACATAAACTTCTTACATTCACCTGTTCTGTTGCCACCATCCCAAGAGTTATAATCTCTATTTTTCAGTGTAGTACATATTATTTTATTTTTCCCTTAATCTGTCTCAATCTCTGCCAATTCTCCATCAAATCAGAGACCATTTTGAACTTGATTGTTGACTTGAACTTGAAGTAGATATTTGTTTTTGCTAGCATATTTCAAGGTTTGGCACCAAGTTTTACAAGCTCAAAACCTTTTAAAGTAACAATATAAATCAAACCTGAAAGTGGTGGAATGCATGGGCACTTAGAATACAACATCTTTGCACAATGCTGAAATTATGTAAAAGGCTTAAAAATGATCCATGTGTTTACTCAGTGTACAGATGGATGACAAAGCAAATGTCAAAACTCCCTCAGAACTATAACAGAGAAGTTTTTTTGCCTTCTTTTAAAACATGGAGCAGAAAAAGTTTTGAAATGTAAACAGTTCATAAACTGCATTGCTGGCATGCAGAATACGATCAATTAGCTAAAATGCAAAGTTAATTTGGAAATACAATTATGTATCTTCAAAATAGAATCAGGCATATGGTCAGGGGTGCAGAAAATTGATATGGAAAATATGTCTCCAAACAGTAATTTTTTTGTGCTGCAAGAAATTATTAGGAAATTTGTAAATATTGAATAATTTGAAGAAAAAAAAAGAAGACTATTATGATTTATATCATCCTGAAGTAACAGTGGCATGTAATGTTGTTAGCTTCAGAGAAGGAATTATTGCATTTCTGAAAGTTATCTGCAATGGAGACTTGTCACAGTGTGATTAAGAAATAATGACTAGACCAATTTTAGAATGAGTGAAGCTTGGAGATGATATCTAATGACAGGGAATGTAAACAAAAATCCCTGAATAATCAACCACCTGCCTCTTGAATGCTATACATTTTGGGAATAGTAAAACAGCCACAAAGGCAGAATGTGTCTCATTTTTGTATATTTTCTTACCACGTGTTGCAAGAAAAATCTAATGTTTGTTATTGCTATTGCTCAGGTTGACTGTGTAAATGAATAAAAGTTATTTTCACTGTAAACTATGACCTAAATCCTCATTACTTCAGGACTGGACATTGCACTTAGGGGGAATATGTTGTCGTTTCTAATTCACAGTAAACTGTTGCAACAGTTGCTATGTCAGGCATGGATCTCATTAGGATTTGCTCAGTTTTGGTAAAGTTTTGTTGTTTTTTTTTTTTTAATAAATATAGTGATAGCTAAAATCCTCTAGTGAAGTTCTTTGCAAACCATGGACTAGTGAGTTTTATCAAGGTATTTCTCTCTCTGTCCTAAGGTGTCTTTCTTAATTGTATTTAAGGATTTCCTTCATGCTATGGAAAGATGAAACTTCCTGTCAGCAGTGCATGGACCAACGATGCAGTTTTGTTACTCTCTGCACTATTGTGTCACATTGCTGGCTTTCACTTCTCCATCAGAGAGAATAAATGTTTCTCTCTGGCAGTTTACTTAGCATTTTGTGCAAAACATTGATTCGGATCATGATAAAGTAGATAGAAACCAATTTTCTACTATCATATTTTTTATTTGTCTGCTATCTGTTTAATCTAATCTGCATCTTTATCTAAATTAAACGTCGTTTGGAAAAAACTTTTTTTTCTCAATAATATAGACTGCATTTAAAGTTCTAATATAATGCAATTTTAAAAAAAAGAAGATTAAAGGAAGAATCCAATGCATTAGTTTTCTGTCTAATTTGAACCAGAGTGGTGCCCTGATCTTTTGTAAAACACGTGTAAAGCAGACTATGAGAAGGTTATCAGAAGAAAGTAGAAGCATTTGCCTATGAATGGTCGTGTAGAAAGCTGAAATAGAATTTTTGTCTAGAGAGAAACTAATGCATTCTTCTTAGTGCAACTTTTTCTTGGATAAGATGCACAAGAGTGTTCAAGGACAACAGACCGACAAGGCCATATTTTTATTTTTGAAGAGGTTAAACTGCTATTGAATTATAACAAGATTATTCTAGATACAAATGTAACACAATGCTTTTATTTCAAAGTACTTGATCTTCAACAGATGTTTACTTTAGCAACTACAAGAAAAAGGTTGGTTTCAGTTACCATTTTCTTGGTACTTTGTAATCTTTGTCCCAGCTGGAACTGAGCATGTAGTTTTCTTGCTTGTAGTTTTCTCGCTGCTGGAACTGCAGACATCTTTCTCAGAAACTGGTGGAAAGGTGGTGGAGGAAAATTGTATTTCGTCTGGGGTCAGCTTCAAAATTCCATTAATATAATAGTGCTAAAAATTAGTTTGCCACATATACAATGTACATTTCATTAGTGCACAGGTTAATGAACGAGATGAGCCTTTTTTTAGATTTGGGTGAACAAGTGGTGCTCTGTGTGTGTCTTTTCCCAATAGGGGAAATTTGTTGTCAGAGCAAACACAATATGTACATTTAAGAGGAGTGACTGAATGCCAAAACAGAAAAATACTTTCTCAAGTAAGGACCTAGTGTTTAATTTCAATTTATTACACTCTAAAAATAGTCATAGGGTAAGGACAGCATAGTCTCAAAGGGAGCAATACAATGACACAAAGAATCTTGTCTAAATTAAAAATCTCACAATTTTAAATACAGAAGAGTTACATAATGGCAGACACCCTTGCAAATGGTTCTGATTTGTTGTTCATCTCTTGATAAAGGTTTTCTGGGTGTCCTTTTGTTTTCTCTGGTTGTTTCAGCCCTCTCCTTGACCGATGCCAGTGTAAACATGAAGTGGCACTGCCCTAGGAGGGCACCTCCTCTGTGTGAAATCTCTGGTTGCAGTCACTCACTATGACACGAGAAAAATACTGAAAAAATGTCAGTTATGCTCTAAATAAAGATCAGCTAGTCATCCCTGTGCTTTTCATAAAGTTTAAGCTTAGCAAGACAGCTGGTAATTCTTCACTTTGTTATCTCTCACTTTGAAACAACTTCTGAAAGGTTTAGTAAGGTAGCTGGGAGATGAATAAGCAGTAAATGTTCAGTAATATAGCTTTCTTGGATGTTTTGAGAGGCAAATATTTGTATTTGCAAGAAATAATAATCTAACTATGATTCTCAACAGGGTGTCATAAGATTTTCAACCAGAACAGTTTGGGAGTACATTGTTTCAGGCTATTTATTCCAGAAGTGGAAATAGAGGAAATTCTCCAATGGGATTGAAAAAGTTCCATAATGATACCATAAGACATTAACTTAGCAGTTGGAAATAACATTTATGAACCACTGGAAGTTAAGTTCTCATGGGTTTAATATTTTCTATAGCCTCATAAATCTGATACAGACATAATCTCTTTATTAAGTCAGAAATTCTATTTGTTTTTTAAAAGATATTCACAAGTCTGCCCTGAAATAAATGAGCTCCTCATGGTAAACAAATTTGAACAATGGAGATACTAAGAGAATCCTCCACATGTAAATGTTCAAATATTAAGTCTCTCCTTGAAATTCCATGTAAAAAGAAACACATACAACTTCAGAAGGTGGACAAATGTCTATGTTATGATTAAATATATGCATTAATTTTCTGTGGGGTTTGGATCTTCATACGGAGTTGCAAAACTCTAATCACAATATCAGTTTGGCTCTGGTCCTGCAGAGGGTCCAGCACCTCTGTCCTTTGTGCTTGTGTGACCCCTAAATGGAAATGGGGGAATGTATGTGGGAATCTGTCAGCTGAGCAAAACCACTGTCCTGATTAATTCAGACAACCATGTTTCTCCCGTTTTCAAGCTCTAGTTTATAGAAAGGTTTTACTTAATTCATATTCTCTGGTGTAGTAGTTTTGGTTTGCCAATTTGAAATATCCCTACCAAGAGCAAAGCAGGCTTAAACTTTGAAGGGTATAAAGAAAATTTGTTAACAGAACTAAAAGAAGAAGAACAAAAATCAGAATGAAACCTACAGAATACTCCTCTTCCCTTCCCCCACACTTTCCTTCCTTCCCACTGACAATGTACAGAAACAGTACCCAGAATTCTCAGTCAGTTTTCTACCTCTAGAATAGTCTTAGGGAGAGGAGCATCTCTCTCTGCTATGGACAATTCTCTATGAAAAGCCCCTGCCCAGATGTCTGCATCTGTGAAATTTCCTCCCACTTTTACAGTCCTCTCACGGCTGTGCCTCTGGGCCATGTTGATAAATGGGGTTAAACTGTTCAAAAGCAAATGTTCTCTTCATCTTCTCTCAGAGCAAAAGGGGTCCTCGTTACCCATTTCTCTCTGTTCAAATTTCTCATGGCATCACAGTCATCTGAACATTTGCCCACTCCAGCACTGAACTCCTTTTCTCAGGTCCACAACCCAAACTCTCCATTTCCCCCCCACACCTCTCCATGGTTTAAAGGGAACTCCACAATATACTGTAGTCCATCACCATAGCTTACAAAAGGACTTCAGCCCAAAAAAAGAACAAGGCAACTACTCATCTTCCTTCCATCTGGGACATTACTCCTTCTTGATTGACCTTAGTACCTTCATGTTTGGTCTTTGGTGTCTTCACTCAGTCCTTCCCTCTCACTCGAGAGGAGGCAGGTCTCTTCTGTGAAAGAGTTAACATCTCACCTGGGGCTTGCAAAGCAAGGGCAGCAGCCAGGCCAAAGCAGTCACTTGATGGATTGTGGCCATGCTGGGGCTGTGCCAGGATCTCAAGGGGGACCCTGCTGCATTTAATTTCAGCTGCAGGCCACTCCCTGCATGGGCTGGGGCCAAGAGAGTGGCTAAGAGATCTATGGGCTTCCCTTCTCCCTGCCTGGGAACTTGGCCCAGCCCTGTACACGGGGCTGTGGGGGCCATGGCTCAGCCTGGGTCAGTGACAGGGCAAGGCTCCTGTGGGCTGCATGTCAGCAGCTGTGAACCGGCCAGGGCTGGCCCTGCGGCCACCTTCCCCTGCCCGGCCACCATGGCTGGGAGCGAGCACTGGGAGAGGGAGCTCGGCCTGAGCTGGGTCTGCAGCTTCACCTTCCCCTGCCCAGCCACCATGGCTGGGAGCGAGCACTGGGAGAGGGAGCTCGGCTCAGCCTGGCCTGGCTGTGCCAATGGGCACTTCATCTTCCACACAGGAAACCAGAAAAGACCGATTTCTGGGATTCTCGTCTTGAAATGTGCATCCACGGAGGCGTATCCACCCTTTTCACTGGTATAATCATGTGTCAATGTTAAAAAATTGGATAATCAATGCCAAACCAGGACATCTGGGTTTGCTTTGGTGGAACTACATTATAAAAAACAGAATGGACATGATATTATGGCAATTCCTTTTGCAGTTTATGTATGCTTTCCATTTTTCGGTCTTTAAGATGTAGCCAAAGAGGTTCTAGAGAAACAGTTTATAGAACTACATATTGGAAAGCTCATCTAGTAAAGGAGAAGCTTCTGTCTAGATGATCACTGGCAAGAAATAAGAAATTGAGTAAGGATTGAGAAGTAATATAGGACTGACACTTGGGAGTAAATACAGTGGATGGAACAGGGAAGGAGGCAGAGCTCTTGAGAGGGAAAGGAGTGTGGGGTTCAGGAGGGATCATAAGGGAAAAGTACAGGTGTAACACTTTTGGTTTGGGCCAGAAAAAGCTTAGATGAAATTTCTCTTGACTGGAAGGTCTTTCTTATCCTTTTAATTAGTTTTCCTATGTAGCTTTGTTGCTAGGTCTGACCTCAAAAGTCATTGCCTTTGCACTGCATGTGATTTTGACATCCATGGTTGGCATTTATTTAAAAGTTCTTGCACTTGGTGTGTCTGTGAACTCAGTGTATTATAGGTTCATTAACATGGTGGATTTGAGATATTGAATAACATATAGAAAGTTCTATGGTTTTGAAAAAGCAACTACAAACTGAAATATTTTTTGCTTTCAACAGCTTCAAAATCATTCTTAGTCTGAGTCCAACCTTGATGTCTGCAAGGTTCTGGAACAGGTGCAAATAGCTATAGTTTTCTTGGTAATTTCCCATGGCTGAGGTAAATGCACACAGTCTATGGCTTATGAGCTTTTTCAAGGTTTCCTTTCAGAGAAGCCAAGGGGTTGCTTAGAAACATTGTATGTAGTGAATAAAATGCTTGTGATATTGTTGAATGTTTAGCAGGCCTTTAGAAAGGAGAAATTATTAGAAATAATGTCATAAGTTATGTTATTATATGTTCTAATATGTTCTGTGTTATTATGTAAGATAGTTTCATTTATCCAGATGATTATATTCAAAGCTGTCCTTAATATTTTACTTTTGATTAAGTGGAACATTTCATATCAAATGTAAGTATTTTTTCCCATTTCTCTTATGAGTAGAAACTGAAACCTTACACACTTGGGTTGTTCCAAATGAAATATTGTGTTGCTTAGAGCTGATGATAAACAAGCAAAGAGTGATTGTGAATGTTGCTTTAGTTAATTGAAAGTTTTGTAATCAAACATACAGACATTGAGAATTAGGAAATGAGACCAACCCTCATCCAATTGGATTCCACCCAGAGAAATGTTCTTGATTTGATTTGTACCAGTCTGATTTGCAGACTGGAAACTGATGTTTAATCTGTAATCTAGCAAACCTTACAGTAGCCTTTGGACTTTATTTTGAGAATTTCAGTGGTCTCGATTTCTGACAATAACATGGGATAATTTTTGCCATCTGAATGCACTGTGCCACTCTGAAGTCTCCCTGCACCCCTGCAGGTCCTTGAGCAGAGGGAGCACCTGAATGATCTCGCAGATGCTAACATGTGCTTTTGTCTAGGGATGACCTTTTTTCATCTCCAGACTATATGCATTCTTACCTGGACTTACATAGTTCAGAAGTTTTTTATTTGATGAATCTTACTTACATCAGAATACAATTGAAAATGTGCTGTTGTACCATGAAATTAGTTTGTCCCTAAAGTGAAACTGGGTTGTATGATGCAAACTGATAAGAGTGATTCATTACTAATGTATTTAGGCACTGTTAGCTGCAAATTGGTCACAGGTTAGATCACAAAATGCCTAAATGAGTTGAAGGAGTAAATTCCATTGTATTTAAATAATGTTTGTAAACCTCTTACATGCTATAGACATCTGTATCTCCTGATGCACTGAATTAGAGCTATGGAATCATAAGTACCAGCAGTGCCTTGAACACATTTTTAATCACAAATTGCTGCAGAGTTTTTTAATGCCTAGTGAGATTCAGAGCCATGGGCTGGTATTTGAACCTGTGTGTTCTCTCTTTGCCAGCAGCTCTGGCAATGTGGACGCTGTGCACACCAAGCACCCCACCAAGCAAACCACCCTGGGAAATCTCATGAAATGAGTTGATAGGCATGAACTGTGTGTGAAACATCAGCATCAGCTTTTCAGTTTGAGTAAATACAGTCAGGTACTCATGGCCACAGACTGTGTTGCAAAATGTGATTGCTAAATGGAAAAGCTTTGTAATAAATGGACACGGAAACCAGTTGTAATATAAAGGTTGTTAAGGGAATTAGTTTCTTTTATGTAGCTGTAGAAAATTCCCCATGAGATTAATTCATGTTTTACTTTTACAATTGCAAAGGCTCACATGGACCTGCCACCAAGCAATAGTTAAAACCAGGCAGGCATCATGCCCTGATTCATATATCTAATGGATTCTGATCTAAATATTGTGCTTACACAGAGACTGATTTCTTGCATTTTTGAAAGAGTACATGATAGAATTTACATCCAGCTGTTTTGTCTGGGGAAAATGTGTGCTTTTATTTTTTACTTGGATAGGAAATAACAGGAAGGGATTTAGCTAATTCTTCAGAATTTGTGTGGATTAAGGAATCAAGTCTGTTAGTATCGTGTATATACTTGATTATTACAGAAGTATCTAGAAATGAAGGGAACAAATAGAAAGTAGGGAAATGGCTGTCAAAACATTTGGATTTTATATTCCTTATAATAATCTATATTTACTATTTTATAGGAAAATCAAAGGGCTTTTAAAAATTAAAATTCCATGAGCTGGAAGTAATGCTTTCTATTAGGGTATTTTCATGAGGAATATTGCCTTTTATTATTTTATTGCTCTCATGTTAAGTTCTATTTTTAAAAGAGGGGAATTAAAATATGTGTAGAGATGAGATAATGGTGGATTCCATTCCTGGAGTGAGTAAGCAGCTTACAGGAGACCAGCTGAGACCTTCTTATTCCTTTAGCTGCAGTAGCAAGTCTGTCTGATTTACTTTTGTATATTGCAGAACTGCATCATTGTAATGACTTTTCCAATATTCTGCTGCTGAAACTTTCTAGCTTATGCATAGGTGTATTTTGGTGGGATGAAAGGAAAAGGGAGAGAATGACTTTATTTTGAGTTCACTGGGGGTGACATTTCTTCTGTTTTGAATGCTGCAAATAATCCCTTACCCTAATTTTGTGACTACAGAAAGCTGACTTGAGTTCCTTAGCCATTTCATAGAGTCACCTCTCCCAGAATTGGTTTTCGTGGAGCTATTTATGTAGCACTATGGAGGACATGAGCACAGTTGTACGGGTGACACTTAGAAGTAGCATCTTGCATGGGGGACTCATATAATGAGAAATGACAGCTGACCACAGGGATGAAAGGAGAAGGCCTAAACAGGGCAAGAGGAAAAATGAATAGAAATGGGTACATCTCCACATCACTGAGCAATCATGGAAGAAAGAAGCAAACTGCTCTGTTTTCTCCCCTCAGTCATTTAATGCTCTGACTGTATCTTTATAATTTTGCACCCCCATCCCTCTTTTGAGACTTTCTAGCAAATGCTGACTTGACTACATCAAAGGCAAATACTCCACACATCAAGATTATCAATTTGATTGCTGTTTCTATGCCACGTAAATACAGTCAGAAGGCATCTGTACCAGTGTGTTGGTAGCTGAAGGGGATTTTATGTGTGCCCTTTACTCCCTGTTTTGCTGGTAGCATTTGTACTCTCCCTCCGTGGTGGATTTTATAGTTGGGAATAGCACCTGTGGCCACTCTGTGTTCTGACAGCTGCAAGACTCAGATGCCAAGCTTTTGAATGTATTTTTTGTGTTGCTGTCATGTGGGTTAGAAGAGAGCTTCCAGGCTGACCTTTCAGCTGTAGCAGTGTTCATTGCTTATAGTTGGACAACAAGGGGTGTTTAACTTTTCACGATTTCTCTTATAGTACAGTCATAGATGCAAAGTTAGCTTTGTGTAGTTCTAGAGAGTGAGTTCTTGTCTACTGTTTAATATGCTTTAAACTTTTTTTAGTTCATCATGTGCTCTGAACAGAGCTGATAGCTTCTTTCCTGCTCTGCATGTGGTCAAGAACACTCTGGGTCTGTAGCAACTTAGAGATGCTCATAGAAACATCTCATGAAGATTTCTTCCTTGCCTGCTGCTGGCAGTGTTTGAAATTTAGTTCAGTGTTTGGAAACTGGGAGTACCTGGAACCAGCCATGGCTGGCTCAGCTAGCCCATCAGCAGAAAGGAGGCTGTCAGTCACTGCTCCAAGCATGGCTGTAGGTTTGTGTGTGTTAGGATGTAAGTGTGCTCTGACACAGCAGGCTCTGCGTACAACCAGGCGAGATGCCTTTGGGTTAGGATTAGGGTTAGCAAATGATACTAAACTCAACTCTAAGGTTACTCTGGATTATGGAAGAGGATAAGATTTATTGCATTTATCTGAAGGTGATGATTTTTTACCTCCTTGATTTCTTTGTAGTTTTTTTTTCTTTTAACTTACTAGAGAGGTATTTTGAAGTATAACATGGCTGACATAGGCTCATTCTCAAGTGACACTGGATAAGAAGTTGCTTAATTCTTGATTTTGTGACCTTATTGCAGTCTATCTAATGTGTGCACTGGTACATGGCAGTATATTGTGTAGTTTTGTGACTGTTCTGGACAGGAAACACCTCTTGAAAGCAGCAAGGATTCCAATGGCCTAGAAGTGGCATTTGAGTGTAAGTGGAACTAGATATTCAAACAGATCTAAAAACTCTATCTCTCCAAGACTGGCTGTGAATTTAAAAGCAGAATTAGAAATTGCAATTCAAGTTTGATGAGATAAATTTAGAAATATCCCTAATTTCTTCCTTGCCACAAGTCCAGCGAGCAATATCTTGTAACTCCATTTCTGTTCAATGGACTGTAAGTTGGAGAAGAGGTAAATGCAACTTTCTGCATGAGATATAAAGACATTTGTGGGAAATCATATTTCCACTAGTGGGCTCACGCTCTGCATTCTGTTCAGCTCCTTAATGCTGAAGTTGGCATACAGAGCTCCCAGTATTTCAATATTCGCATGATTTCTCTGCAGACGATTAATTTATACATACCCCCTTGTACAGAGCTCTGGGCTTCAGAAAACTTTTTGTGGAAAATGGGTACACAATTTGACTCATACAATTTAGTGAGGCAACATCTTGGAAAATATAGCCTCATTTCTGTTGTAAGCAAAATGTGATGGGAGGGAGAGATGACCTTCAGAGATAAGGCTGAAATCAAGCAAAAATGCATTCTCTTCCTATTTCACATCGAGGCTGATTTTTATCAGAACAATAGGATGTATGTAGAAAAGGAATTTGAGAGCAAGGATGGACCTTCAAATGTACCTGTGTGACTAAATATTACTTGGCCAATTATTTTTCCTCTGCCTGTCATATACTAGTCTTTGAGGTGAAATCTCAGAGTGATCAAGGCAGTTAAATGCAGGCTGGTTGGAGGTATTTTTATGTATGTCAGTGTGAAAAATTTTAAAAATAAGATGTCTTAATATAAATAATTTTTTTAGAAAGTTACTTTTGTGCATATATAAAAACACATTTCAGTCAATTTTATTTCTGCAGCAAACTAACTCAAAAGATTATTTTTATCCTCTGCTTATGTACGGTCAAATTCCCACTGAATCACAAAGCTGCTTAAGGACCTGCACACAGTCATTTGTATACAGGGCAAAAGACTTGTGGGCTGTTTTGCTGTAAACAGAGCAAAGATCTCTTTAACTCAAACAGTTCTCTCCCCTGCCTGCAAATCACAGGCCACATGAGCTTATGGGCTTACAGGCAAATCCAACCTGCAGCTGAGGATGCAGGGCTGGGCAGAGAGTGCTGTTGGGCTGGGCCCTGAGCATCCCTGTGTCTGTGTGTGCCTTGAACATGTCCTGCATCTCTCTGTGTGACTGTTTGCTGCATGTGTGACTTTATCTGGCTCCAGCCCCTGCAAGGCATATCTTCTCTACCCCCTTCATGGCTGCTGCTGTATAGTTCTGTTAGGTCACGATGTTCAGAACTGTTGAGGCAACACAAGGAAAAGGAAAAAGAAGACAAACAAGACTGTATTTTCCCAGAATTGTTGGAATGTAATTCCTGCTGCTTGTACTGGACTTTATAATTATTAGAAGTTAATTTACCTGGCGGTGCTGTGTTCTGTTTTCCATGCACTGGGTAGTATCACACTCAGAAGTGCTGAGTCTTATTGCTTAAAAAAATGAAAGAAAATTAATATGTAATAATAAGAAACAAGTATTGCCTGTTATTACATGCATAAGTATACCTGCTGATGGCTGATTATGTTGATTATATGTGATTTATTTTTTGACAGCAGTATGACACTATTTAGTTCTTATGATCAGGTGGGTGTCAGCCCATACGAAATGTTTGGTAACTCATTTCCTAGCGTTGACTGTACAAAGGACTTGAACACATCTCATGTAATTTCAGCAGAGAGGCAAAGATGGAAGATGAAGAGTCACTGATTGATCTTGTTGCCCAAGATGTGTCTCTGCCAATTCACCTTGGGTGTTCTGTGTTGGAAAGAGCAGTGTGGCAGCTCATTCGGCCGTCCTGAGAATTTGGCTGAGAATTCCTGAACTGGCCAGAGGAAAAAATAACGTAGTAGGAAGTTAAAGGGTGAATGTCCCTGAAGTGCTTGTTGCTACCCATGCTTTTTGTGCCTTAGTTTCACATGGGGTTTTTGAAAGTGATCTGCTTTGAAAGGCTGATTTTTTTCTGCTGTGCACCATATGATAGTCTTAGTGTTCTAGCTGCTTTCCAGGCTTTGATTTGTTTTGGATTCTCATGACTGCTTAGTTTGTGAGGGTTAGGGAGGATGTATCCATGGCAAATAATGTGCTGGCTTCTGTAATATTGGCATTGCTGAAGATAGCTTGAATTTTGTTTGGGACCTTACATCAGTATTGAAAGACTGAGGCTTTTAAAAGGTCTGGTACTGGAGGCTTTTCTGGCCCCTGCTCTGCAGCCTGGGCACACTCGGATCCTAATCCCCTGTCAGCCACCCGTGATGGTCCTGAGCCAGTGCCAAAAGAATCAGATGGCCACAAAACGAGTTCTTAGAAATTTGTTAGTGACTGGCATGTTAATAGTGCTAAAATACTTCATCATAGAGCAGTAACCACAGGCCTTTAAGGTCCATGAAATTTTTAGTTTTCAAGAAGTTTTGAAGTGTAAACAGTTTTTTTACCTACTGTGTTCATGTATATAAAATTAGTAAGAGAGCATTCTTCTAGAAGTGTTAAAGGGCTGGCCATGAAGGTTTTGAAATAAGCAATACTTCCTTACATGAAAAAACTCTTTAAGTTTCATCCTGCAGTTTTAATGATTTTCCTCTAAAAAAATATGTACCTGCACAGCTGACTGCAGAGACATCTTAAGCCTCATTATTTTAACATCTAAAACAGTAAAATATTTTCAATCAGTTTTGTTTTTGGAAGTAAGCACAGGAACAGGTTTTTTAAAATTCATTTCCTATTGGTATGAAATTTTTTGTGATTTTTCTTTTTCCTCTTGCCCCCAAATCCATCACATATTTCACAGACGAGGAAACAGAGTGATGGTGTGTCACATCCAGTTATATCAGTCACTTTGGCAGTCATTACTGACACAGCTTAATGCAGTCTGACTGATGTAATCAGATATGATGTCTCTCACAATGTACAGTGTCACCCTGAAAAATATAAAGAGACACAGGTTTCAGAAAAACACAGTTAAGGGTTGTTTTACAAAAGAAATAATAACCCATGGCATTGTGTCTGCAGACAGGCACCCAAAACAAGTAGGTCCTTCTGGACAGAACAAGACAAGTGTGCTAAATTAATTTCCTTAGGGAATATAAGGGGGTTTTGGGGCCCATTTCAATGAACCTCATTTATAAAGGAGTTAATATAACTTTCTGTAGTAGTAATTTCTCTTTCTGTTCCTCACCTAAAGCACAATAATGTCCATCTCAAAAATGGACAGCTTGTAACTCCCTCAGTGCTTCTGGTTTCAGTGAGCTGATCTATCTCACATTTGGCTTTCAAAGTTGAGAATGTTTGAACAACTAACCACAAAGAAGGACATTTTACCTCTGGAAGGCAGAGTGTAGCATCAATGTCATACTTTGTTACCATGTTGGTGTATTCATTGATGGCACTTTGAATGCATTTTATTATTCTTACAGTTTAACTGCTGTTAAAGCGTCCAGATGCAAACAAAGCTTTTATTTGTACTTCTTGATGTGTAGTTAGAGCAGGGATAACTTCTCTGATCATCAAAGGCAGGTGCTCAGCTGGACCTGATGATTTTACAAGTCTGTTTGAATTTATTGATCCAAATCTCAGCTTCAGCTTTCCTGACCTCTAGAGCAGCATGTGAATTCTGAGGTCCACTGAAGTCAGTCCCACGCTTCCCTTTCTCTTCAGCAGGGCAGGCTCAGACGTGCACAGGTCACTTCAGGGACTTGCTGAGCTTGATGTTGTTTGAAAAAATTGTCCAGCTGGTTAAAGAGACAATTGGATAAGACATACCAAGTGAAATGTCTCTGAAGGATTTTAAGCCCATGAAAAACCATCTATTGCTATCACCTAAACAAGTGAGAACTGAAAATGTCATTGATGGAAAAAAATATTGATCCATAACAATGAAACACTTGTCTGTACTTTAAAAAAAAATAGTGGCTATAAGCTTTGATTTGGGATCCATTCATGACTAAAATCAAAGTAATAAACATTAATGTAATTCTGGACTCATAAATTCTACTGGAGACATCATCAAGCTGTAATTATAACAGACATTTAAATTAATGGGTTGGACATAAATTTAGCTATCAAAACTGTTTTAAAAATATAGAACTTAATCTGTACTTCTGTCTCCATCTCCAGAAGTATCTTTTAATTTCTGTTCTTAAAACAGCACTTTTTAACTCGATTGGGTTTTTTCCTCCTAAAAATGAATGTAAATAATTTGTGCTTTTAAATAGAAGGAAAAAAAAAAAAGGAAAAGAATCTATGCAGGAAAACAAATGTGTCTCTGTCTGCCTCTCTCTGTCACCAGCATTTTAATGATCACTTTACAACTTTGCTATCTCTGAACTTAGATCCATTTGAGCTTCCTCAGCTTAATTTGCATTCAGAGCTATTTTACTGTTTTGGGAAGTATTGATTGAGAAAGGAATAGAACAGTTTTCATGCAATGTCTAAAGCCAGAAATGGGAATGTGGAGTTCCTCTCTACAGGGACCTGTTGATACGTCTACAAAAATATTAAGTCCCTACACCTGTCATTAGCAGGTGTGTCCAATATATGCTGCTGTTTATTCTTTCTGGAGGGGGTAGCAGCTGAAATGTTTAACGTGCTACATATTATTAGGTGAAAATTAATTAGTGTGAATAGGCACAGCACCCTGTGGTGTCACTGTTTAGTCAGTTTTCTATGGAGAAGCACACTTCAATAGGAAAAACAATGTGGGGTTTTTTTATGTTCTAAAGACATAACAAAAACAAACAAATTAAAATTAGTAGCTGATGTGTCATCTTATCATATGTTTTTTTTCTTTCTTTGCCATCCGTTCCGCTGCCATTTAGTGAGGGAAAATGTGGGGGAAAAGATGAACAAAACCTAAGTGAGAAACCTCAGACAAATGTTATTTTTCTTTTCCAGTGCAGGAACTGCCAAGTCTTGCCTGGAAAAACTGCTTCTGAACCTTTCATCCATGCTTTTGGATGGTGGTACCAGAGAAATTTATCTCAGTAACAAAATTAGAATCACCTAGATGGAAGTGAGAGCTGTTGGGGTGTTTTAAATGCTCCCAGTTTGCTGCTGTGTGACAACATGATGGACATATACAGCATTTCGAGTGTCTAAATTACTGACATAACTGACCTAGGAAAGAGAGAAACAAGAGATTTACTTAAAAAAATTAAGAAGAGCAACTCCTCAATAAAGACATTGAAGGGAATGATAGAACAATGAAAACTGTTCATATGTTAAATCTGTTAAGATGTAGTTGATTAGAAAGCTTGAAAGAATGATCATGGTGTGGGGAATCTGAAATGTGATCAGAGGTAAAATGTCTTAGTGATTTGTGCAGGTAAGTATTTGACAGAAGTGTTGTTTGGAGTCACCTTATTATTGTAATCAGTTTGAGGGTGAGGGGTTGGTTGGTTTTTTAATAAAGGAATCATTTTCCATGACTGAAGGCTTTTGTGACTGCTGTTTTTTACCTGTAGTGTCTCAGCTCTCCCACTTCTCTTGAGTCCATTCTGATCCATTTGTCGTTTTGGAGGATTTATGAAGTGTGGCAGCAAAGAGCTGAATCTATTGTGTCACACCTGTTAGGGGTCAGAGGCAAATAAAACCACCCCTCAGGAACAAGCTGCTAATGGGGAGGTAATATACAATACAATAAAAGACAGCTTTTCTTTCTCCATCCTTGGATAAATCTATAACAATTTCTCAATTTTTAATATAAATACTGTTTTAAGAAGCTGTAATATTTTTTCTTCAATCATATCCACTGCAACTATGATTATGGGCTGTTCCCTCTGCAAGGGTGTTTTCAGGTATATTTGGCTTTAAGCATGAGTGTAAATTTCGCTGAATAACCAGATTGCTTGGATGTAAAGATGAATGAACAGACTTAAAGTTGTGATGCTTATCCTTCCCAATGTCAAAAAATGGCATTTCAGGCTGGTTACTCCATGAATTAATGTTTGAGACAGTGTACAAATACCTTGCCCAATGATTTAATTAATAAATAATTGAATTACTCATGAAACACTAAGATGTTTTTGGGTTTTTTTTTGGTAGGTGTTTTTGAAAATTACAGTGTTGATTTTAGTAATATACTGAATTTGTTCATTTTTTTCTTGGAAAAGGATTTGGTTCTTCTCTTTCTGAAAAAGTACACTTTAGTACATGGTCTAAGAAACTACCCAGGATCTGTGTTTGCAATCTTAAAAATATATTTTCTTTCCATGCAGGGAACTCTTTGGTAGATATTTGGTGTCAGAAATGTGTGACAGAATAACATATTTTAAAAAGAGGATGTAAGGGCATTTTGTGGTGTAAATCACGTTATTGATTCTGTGTAGGAATATGATTTTGATTTCTCTTTGTTGTATTCAGGGGCTACTATTTGTTTGATAAACACTTCCCGAGAATATCCAGCTTCCTGTTACTAAAAGTGCTAAGTACAATTACTGCAAATGAGGCAGGTGAGTGGTGCCAGCTTTGCTTTGTTTGCCTTCCCCACTGACAAGTGTTTCTGTGTACAGATAATGTGGAACATTGAGACTGCAATTCCCTTAAGGGCACAACTTTTCAAGCACAAACAGGGTAAAAAAAACATTCTAAGAAACTGAAAATGGGTTGAGTTTGCCTCCCTAAATTGGTAGGGGAGATTTCAGGCAGTTTGTGGTGCCTGAAATAGCTTTTATTCTTTTTGCTTCTATTTGGAAGTGTTTGAAGCTGATGATGTCTCTTTAAATCTGTCACCTGTGCTGCCTGGGAACAGATAAACTTCTTATTTCATGTGTTTGCTCTGCTATCAACTGGGATGAAGAAGATAGGCAGGCAAAAGCAATTAATTTGTAATATTTCACATTCTTACAGATGGAGGAGAGACAATTTCAAATTAAAGCAGCTTTTCTTCTGTAAGAAAAACAGATATTTGCTTGTATCACTTCAAATTTATATTAGACCATATTTTATTGTTGAGAAGTGTCATGTTGCTACACTGAATAATGCAACATGGGCTGACCTACTTGAATATTGAAACATTGATTCACCTGTCAACATTTTTGAGCAAATGGAAATATTTGTTCTTGTCTTCAAATGGAAGTACAAAACAGAGCAGATGTTTGCAGGCATGAATAAATCTCAGTGGGCCTAACTTTCAATATATATTGTAAATTCCTAATTTCATCAAGATTATTCTTTATTTAAAGATAGTAGACCAGAAAACTGTGATCATTAATATAAAAATTCATTACTAAGTTGGAGTATGTCACATTAGTAGTTAATATCTACTGCCCATGTTTCATGAGAATATTTGAAACATTCTATTATAAAGCTTAATATTTAACATAAACATGTTCTGCAACTTCTGCATATAATTGTGAAGAAAAGAAAAAGCAGTTCAGTTCCTGATCTAGAGGGCACAACTTTAAGTAGCCTATAAAAGGAGACAACATGTCCAAGCATTTGTTATGTAGGTGTCTTTTCAGAGTATTCAATTTCTGTACTGAAAGAGCTCCCCAAATTTTTATTAGCCATCTGTTTATAGTAGGTGTGTACTCGGGTTTTTTTTCATTTCATGATAATTATTACTCTGGCAACCAGAACAAGTTGAAATTGTGGCTTGTCTCCTGTAAGTTCTGCTTTCACTGCATATGGTTCTCCCCATTAAAACACAGACCAGTTGCTCAAGCTACCTTAGGGGGAAAGCACTGGGCATGCTGCTCCCAAAATTAGGCATGCAGGCACATTAACAGGAGCAGTAATTGCGTACATTATTTGTTGGCTGGAGCACTGACTGTGTATATAAATTCTCAAATTATTGTACTGGCTGCAACTCATTGCCAGTGAGCATCCACTGCCACCTCCTTTCCTTGGAAATGAAATATCCTTTCTAGGTAACTATTTATGTTTGTACTTAGGGTTTATAAGGACTAATGACAAATGTTTTCATGTTTGCTTTTCTGAATTGCGTGCCATATGTGTTGGCCTGACCTTTGAATGAACAAGGTGATGGTTGTTGCTTAGAAAATATGGAACAGAGTGGATTATGTATAAATTTTATACAGCAAAGGAAAATTGGAGGAGAGGAATCCACTTGGCTCCTGAGATGCAGGATCAGTTCTAGACACAAAGCCATTCTAAGGAATGCTTTGATTATGTCTGATCACAGCAGGTTTTTCCTGTTGCTGCTGACCTTTTTCTGGACACATTTGCCCATGAATGGAGGGATGGGAGCTGCTTTCCTCTTGTGATTAAGGAGTGGAGAGGCAGTTCTGCCAAAGCTGCTCTTGCTGTTCAGAGGGGGCTCCTGTGCTGGAAGTGAAGCTGTGCCCTGTGCTGTGCATGTGGGTTATGGACAGGAATATCCAAGTTGCACAAAGGCACTGAAATATGAATGGCCTCAGTCGTATGAGGCACCTCTAGCTTCGATTGTGTCTTTTTGAGAGAAAACTTTTAGGAATTCCTAAGTTTTATCTCATCTTAATGAACTCTGATCTACTCAAGGTCATGAATTAGTACAAGACAGTCCTCAATTCCTTCATGTGTATATACAGAAATTCCTCAGCTTTTTAAAGTAAATAGAAGTTGGTGTTTCAACAAAGAATGGAAGAGGGAAATTCAGAATTGCTGAAAAAGGGATTCTTCTGTTTCAACCCTATTTTTAGATACTGCTCAAGAAAGCTTGTGAAATTTTTCTTCTCTCATCTCAGCTACTCACCACTGAGTTAATTATTACCCATTTAAAATTCTGTGTAGTTCAAATAATTGCTGTCTTCCTCCCTCTCCCTATCTTTTTCACAAACATTTAGAACCTTTATATTTCTATGGCTTTCAGATACTTAAGTTGTGGTATCAAACATGTACTCTCAATTATCTGTCAGAATTAATGAGCAAGTTTACCCACAAGTGTCTCATTTTTCACTGTGTACAAAATAAGCATGAAGGGCATATTTTAGTATCTATAGGCTGCTGTAGGTATAACATTATTTTGATATATGGCACAGCCTCCTTAATGAGATCATGGCAAGAATGTTTTGCATGTGGTAGATGCGTAAGATGCAGATGATTTTTGTAGCTGACAGCAGTCATCATACTGACTCATGCAAGGTTTGTGCTATTAATTTTCTCTGAGCTGCAGACACATCAGCAGTATCCTTTGCATATCTAAATATTATATTGTGCATGCTTTCACCTGTATGTAAGCACTATTATGGCCTAGTTTGTTTAACCTTGGGAAGCAATATTTTAATGCTAGCGTTTCCCTGTTTTCCATAAAGTAACATTAAGAAGAATGTATTATTTAATTGAAAATAAAAGGTTGTTGCCAAAGATCAAACATTAGCAGTCTTGCTGATATAAACTTGCAGGTCTATTCCTGATTGATGGTTTAGATTTGGCCTGGCCTAGGCAAATGCCCTGAACTCCTCCTGTATTCAAAATGGCAATGTGGGCTGAAGCAATCTTGTACAATCTTTTTCACCTAGCCCTTGGTACTTTTTGAAAATCAGTCTTTTTAAGAATTTAATACTTGAACATTTAGCATCTCATTATTATCTAAAATCTTGGCCTTGAGCTGGATGTGCCCATTGTCACTCTTTGCTCAGACAGAATTCAGTTTGAAGAGTGTCTCCTCTACAGTGTCTTTATGGGATTTTGTTTTTTTTACATTGATCTTCTCTGTTGTTTCCTTTTATTTCTCTTAAAATAGGTGAATTGAACTGAAGCATGACTTTTTGAACCTAAAGCAAACCACTTTCTTTTTGCTGTTAAGCAAAATTATTGTGTTCATCTTTAGGTGTGTATCATACAGTCAGAGGAGCACCGAAAGACAGTAATAAGTATTTGTTGTGTGGTGCAGTTACATATCTCTTCTATAAGGTCCCACAAAATTTGTTTCATGGGACATTCAGGGGGATTTCAACTTGCCTCAGCAAACTCCTAACCTTCAAACAACCATGAAAAGAGTGGGATTTTGTTCAGTACTCTCTGACATGGCTGTCAGCTCCAAAAATGCTTGAAAATGTTTCTGGGTTTCTGATTTGCTCCTTCCTTGTCCCCACCTCACCCAACCCACTAAAGCTGGAATATGATCAGCCTTTGGTATCAAAATACACCTGAGGTTTGGATGGTACTCTTGATTTAGAAAGCTTGTACGCAGGAAAAATAGCTGTGACTCTAATTATAGACTGCCATGATTTCATTTGAATGTATTTGAGAATTCTTTCAAACGCAGTGGTTTTTATAAATACCTTGTAATTATATATTGCAAGGTATAGTTCCTAAATTTCTGTCAGGATGATGTTTCCACCAAACTCTTCCATTAGAATCCTGTAGAGCACTTTATTTCTCAGAAGTCTAGCTCTATGTTTAATGTTTTCTTTAATAGACTACTCCAATCTCACAGCTCTTTAGTGTCTAATGAAATATAACTGTGTAGTGAAACTGATTAAGTCGAAAATAGCAGTTTTTGTAATGAGAAAGGAGCATAAAAATGATTTGGGATGAAGACACTGATTAGATTTTAAAGGCAAAAATATAAATAATGAGATCTGCCAAATTGATAAGTGATGTCTCAATGCAATTTTAATGAACACAAACCATTTTTTGAGCTAAAGGAATGTTAGATTAATACTAAGTTATTTTCAGGATTTTGTTTACCTTGGAGAGTACATTACTTACAGAGGTGACACCTGCATATTTTACAGACTGACCTTTCCTTTTCCAGCAATTAAATCATGGCCTTAGGAAGTGAGTGATAAAACACTTATTAACTTCTAAGGTGTGAGGATTTTGCCCTGAAGCTTCATGTTAATATAATTTGTTGGGCAGTATATATAAAATGAAGGCAGTATCAGCCTAAATTGGAGGTTATTTTCCATATTTCTTCTTAACACACAAACCAGTCCTTTTATGTTCTTTACCAAACCACGTATATGATAAACAGGTTAACGTGCCAGGTGCTCTGTTTGGGGAATTCAGTGCTATCATGACAGCCTCCTCCTCCAGGGAGGATGGCACTGCTGCTGCAGTGGCAGCAAACAGCTCTGGACTCATCCCGGAGCACAGTTGCCACAGCAACGTGGTCCCTACTACAGGCAGAGAAAACAAAACAGATGGGAGAAATGTGCTACTCCAAGAAATCTCAAGATTTCCAGAACAATAACACTTCAAATTCCAATTTCCCGCCTCAAAGATGTTAATCAGGCTACTTTACTGTATGCATTGGAAAATCATGAAAGTTGGTGTAAAAATAAGAATGCTTTTCTAGTGAACTACCAGAGATGTAAATGAAGATTTACTAGCTTAAAGCCAGGAAGTTGAAAGGTGAATTGTTTACCCTTCATTATGGATAGTTTTTTAACCTATGGACAAAACATGTAGGAATACACTTGATATTTTCTCAATCAGAAGTTACTGAGAAGTGCTCCTTTGAGTTACTTATGGACTCATTTTTTTTCTCTCACTGCTGTGAACATAAGTCTGTGTCTGTGAACAATCATCCTCACTGCTAGCCAGATTATCCTTCTATTTTGTTTTATCCTTCTATTGTGTTTTGAAAAATACTTTTACTAACTTGGAAGAAAAACCTGAAACTTATTGTGAAAATAATATTTCCTATAGAAAATGAATTCTTCTCATGATTTGCAAGAAATTTTCAACTTTTGGGATTTCAGGTAGTTTAGTTTCAGTGAAAATATTATGCTTTTGTTATTTTATTTTTCTTCTGGAAAGAAACCTTGTAGTACCAAACAGAATTTATTTCTGATAAATTATACTTCGTTTTTATTTTTTTGGTTTTTTTTAATTAGGCATTATTAGGCTTAAAACCATAAAAAACCCCAAACAATTGGCCTTTAAATGCATAGAGATGGTTGGTTTTACATATAAATACAGACTGGAACCAGGAACTGGATTTGCAGTCCAGGGCAGGGGCTCTGAGTCTGTCGTGTTTGAATGTTGCTTTTGACTGCAGATCCCCAAACTGCTGCCTGTTCACCCAGGGTGTTGCAACCACGGTATCAGATAATTTCCAATTTGTGCCTAGGGCTCTGCTGGGTATCAGACAGCCTTAGTACAATAAAAGTAAATTGTTAGTAAGTGCTCTGATTTCAAAATACATTATTAATAAATGCACATATTTTAAAATAGAATATTGACACAATGGGCATGTTCTTGACAAGTAGGGGACAAACTTTCACACACTCTGATTGGTAACAGGGTACAAATTGTGCAGCAGAAATGGTCATGCTGGTAGAAGGCTGAGGAAAACTTGGAGGCAAACTGCTGCAGTCCTTGATTATTTCTCTAAGAACTACATTCATCTCTGCACAGTCAGCAAGTTTGATCTCCTTTTGTAAAATGTGTTTTACTTCCTGACTCTGAGCAGGTGATGAAATTGAGGTACATAATTAAATTTAAGAAAAATTATATAATTGCTACCACTCTAATCAGAGAGGATCCATACTTGGTAAATTTCTAAATATTTTGAAATAGGTTTTCTAATTTAAGTTTCAATCTTCTATTTTTGAGCACAGCTTTTTTAACTTATTTTTAACTTATTTTTAACTTTTTTAGATTTTTTAAGTTTAATGCTTTTTTTCAGAGCATTTCTGATGGTGGGTATAAAGACAGTATTGGTCATCTTTGTGGTGGAATTAAGTTCATGGAATTGAATTTACTCCCATGTGACCTATGAGAATGTTTCATAGTAGGTGCAAGAAAAAGTATTTCAAATTTTATGTTGAATGTCTTCCTAAATGTTCATGTTAAAACTATCATTCCATTATTTTTTTAATGGAGAATACTGGCCAACTCAGCAGTAATTTATTTAATTCCATCTGTTTTGTTTTCAAAACTATAAATAGTCCCGATCATAACATAGTAAAGAATATACCATGTCTGAACACCATGGAATATTGTAATTTTTAAATTTGGTGAAAAATTCAAGAATATTTTCAAACTTGATTTGAAAGTAACAGTGGTAAAAAATTTGAACAAAACTGTGAAATGTATATAGAGTAGCTGAGTGAGAATAACCCTGGCTATGTGATTAAACAGAAATATGAAATAGATGGAGCACTGAAAGGTCAATTGTAGAGACAAATTACTAGCTCCACCAGCAGTTTCATGTCTTATAGTTTGTTGCTCAGGTTAAAATGATATATATTCTATATATGTCTAAGCTGACCTCTAGAAAATTGCATTGGAAATAGGTCTGAGTGGAAAAATTGATGGGGACTTGGTAGTTAAATAGAGTTGTTTGGTGGTTTGAAACAGAAAAATAATTGCAAATAATCTAATGTATCACTTTGTACTTACAGAATTTGACCAAAAAACGCTTCAGATTGGTTAATTTAACTTTTTACTTTTCATTGGGTTTGGTTGTTTGTTTTTTTTTTTAATAGTTTAGGCAATACATTTATAAAGTTCTTGAGAAAAACTTGTTAAAAAGTTGTCACATTGTTATTAAAAAGGCTAGAAAGGAAGACACCCTGAGAACTACTGTGCAGTCAGCCTCTCCTCCATCCCTGGGAAGATCAGGGAACAGATCCCCCCAGGGCCCAGGTTCACCAAGGGCACGCAGTGACCTTCTCTGGTGGAGTGACAAGGCAAGGGAAGGGCTCTGGGTGTCTGCCTGCAGGTCTGTGAGGCCACTGGCATGGTCCCCCACATCATCCTCCCCTCGAAACGCTGAGGATTCGATGGACAGTCTGTTTGGGGGATAAGGAATTGGATGCATCCAGAGGGCAGTGGTCCAGTGCTCAATGTCTGATGGAGGCTGGTAGCAAGCAGTGTCCCTGAGGGGTCTGCACTGGCACCCGGGCAGTGGGACTGAGCACACCCTCAGTGAGCTGGCAGACAGCACCCAGCTGCAGCTGGCACACCTGAAGGATGAGATGTCATCCAGGCAAGCTCAAGAGTGGCCCATAGGAACGTCATTAAGATGTTGCATCTGGGTCAGGACAACCCCTGGTATCAGTCCAGGCTGGGGGATGAACAGCTGGGGAGCAGCCCTGCCCAGAAGGGTGTGGGTGCTGCTGGTGAGAGGCTGGACATGAGCCAGCCATGGGCACTCAGTGCAGAAAGCCAAACGTGTCCAGGGGAGGGAGGGGATTCTGCCCCTCTGCCAGCTCTGGTGACACCCCACCTGCAGGGCTGCACCCAGCTCTGGGGTCCCCACCACAGGAAGGGCATGGACCTGTTGGTGCAGGTCTAGAGGAGGGTGGCCAAAGTATCAGAGGGCTGGAGCACCTCTCTGATGAGGAAAGGTTGGGAGAGTTGGGGCTGCTCAGCCTGGAGAAGAGAAGGCCCTGGGCAAACCTTGTTGTGATCTTCCAGTATTCAAATAGGACTGACTGAGATTAAGGAGGGGAAAAGCCAATTCACAGACATGATGTTTTCTAGTTGTTACCAGAAGAGCACATGCTACAACTTGACATCTTAGTGGAAGCCTTGATATTTTTTTTTTTGCCTACCAAATAAGCTCATCTAAGTTATGATGACCAAAATAGATACTTCTCACATTCTGTTTATTGAATTCATTTTCCCTACATATCACTATGGATGCTTTCTAGAGCAGATGAACCCATATTCTATTTTTTCACCAAAGTGGGCAACTGAAATAAAGTAATGCATTTGGAATGCTTGTCTGGTTGATTTTTCCCAGATCCTAAGTATGCTGGTTGTTAGACGAAATAATGAACATTCTATCTGCTTGAAATCAGAGCAAGCTTTAAGACAGTGTTTCTTTGCAATGTTATCCAGCTGTTCTGAATATATTTATTTCTCACAGCATGAAAAGTATTCTAATGCATATGAAACATAAAAGAAAAAATACAATAGTGCAAATGGAAACAAAGCTTCATTTTTTTCTATGTAGAAGAAGGTTGCAAAGTAGCCTTATTCACAGTTCCCAGACAAGCAATGTGTTAATAATTACCTTTATTCATTTTTCAATATATTCCAACCTAGTTAATCTGTGTCATATAAACACATTAATACAAGAGAATCCCTTTTCAGACAATATTTTGACCTTCGAAATTTGTGTAAACTGGTGCTTCTTAAGCCCAGTTCCAAATCTAGTAATTACTGGACACAGTCTTTGTTATCATGAAGCAGAGCAGGGGACTTGGATGTTGCAGCTGTACTGGTGCAAATCACATGGAGTTAATAGATTTAGCCTGGTAGAACACAGAACTGATTATTTTCCTTCTTGTTATTTTATTAATGAAAAGACAATTTCTGCTATAGAATTTTTCTTTATGGTGTGTCTTCATTTTACACATTGTTTCTCTGTTATTCTTAAATATTTGCTATATTTCAGTGTTAGTAAAAGCAAGTATTTTTAATGTGGACAGTTATCCAGGAGTAGAGGATACTGCAGAATCTGGAGGGTTACAAATATCATTAATCCTTTGATTAAGCAATAGTATTTAATACTGAAGTCATTGGAACAGTGACTTGCATTTACTTTAAAATAACTGCTTTGAACACATCTGCTATGTTTCGCAGCTCTGTTGCAAGTCCAATTTATTTTTCAGATTTGAATAAAATTGTCCTCATCTGTCATTTTCTTTACAGCAGCATGGCCCTGCCACAGTCTTCAGCTGAGTTTGCAGGAGATGGAGAGAAGCTTCACTGAGTCTTCACAAAGGGAAGAAATTTCAAATTAATAATTAGGTGAGTTTAAAAGAAGCAGCTGCAGTAAGATTTTGCTATGAATCACCTGGTCACTGGTATCTTAGATTAAAGTCTGGGAAAAAGGTAGGCCTAAAAAGTCTGTGAATTATTAGAGCTAAGAATTTAATCAGTAGTTTGTTCCCTGTAGACTGGTTTGTACAGATCTCACATTTTTCAAAGTTACTTCTGAATAAGATTTAATATGCAGATTATATGTATGCATACAAGTCATTGCGAGGAAAGACTACCTACTCAAAATATGTTGTGAGAAAACCAGTGTGGTCTCATAGGTCATAAAGTAAGTTTTTTTTACACCAAAAGAATAAATTCTTTCAGAACCAAATTTATAATACCAGCAAAATAATTAGCTAGAGATTCACTTTCCAGTTATACTTTTTTTCTTTATTGTTTTTTTTATTTTTACCAATGCTGTAGAATTCCTGTTAGCTGACTTCTGAGCTAGAAATATATTAAAAATTAAACTGAGCAGTGTGAATACAAACTGATAATTAGATTCAGGAGTTTAGCTGAACATGCAAAGAACCATTTCTTTGCTTATAGAGTTTGGAAGTAATCTCAAGAGTCATTGTTGATAAAGTACACATATTTTAGTTTAATTCTAAATTCCAAACAGGAAAGGATTTGTTTTTGAGCCAGTGTCAGTTCCACAGCTGGCTTTTGTAATAGCACTTGCATGTCTTGGCACTGCCCATTGCTCCTTGGGACAGAATTCTCCACAAGCAGCTGCTGCTCTCTCCTTTCTGTCTCTACACCTCTGCAATCTATTTTGGACTGGAACAACCCTCTGACATGAGAAGTAGAGTTTGTGCTGGGTGAATGGACTGATGTTTCTGTTTTACAAGAAAAATAAATATACTGAAAATAGATACATTACTTTCTCTGGAAAGGTCATCAATGCCTCAGAATGCTGCTGGAAGTCTCTATGAATTGACTTAATGGTGCTGAAAAAATTTCAGATTGTTTTCCAGTTCCAAGACTTTATCCTTGGAAAAAATTAATATTTGCATTCCTTTACATATCTGGTTTGTGGGAAAAAAAAAAAAGTTTGAGTTTTAGTTGATTTTTGTTTAGAACAGATAACATTTTATTGGGGGGAAAAAAGGCAGCAAAATAAAAGAAGGCATAATGAAATGAAACTAGTGATGTGGAAAAGTGGAGATTTGTCTCTAGGTTAAATTTTAGAAGTGAAATAATTTGTTTCAGGGGAGAATTGAGTATGACCATAATTCCTGTCAATTCTGTAACTTCTAGAGTATAGGGTTGCAATAACAGACCTCAGATTACTAGGAGTATTTAATTCTATAAAAAAAGTTAAATTATGGTAATATTGCAGACAATTCTGCTCCACACTGACTCTAGTTTTATCTGTTTTCTTTGCTCAGTTCATCTTAACCTTCTTTAACTTCTTTTTCTGTACTTTCTTTGTTTCAAATGTATTTACAAGGGTGGATTTTGGGTTGCTAGAGTGACAGCAATAAAAGTATGTCTCATTCACTGGCTAATTGGTAGTGCCTGAAGCCCTATATAATTTTACATAATTTATATGAAGCTCTTGCTGCCTTGTCCCTTACCAAAGTCATGCTGCAGTATTGTTTGATTTAGATGTTGCTTTTTCCTGTTTCAAGTGGGCATTAATGACAGTAGATGTGTGAGCACACTGCTCATGCCCTGGTGGGGCATCAGTAACAAAAATAAAAATACATTGTCACTGCATCAGAACCAATTCTAGATAATGCTGCTTGCATCACTGCTTAATTTTCTGTGCCCTCTTAATCAGCAATGTTGGCAAATATTAGCTCATTTTTGTTCTTCTTTTCTTGTATTCCTTCTTTTCACATCACAGGAAGAAGGATTTTCAATGTAAAAGTAATTTTCTTAATCTTTGTGCCCAAAACTTCAAAAAAGTGGAAGGTCTGAGAAAGACATCAGCATAACACTGCTGATGGAGATGCTTTGTCCTTTCATCTGGCAACATTTGACAGGGCAGACATTTCAGGTTGTTCGTGACTTTCTCAGTAAAGATGTTCACAGTAGCAGAAATACAAAGTGTGTTTGCACATCAGTTTTAGAGACCTAAGAACAGAATTCCCAAGATGTAAAAGAGTAAAGCAGCTGCTTTAGTGCTGACTACACGGCATGCAAACTTTATTCTGTTGTCTTGGCAAGCACCAGTTTCACTGTGGCATTTTCTGTTCTCCTTTCCTTGCCAAATGTCCACTTTTTGTTGAGTTATGTGCTAATGTGCTAAGCTCCATCAGGCAAGACTGATTTTGTTTAAAGAAAAGATTGTGTGTTTGCATAGAAAGTGTCAACAGGAAAGCTGAATTCTAAAGAGCAATAAAGGCCTCCCAGTTGTCTTTGTGAAGATCAAGGGCAAGCATAAATATAGGAGCTGGAGCACAGCCTGATGGAAAAGGAGGAAAGATTTGAAATAACAGAAAGCAGCGTTGAACACTGGGGTGATAAATAGGATAGCTGCTATGCTCCTGAGGCTGGGATGGAAATGTGTAAAATCACTATGATTCAATGGAGAAGGGTATATATTGATAGGTTTGCCAAGCAACATTTTTATGTGTAATGCTATTTAAACTGTCTGTGTGTCCTTTCCAGTAAAACCAGTAGATGAGAAGAAGTGGGACTCTGTTTTATGAAGTTTCATCTATTTAGTAGCCTAGGCTCAAGCATGCTGTCCTGTCATCTTCCTCATAAATGGCATCTAGACTTTTAGTTTGTGAGTGTATTGGAGATAGTAAAGACAAGAAGGATCAATCACAGTGGTTTTTTTTTGCTGTGATCAATAGAAGACCTTTGTGACAATAAGCTGGGAAATGGCTTTTTGGAACAGCTTATTTGTCTAAAAGTAAAATACTTCCCTATCCATGGCTGGGCTACCTCTAGAGAATTTAATTCAGCCCTGCTGCTCCCTCTAAAGAGCAGTCTGTTGCACCCCTGTGACGTGACCCTCAGTTGTCTGCTCCCTTGTGTGAGCACCCAGGCTTTGATAGAAGGCACACAACGTGCAGGTATCCATTTGCAGGGCAGGCACCAGCTCTGGTTTATTTAGGGAACAACATTACTGAGTTCTGACTAAGCCCTTTGGCTGTAGCTCTTCTATCTGTTTATTAAAAGCAGTGAATGCTAAAGTAACAACATTATAAAACAATCAGAAGCTTCCCCAAATACAGAGATAATCCCACTAATAAATTTTAAATCTGTTAAAAGAAATAGAACCAGCAATTTTAATGTTGCTTTGGAGCCTATGTTAGACCTAGTAGTAATGTTTCAAAAGGGACATACACCGATTTAAATATTGGGAAAAACCTGTCAGATTTGCAAAATACACCTTACACTTCAGGCCAATCTATGGAACATCTGGTTTATCAACAGATGCAGTTTTACCAGTAGGTTTATACCATAGTATTCAAGAGACTAGCAAATTTGGGAAATTGCAGAATAAAAATAATTACTATCATAATAACAGCAGAGATATTTCAAAAAAAGTCTTGTTTTAAATATTTTTCCTGAGAAACAGTGGCACCTGGAGCTTTACTTACTAAATAAAAGTTCCTCTTTATTTTCAAACAGTTTTCAATTTTCTATAGCATTGTGTATTTTTAATTAACTCTGAATTGTGATTATTTTTCCTGAAGTTTAGCAGTGAAGGTCAAATATAATCATAATGATGACTTTGCTCGCTGAAAAGCAGTTTAGAAGATATGAATAAATTTTTTTATCTAGTAAAGCAAAACTGATTGACTAACAAATGCCTTAAGCAAGAGTTCTTCATACCTTTTCACATTTTTAGTGAGAGATGTTGTTATTAGGAAGAAAATAACAAAATTAGGACCATGTTAAATTGTTACATCAAGGACCGAGAAACAATCCTTGAAACCAAAATTCTATCATTCACTTCTTCCAAATCCCAATTTAACTTTTTTTCTTCAGGAGTAAAATGCCATTTGCCAAAAACACCTGAATTATGAAGCGTAAGAACTCCCACTGATGCCTTAGGTTTTAGCTTTCATGTTTTCCAGATTCTGTACTGCATTAGAATGAATTTCGTATGGTTAGCAAGTTCTCCTCACAGTTCAGTCAGACAGAGCAATCCTTCTCCAGCCCCAGAACCCAGCACCCCACTGCTGCTGCAGGCCCCAAAGTGCAAAGAGAGAACTGAGGAGAGCCACCTGGGAGGATGGGACTGCATAACTGGAGCTGTAATTGCACAATTAACCCCAAAATGTAAATGAGCCAAAACTCATAACAGTGTGAAAACTCGTATCCGTGATCCATCTTGGGTGCAGCCTTTTAAAGGCCTTTATTAAATCCCTGCACTTTATTCCTTTAACTCTGTTCCAGCCTCTGTTCCAGGGAGCCTCTCAAGGCATCACCACACCGTTGTCTTCAGTACTTTGTGAATTTTGCCTTTCAACGCATTTGTTTCCTTAGCAAAATTATGCTGTAGGAAAAGTTACATTATAGATACATCTAATGAAAACTTTGTAAAGAGTAAGTTCATTAATTTCAAGTACACAGAATAGATTTTTTAAAAATTAAGTAGTACAGACTTAGGACAGAAATGGCTTTATTTTTCCTGGCAATTTGTGAATACTGGACTTCATTATGCCAGTTTTTTTGAATTTCTCCCAGAAGTTGAGCAAAGAATGTTCTAATGTTGCTCACATTTTCTTCTTTTACTTTAAGTGTTCTGTAAAAATGTTATCACTGAGCAACTCTTCTAGAACTCCTTCATTGTTCACTTACTGAGGAAGGTAGGACTTTAATATAAAGTTAATGAAGTCAGTAATTTGTACAAAGTAAGCAACATGACTTTGCTCCATGTACAGAGTGGGAAATATTATTCTAGGTAACACCATGAGAAACCACTATTCAGTGATTTCACGTAACATATGTAGGCATAGATAAGAGATATTCTTTCTTGAACACTATCATATTATGACAACTTAATTTCCTGCTGGGTATGAATAATTTTAGTATGAAATAATTTATCACCAATGTTAATTCAGATGTTCTCAAATCAGCTGGCTACATTATTTAAATCCCACAAATTTTTACTTGTGTAAGTCAAAGTACTTTCATTAATATCATATTCTTTTAGAATAAATGCCATGTTCCCTACTTTGAAAAATAAAACAGTTCATAGTCAAAATAATTCTTTATTGCCAACTTCACTAGGACATTTTAAAAAACACACTCCTTCTGTCTGTCAATAACAGTGTAATCATGAGGCAGACAATCATGAAGCAAATCTAAAGCTTCCATTTCCTTAAAAATAATTGTCTGTCCCCTATCTAGAATCCAGAAGTAAAAAACAAAACATCAGAACTTGTATTTCATGTATAGCTTTGGCTGTATCATACTATACTACTCACTGCAATGAGATTTTCAGCCCTAATTGTCCTTAAAGAGCATTATGGAGTTTTGATTATTACTCTTTTGGAGAATGATTTAAATATCACAGTGATGAACGCTCTAGAAAAACCCACAACAAAATTAATTATGACATCTTCAGCTCACGATTTGAATTTTGTACAGTAAGTATCAGAGTGTGCATCCTCTCATTATCCTGCAAGTGCCTGTGTTTGTTAAACCACAGAGCTCCATCCATAAATAAATGAGGGCAGGGTTAATGCCGGTAAAGGAAAGCTGATTCTGTCCCCTCTAATCTTTTACCTGCACTCAGTTTTTTTGTTTCAGATATCAGAGGAAAACACAAATTAATGCCAATGAAGGTAACATAGCACCAGGAAGGCAGAGTACATTCCTGAATAAATTACCATGAGGATTTGAATATAAAATTTCAGCTCCTGTTAGCAATGCAATAAATTATTACGCTGCAAAATTCTGACATAACCATCTGTTTTCAAACTGTTTGGAATCCTCATTTAATGAGTTAAATGAATTAATATGAGAGCAGTATCCACTTCCTTCCTTACCTTTATTTACAACCCCAGAACAGTTCTCTCACTGCCATATATTTCTAACCTCTTGATCCTCTGAGGGAGTGGTCTTGGCTGCATTTTGAGATGTGTACGAGGAGACATTGTCAGGAGGAGGAACGTTAATGGTCTTAGTTGGAGCTCCTTCAAGCAGCTGCTCACTTTGATCTTTAAAGTGAATCATCACAGCTCAGAGATGATCAGTGGACAGGGCTTAGGGAGGTTTCACTGATCTAAGCTCAGCCTGCGTGGTAATGAGCTCCTTGTTGGGATTACCTGGGACTTTATGCTGTTTACCGAGTCAAGGAAGCATTTTGGCATCTCGGGTGTTTGTGTTTAGCTCCCAGTTATTTTTTTGCTATTGCTTTGAAGATACTGGTCTTTAAACATCACAATTTCATTGCCTATCCCCTACTGTTCCTACAAACTTGTTGCATTGGGGTGTACATTGGTAGCCAGAGGCATTTTGGTGATAAATATTTGAACTTCAGCTCATTTCTCTTTATATATTCCATTACTTTTATGTTATCCATAACATGACTCTGATGCAAAATTTAGAATGTTTCTGTTCAGGACTTCTAGTATACCAGTTATTGAATATACTGTTGTAAAATCAGTGTAGGTAAGTTAGAAATGTTACTAAAAGCAATTGAATAGCTATTGCCTGAAGCCTAAAGGCAAGGATCTAAGTGTTCAATTATATGATGAACAGAATGAATTAAAATTCATAGACTGTGGAAGGTAGATATTTTCCTATTCTGAACTAGGCTGAATGTTTTTAGGCCTTTTTAAAAGATATCATTAAACCAAAGTTGAAGAATGTTATCAGCACTCTTCAGCAAACCATTGCATTTAAATGCCACAGCTAATTTTTCAGAGGGTGTGGATTTTTAAACAAAAGTTATTTTAGTTTTCTAATCATGCAAAGGGAGATGAGGTGAAATATACATCTCAGTGTTAACTGAGTTACATTCACCCATTGCCCAAAATGTTCAACTTCAGTTGTTATTTTTGGATCCTCACAACCAACAGTTGCTTATGCTGTGAAGTTGTCTTGGCTGATCAGCACACAGATGGATGATCAAAGTTGTCCTGCATTTCTATTTACCACAGCATAATGTTTATCAGTTAAGAGAAAAGCCTGTTTAAGATATAGTTGGATAGATGACCAAATTCTCAATATTAGGATAAGCAAACCTAAACCCATTAGGTGCAATTATATGATTTTGTTTTGAATTAAAAAAAAAAACAAACACAAAAACAAAGGAAACCACCAAACGAATAAACAAAAAAAACACAACAACCTAAACAGCCCTAGCTATTATCTATTTACAGATTTTAGTTCTGGGTCACAGGTAGCAGTTCAAAATAGGGCTCCAAAAGCTAAAATGCATTTGGCAGGATTTTAAAATCCTTATATAGAACATGTAGGTTAAACTTCAAGTTCAAATACATTTTTTTGTTTGTAAGACTGTAGCCTTTTTTTAATCTGCATAGATAGATAAATATTTTGAATACAGTTCATGAAGAAAGAAAAAGAAATCCACAGCAACTTTGTAAACAGGAACTTCAAACTTGCTAGGAATTATAATCAAAAATGCTTTAATTTGTTATAGTTAGTAACATAGGTGAACGGAGATGCAGTGTTCCTATTTTTTCCTCTATTTTTTTACAACATGCTTTTATGTCACTTTTCTTGCTGTTCAAACTAGCTGTAAGACTGGAGGATAAATCATTTTGAATGGAGAAAAACCCCACCTTTTATTATAATGTATGGAATAAAATATCTGTTCTAACTCTTATTGAAGTTTTCCTGTATATCCAAGGAAACTGCATTGCTTAATTTACAGAACACTGAACCAGCATTTGAGTCTGGGTTCATGTACAGCTTGCACTGCCATTTGTTCCTGCTCTGCAGAACAGATTATTAATCTTCCTTTCCCTTATAAAGGACTTTTGAACCCACAGATAACTGTGAAATTATTAATATGCATTTTATTATTTCTTCCTCATTTGAAATTCTTTTAGTCACCAGAATGGAAATCTGTTCTCCAAAAGGAAAATGTTTGTTTCTAGAAAAGTATTTTAAAACCCAAAGCTAAGGAGAATTTCTGAAGATAGACAGACTTCTTGGTTTGCATTGCACACTCTGAACTGGTCCTGCTGAGAGAGGATTTTGAAATTGTTATCCTTGGGGTTCTGGCCCTGCAGTGCTTTAGGGGACACGGTGCCTGTTGTGGCTGGTGGCATCCTGTCTGTGGAGCCTGTGGAAATGCAGCAGCTTAGCCAAGGGCCCTCTGCTTTGGAATCCAGCCCAGACATGGAGAACAGGAGTGCATGTGAGAAAGGGACACTTGCTGGGAATTCTGACGGATACTTTCATGGCATCTGGGGCAAAAGGACTACTTGAGTCCAGGGTAAGCTTTTTGTTTTAAGAATCTGCAAGATTTTAGTTTTATTAATATTTTCCAAGGTTTGTGAATTCATGCCAGTCTATAGAATTCATTCTGTATCTTATATCAGGGAGTTCCACAGCCCACCTTTGCTTTAGGTGAAGTGGTGCCTGCTTCATTTTGATTTGAACCTCCACCTGTGAATTTGTATTTCAGGGATTCTTGTTATTGCAATGGAAGGGGCAGCTAACTGATTTTTCCTTCACCTTTTTCATGCTTGTCATGATTTTTAGTTGGCTCTTGTTTGATGTTTTTCTAGTTTGGGAGTCCTGGTCTGTAAATATCTTCTTTCTGTGGAAGTTACTTTGTTGTCTTTAATAATTTTTGTCAAGGTTCATTTCAAATTCTACGCAAAAGCTTTTTCTCAGATAAAAGGAACACAAAACAATCATGATGTGGACACAATGCAAACTTTAGACAGTAGCATTACATTTTCTGAGGTTTTCCAGTGATTATAATTCTGAAGCCACTGACTGATATGTTTGTAAGACTGATTTTGACCTAAGATCTCTGTTGCCTCTGGCAGTTGCTGTCTCAGAATCAATTCCTGGGTACATAAAGGTAAAATTTTTTGGGGTTTTTTTGCCTGTGTTTTTTTGTTTGATTTGGTTTTTTATTTGGTTGGTTGGTTTGGGTTGGGTTTTTATTTGGTTGTTTTACATTTGGTTTTTTGGGGGGGGGCTTTTTGTTGTGTTTTTTTTTCTTTGCCAAGTTCATTACTTTACATTTGCTTGGTTCGAATGTCATCAGCCATTTTATCCTCAATCACTCAGTGCTACGGTGCTTTTCTGCAACTTTTCTTTCAGTCCACTATTGGTTTTCTTCACCTGAAAAACTTGTCTTCAGTAGCAAACTCAATCTCCTCTCCATTCTCTTTTCCTGATCATTCCTGAATGTGTTGAGCAGCTGAGGCCTTAGCAAAGATCCCAGTGGGATTCCACTTGTACCTTCCCTTTGCTTTGAAAATGGACTATTTATTGCAGCTCTTTCTCCCTGATCTTTTAGTTAGTTATCCCTGTGAGGACCTTCCCTCTTATCTTATGTCAGCTTATTTTAAAACCCTTTGGAGGTTGGATCTAGTTGAATACTTCATGGAAATCAGAGCTGTGTTAACAATCCCTGTACTCAGTTTATTTTGTTTATCTGCAGGGATTTTTTTTCTCAGAAAATTCTAGAGGATTGTGGAGTAAGACTTATTTAAAGACTTGTTTAAAAAATAAGGAAAAAAAGTCCTGTTGATTCTATTTTAAAGTAAGGTCACTGATTGATAAAGTGGGCACACCAACAGCCTATTTAAATGTAAGTTTGCTTAGCTTCTCTTGAAAAAAAGTTACTTACATTCTCTACAAGAAAGTAATTTTTAATTCAGGAGACATGCTACCTCTGCTTAGTATTGTTTCAGTAAGCACCTTCTAACAACAGACTGTTTATAGGAATTGCTGGGGATAATGAGAAATGGTAGATGAGAGTCTTCTGTGAATTGAACCATATTTGACTCTTGTAACACTTCAGTACTGATGGTGCCACCTCAGTATTCAGTCAAATGATGTCAGCTCACACTATTTGGAAGCAGAGAAAAATGTACATTTTTCCTCTTGGCCCATAACCTCTAACTGTTTGTAGCCACATGCCAAAGTAAAAATTGACCTGTACTATTTGCAATACAGATGAAATCCTAATAGTTTGAAGATCAGGGGATTAAGAGTGGCGTGACACTTTATAAATTGCAGTTTAACCACTTGCCATTTCAATGTACAAAGAAAATGATATTTGCAATATTTTAAAAGTGCCCTTAAGACAGAATTGTAGTTTGTAGAGCAACAGAATTTGCCACTACATTTTCTGATAACTTGTGAAGTAGTAGAAGTTGCTGGACTTTACACTCTAGTGTTTGAAATACATGTCAACATCAAGTCCCATCTTCTGAAACTTTGAGTCATTATGTCTTGGAAAAACATGGGGACTTATCAATAAGACACCTAACAAACATAAGATCCTTCTTCTCTTATTTATTTTAAGGATAAAGGACCAAAAGCCTGGTATTTTGAAGAAAAAAAAAATAATGCAGTCTGCCTCTGCCTGTGTACAGAGAATAATCTGTGTTGATAAATTGGTAAGGCTCAGAAGGAAATGCAGGAGGTCTGGCTGTGCTTTGTTTGTGTAACTCTTTTAACAAGTGAGAACACAGATGAGCAGCATTGTGGGCTGAAAAGGGAATTTTTGAGCCTATGGGAAATTTACTGTTTTGCTCAGGGTTTCTTCTATCTTTTTTAACATTGGTCTATTAAATCAAATGTAATCCCTCTTTTCAGCTTTGATCATTATAAGTTTTATACTACAATTCCTCAAACTTTCAAAAATACTTTCTGTTTTTTATGAAAATGTAAAAGCAACCCTGTGCTATAATGTAGTCTAAAAATCTCTGTCATAAGCATTACGACTTTAGCAACAGTAAACCCTAAAATAAATTTTATTTTTAATTGTGTAAACAAAAGTGCTTCTAAAGACACTATACGAAATGATTACATTCTCCACAAAAACTTTCATTATCTAAAGAATCCTAAAATCTTAGTAAACAAAGTATAATGTACTCTAAAGAGATTTCTACTTTCATTACATTTGTGTCTTTTATAATGGTTATTAATAGAAGAAACATTCAAATTAAAGAGAAATATTTTATATAAAAATGTATGTGCAAAGTTTGTTTCTAGCCATTCTTAGTATTACAGAAAAAGCCAACTAATTCTTCTTAAAAGGCAGCATAAAGAAAAGGAGGCAATTTCTAAAATTTGCCCTCTCAGTCCTTTTCCTGGTGGAAAAAAAAGCTCAAATATAGGACTTATTGCTCCTATGAGAGCCATAAATGGGGGTGTTTAAGTTGTGCTTATGTCTATTTGAGTAATCAGAGTTTGCAAGTGCAATTATAAAGAAAAGATCTCAAACCTAGACTTATTATTAGTTTGGCAAGCTTGAGACCTCCCACTTACTGAATTGATCATAATTTATCTATAAATTGATTTTTCTCTCCTCTCTTTGCTGTTTTGTTATGTTCAAATATTATAATTTTTTTTAAATAAATAATGCTAAGTCTGAAAGAGGAGCAATCCTCTGAGTCAGGATGAGCTTAAAAGGTAGAGAATTATAAGGTAGAGGAGGTAATTGCTGAGCACCAGCTGTGGCAGCAACATGTGAAAGCAAAGACCATCACATGGATAAATGTTCTCCTGGAAGCAGAGCTTTCTCTGGCTCTCCCTGGCCCAGCTGGCCCTCACTGCCAGGCACCACTGGGGTTCAGCCCGTGCCAGTCACCTCTGCCAGGGCTCGCCGGCAGCTCAGCACCCTCAGCCTTGGTGGTAGTATTGGGGTTCGGTCCAATATTCCCAGGAGGTTGTGCCTGTGCTGGCTGGCCCTCGCTGCTTGCCTGTGTGGTTAGCACGGGTGTTTTCACCCCAGTGGCACCACAGCTACCAGGATGTTACAGCTGAGGGCTCAGAGACAAGTCCAGGCATGCAGGAGCTCAGGTTTACCTTCCACTGAGAGGCTTCAAAGCGAGGTGAAGGAAAGGAGCCGATTCTGATGGAGGGTTTTGGTTCAGAGCTTTATTCTTGGCCAAGGGCCTCTGAGTCCAGTAACTGCTCCAAAAGAATCCCGACCGCATGGCAGGCTGGCTCTTTTAACCAGGGGAGAGGGGGAGGGAAGGAACACAGGTAACCACCAACCAGGTATGGGAGAAGTGGCGTAGGGGGCGGAGGACATTTAGATGGCCCAATGTCACTCCGGGGGTGGGAAGCATCTTTTGAATCCTGCCAACCACTCGACGCCCTTCTGGAATGCCAGGGCTGGCAGGCAGCATTCATCAGGGGACAGGATGTGGAAAGGAGGAATGATTGACAGGCCTGACAGGGAATCATCTAAGGGCATCCTTAGATGCACCGCAACATGGGAGGGATGCTCCTCGCAGTTTGGGCACCTCTGAGCAAGGAGTAACAGCCTTGTTTGGGCTGTGCTGTGCAAGTGTCCTCTCTGTGCAAGACAGGATGTGTCTGAACGTCTGTGAAGAGCTGACACTGCCAAACAAGAGTTATAATGAGAATGAGCAATAGGCCAATAGAGTGTCTGCCTGTTTGGCTGGCATTATATGGGCTTTTTTCATCCCTCAGAGTGCTGAAAGCATGGAGACAATTTGTACCCACTAATCCCAGTCCTAGAGTTGTGGATTCTGGGTCAATACACGGGGAGTGGGCCACAAAGCAGCCAGAGTTCTCTGCTCCTGTGACAGCTTCACCTGGTGAACATGTCAGAGACACCATAGCAGCCACAAGGACAAGTGCTCTGATTCAGGGTCCTTTTTTTTCTTTAATTATTATGCAGGAAAGGAACATTGTCATAACACTATCTGTTTTGTAAGAGTCTTGCCAAACAGATACAATTTTTAAGATTCTGCTCTCATTATTATACTTCCCTCCAAATGAGAACTGATGTGTGGAAGTCTAATAAACTAGAACAGTTAGAAAAATAAAGTACTCCTGCCAAGCCTATCAGGCTGAATACTGATTAATTCCATTTCTATCAGTGATGCTGTTCACATGTACATTGGTGTGATGTAAAATAGAATTTAAAGGGGAGAAATGAATAGTAAGAGTGATAGTCACCACAAGAGAGAATGGACTGACACTTTCAGCATAGATATTTTTAGCCTTCAAATTCAGGGATGTGTCTCTGCCAAGAGAGCAGATCTAAGAATGTTCAGTCTTTCTCAGTATCAGCTAAACTGCATTGTGTGTGTGCAGCAGAGCCATCACCTCCAGTACTACTTTGAATCTTGGCTGATTTGGGTGCTTCTGCTCCCTTATTTCAGGCAATGGTGTTCATTCATACAAAAGATTGTATTGAGAAGAAATTTTTTTTTCCTTCTTCCAATCCCAGTGATGTGTAGGGTTAAGAAAACCTCTGGATGTGGGAAGATTTACAGTATTATAAAAAAATACTGTATGCATTTGTATGAGGCAGACATTATAGCAGCTGTAGAGATACAATATGTTATTGAGTGTAAAAGGAAATGTCTCTTGTCTGGCCCCAGGAATGACACAGGGATGAGCCTGGCTCTCTCTGACACCAGAGATCAATCATGTTACATTAGTTTGCTTTATTTGGCACTGTCATGTTACTTTATATTTCCTGGAGGTGATACAAACTCAACAGAAGAGAACTATCAAGCCTGACAGTGCACAGATTAGATACATGCACTGTTTTGGGTATATGTGTCTCTCCTAGATTGATTACTATTGTATTTTAACACAGCTCACATAATTTGTTGCACCAAACAAGAAAATAAGCCTCTAGGTTTTTTTAGCATGAAAGATCTAAATTCTAATGACAGAACCCATTGAGGCAATATTTGAACACTGTTTTAGAAGCTCAAAATAATTCTAAAACCTCAGTGCCTTTCTTCTTTAGATGTCTTTATGACATAAACTTTGTATTCACAAACTCCAAATTGGTAAAGCTATAAAATAAAAAGCTGTTGCTGTGCTTGAGAATAGTTTGAATTCAGAGATGTTTTCATGGTATAGTTCAAATTTAGAGGTTGTGCTGAGCATTTATTTAGTGCATGTTACTGCAGCCTTAATTAGAGTGGTAAAATACTACTTAGCCTGTGAAATATCTGTCATGAAAGAACTCCTCTTCAAACATGGCTGCAGAGACTGAGTCTTAGTGCAGCCATAAAATTCTGGAAAATATGGAACTGAGAGCAAGAAGGGAGAATTACCTCAGCAGGCATTAAAGACTTTGCAACAACAAAACCAGCCATAACCACTAATTTTTCTTCCATGAAAGCTGTTATAGGAATAGCATTTTCTAAATATTTTCCAATGTAGGAGATATTAATTCATGAATTAATTATTAAGAAATGCTTTTAAATTATAACTCACAGCAATCTACATTGAAGACTGCACTTGATGGTGCAGTGAATAGCTATCAAATGCAGAATAATCTTTCACAAAACTGAGAGATTACTACTTTTTTAAAATGTAAAATATTTTGGAATGCAATTATAAGACAAGACATAGCTAAATGTAATTTGGAAACAATAACTAAAGTTAAAATTTCAAGAAAGTTTGTTAAGAATAGAAAACAAAAGCACTTTGTCAATAATTTTAATGCAACTGCACATTTATATTTGAGGTATTTTCACTTTCACTGTTTCTACTAGTGTGCTGGGTATTTAAATTATGAAAAAGGAAGTAGAAAATGCTTACCTCTTTTACAAAAAGTAATGCACTTACCTGTTTAAACCTGAAGGAAAATAAATTAAAATTCATATTCAAATCAAGCCTGTGCAGTGTGTTGAAAATTTTATATGAAGGACATGAGGGGGAAAAAAAGAAGAGGGAAAAGTTGTGTAGGTGCTTTGAATCATTTTTTGATTTTCTGCTATATTTTTAGGAGTTAGAAAATTCTTTGTTGTCTCTAGAAATATTTTATTTTCCCACCCTAATTAATAATCTTAGTTTTTGAATTCTGCCTTTCTTCAACAGTAGAGAGTAATGCCAATGAGGATGTTAGAGTTTTTCCTTTAGAAAACTCTTAATAGCTCAAGGAGCACATGTGGGTTTTTTAACAGTGGAAAGGATCAGAGAAATTGGATTTGAGGTGTTTAATTAAGTCTGTTCACAGACAAATGGTCTTGATGAGTGACAGGTTGGCATGGTAAAGTCCACCAGGAAAAACGGCAATTAGAATGAACCTGTGGACTCTGCATCACAATCTTTTCAAGGTCAAGCCACAGAACTAATTTAGAAAAGAACTTAACATGATGTTGACAGAGAATCAATAATGTGAGGCACCATAGGATACTTCACTAATGTGAAGTTGCTTTAACCCCACCCCCCAATTCAACATTTGTTCACAATTTATTCAGTTTTAGCTCTCTGGAGGTGTCGTGTTTTATGAATGTGAATATATGAGTTTTTTACCTTTCCCTCCTTTCATAAAAATGGTGAAAATAAAATTACTCATGGATTTCAAAACTCTATTTAGTGAAATCAGTCAATTTTATATATACTAAATATTTTAAAGAAATTTGAGTTCCAATAGAGTTGATGACAAATACTTTCTCTGGCAACATTTAGGATAGAAACAACATAATACAAGGCAGTGTAACTTAAATGTCTTTATAATTAAAGCGAACATTTGCATTTGAATATCCATTGAGAGGAATGAATCCACTTCATATCTGCCTGGTAAATTCTCCTGTCCTGTCAGGTATAATTTTTATTTTACTTACTGTCTAAGCAGTTTCAGTTTTTGTTTCTTTTCTTGGCATACTTCTTGGTTTCTGTGCATTTATTCAAGGAGGAATTGATGTTAAATTGAAATTCAGCATGTTATCTACATATAGGAAAAGTACATTGTCAATTTTTTCTTTCATATGAAAGTGCAGATGTTTTCCTGAAGACACACTGGCAGAAACATAATTCATAGAATGTGGTAGAGACTTAGCAAAATATTGCACAGGGAGGCTAAACCAGGTGGGTGTCCAAAGAACTTCAAGCTTGCAATACAGAACTACAGGACACGTTCCTCTAAGAATAAAATCCTCTTCCCTTCCACCTTCTTTCCATGAAAGTGCTCATTCACTCTCCTGCTCTCCAGTTCCTACTCTGCCCACTGCCTTCCCTGAGAACCTTTCAAATGAGACCCAGAAGGTGGTTTGAATGTGGATGTGAAGAATCCCACCTTTTCTCTTTATATCTAACTTTTACTGGGGAGAGAGACAAATTACTTAAATGCCAGACGCTGCAATAATTAGTGTGCAAGAAGAACAAATTCAAAATAAAAATTACATTCGTGACTATAGTGTTCAGTGGGGAACCCAAAGGACACAGATTTCTATCAGGAGACAGAGGAAAAGCAAGAATGTTTTCCTTGAAAAGTAATTTCCTAAGAAACCCCTTGAGTTCACCACAGTGCATTCTTTGTCCGGTTTTACTGAGTGATCACAATTGTGTTACTGGTTTGGAGGGCAAAAATGGATGACAGTCACACTTTTGCTTTAAAAAGGGCAAACTTTTAGATTTGGGAATCAAATTTAGAATTACTGAAATGACAAAGTGTTTGTTTTTTTTCTCCATGGAAAACGATACTGTCAGCTAAAAGAAAACCTTAAAGATTCTGGTTTCTGTTCATGCTCCATGGGACAGTTATCGTGAGATTCTTTCTGTTAATGTGCCATTCCTTTGCTCCTAAGATGTCATTTCAAAGCATTTTCCTGCTAGTTGGGACTCAAGAAGAGCACACACAGAACTCTGTGCACTGGGGCATATTGAGTTCACTCATTAGGTGTTTGCTAAATCTCCAGGATACTGAAACAAGTTTCCTGGAATTAATGTACAGCAGTTATTTCAATTAAACATTTGCTAAAGGCTTTTAATGTCCTTATCAGTAAAATTCAGTGTAAGCCCTAGATTAATTTGTTCATGATTGCGTGGTGCTCTGGAAATACAAACTACTAAATAAGAAAGAAATGCTATTATTGTACTGTCTTGTAGATTTTGCAGTACCATGATTACTTCCTCCTCATATTTCTCTTCAGTGCTGGAAATAGATAAAACTTTCCTAACAGTTGAAATGCTGATAAATATCAGTTATTTGCAGAATTATTTGCGTAAGTTTATCAGATAAACATATTTATGTATTATAGCTCATCTTCAGCCAGAACTTCAGTATATTTTACGCTTAGACCAAGGCAGGCTGAACAATCTGAAATATAGAAAAATTGGCATCTCCATTTAAAAGGAGTGGGTGGAAAGAAAAAGATAGATTGTGCTGGCAGTGTCCCAGGTAGATACAGAGGTCTGGTGTCCAATAATTCTTTGCACTGACCCTTGTAACTTCTCAAAATAGTGAGAAGGTTCAAAATTTATGTATTACTTCAGAACAGAAGTGGAAGAATTTGCTTTATTGTGTTTTGTTTCATTGTGTGATGCTCCTGTGCTACAGCACAATCATGTAATCTGTATTTACTATCTAAGGCCTAATTTAATTATCATTTAATCACATATTTAAATACCATTGGTCACAATAGCCCTTAAGCAAATGTTTACATTTCTTATAAGTGTATATACTTTCCTGAATTTACCAGAGCCAAAGGAAACTGAGACTCATGCAGTGAAATCGCTCAGCTGAGGGGGCAGAGCTGGGGATCAGTGCTCCAGGACCTCACCCAGGCAGGGCTGTGCATTACCAGCTGAGCCTTTAACTGAGCCTTTAAACTCAGCAGAGCCACGGGTACCTCAGCAGGAAACCTTGAACAGGAAAGCACAAGTCCAAACAGAGCTGTAGCATTCTTTAGAATATATACCTAATAATTACATTTTCCTACATTTTTCTCGTTTCTCATTGCTTCAGCAGTGCTATCATTCCATACACTTTCATAGAAGAGAGAAAAAAGTCCATTTCAGCAGGAAGTTGTGTCCTTTTATGTTACCTAAGAAATATTTGTTACATTCTTTGGATCGAGTGATCTCAGAACTAAACAGGATTTTGCTGTCTTGTGGAGTGGTTTTAGATGTGTTTTGGTCCATGATTGAATCTTCCCTGTTTTCAAACCTTGGTGATTTTTCTTTTTCCCTCCTAATTTGTTTTACAAGAACTTCATCCAACTTCTGTCATTTCTTAATTAATAAAAATAATGTTATGCATATCACTGTGTTAAATCAGCCCATTAACTGTTTTACTAATTGCTTCTCTTCTCTCTTTTTTCTTTTCTTTTCTTTTCTTTTCTTTTCTTTTCTAAGTCTTTCTGTCTATCACTCTTGCCAGCTGTGTCCTATTTCTAAAGCTTCATCTACTTGCACAAAACAGCTTGGAATGGTGAGGTAGATTTTAGGAGATTAAAGACTGTACTGGAATACACTAGACTTAATCCTAATGCCAGTAAACTCTTTATATGCTATCCTCCCCTCAGGATTACAAAGATTTATGTAACCATATTTTTTCACATCCAAAGGAGCTTAAAGGAATAGACATAGATTGTTCTGGGTGTTGAATAAAAGCAGTAAGCCCAGATAAAGTATTTTTGTTCCTCAGATATTATACCAGAATGAAACATTTTCAAACTGAGTGGTCATACAAGACATCTGAATGGGGTGAAGGGGGAATGTTTACTCTGGCCTTAAACTCCTGTCTTCAGGATGTAGTGGCACAGCTTTAATGTCTATGACAGAAATAGGAAAAAAGTCTAACAGCGTTTAATATCATATGACTTTTACTACCTAAGATTTGCCTCTCCTAGTTTTGAGCATTAAATATTCAATGATGTAGATGTGTACCTGGTTAAGGTCGCCTGTCAGTTTTCCAAGTCACATTATGTGGGGAACATACTAAGGATTGCAATGAAAGTTTTTTACAGCCAGCAGTGTATCAGGAGCTATGGTGTGCTTTTATGTCTTGCTATGAGGGAAGCTCTTTAAATATCATTATCAGATCCATGAATATTCTAAACTGATGTTCTTTCAATATTTAGCTTAAGCTTTTAAAATTTCAGAGGACATAACTCTGTGTGTGAGTGGTGATTTGCAGTCTTCAATCCTCTTTGCTGGAGGGTTCCTGTAGCAGCAGTAATGTCTGAGTTTGATTTCTGCTCTTTTCATGGTGAGTGGAAGACTTTACCTTTTGTTTACCTGGACTATTTTGATATGACATACCTATTTTCTCCATGTTTTGACCCTATCTTATCTGCCAAATGATGATTTCATTTTTTTTTTTCTTTTTGTGAAGGAATGAAAAACCACTAAGTTAAAATGGGATTTCAAGAGATTATGAGTTTTGGTATGAAAAAACATTCAAACAAGGCCTGGCTTATTTGGGTGATATTTGTCACAGCCAGGATGCCTAATGTTTTGGGGTTTTTTTAAATAAAAAATTTAATTTTTGCATTAACTTTTAGAGGAATAAATCTATAATTAAGCAATCCAAATCCTCAAACTAACCATTGAAACCTCTAAAATCAAGACAATCAGCTGTCACACAGGAAAATATTTGAAAAAGATTGCTGGCTTATCAGAGTAGATGAATACATTAAAAAATTGCAACCAGCCCTCATTATTTTTAAAAGAAATGGAGATACAGGAGAATGTTTAATTTCACTGAGCTTCTGAATTACTTCAGCAAATTGCTTATTCAGTGGGCAGAGTCAGAGGGAGGAAGAAAGGATGAAAGAAAAGCATCTAGTGTACAAAGAAAACTCTATTTATAGCTGGTACCTCAACAATGCCTTTCATACAGAGAAAAAGATAGAAAACACTGAAGTGTCTTTTGCAACAAATGGTCATTTTGAGAAGTGGAGCTTCACCACCTTTTCTGAGGTGCACAGAGCCTTTGACAGCTGCTCTGTAACTGTATGCAGGGAGATATATGAGGGGCAGCACTTAGCCTTTTATCAGCCATGCAGGAAAAAATAAAGGCATAGTCTGATGCTTTGAAAAATGAATGAAAAAGAAAATGGTGATGCCTGAAAGTTCAAAATGTTTAAGAAGTAGTGGCCTGCTTTTATCCTTTATTTTTCTATTGAAAAAAATCCTAATGTATGCCACTTTGGATTCTATAAATATACTTTATGTTGTAAGATCCACTCAGTCAAAGAAATATATTTACAGAAAAAGGAGGAATGTAATTTTAAAAGCATTTCAATGTTGTGATATCTTCCTTTATAGGATGTGTAAATCTTATGTCCCCTCTGCAGGAGAAAGGAAACATTTTCCATCTGGGTCACCACTATTCCTTGCAACATGAAACAACACAGGAAAGTACGTAATTCAACAGGAAATATCAGAGGGAAATGAAAGGAAATCATTGGTTTCTCTGAACTGTCACAAGTCTGATCTTCAAATGTTCAAATTGTGACCAACAGATGAATTTGTTTCTGATCTCATTAATGTCAGTAATATTTTTTTGTTTTTCCCACTGCAGGATTAGAGGGCTATCTCTCCACAGTCACTAAATTTACATAATTCTGAATCACTTTAGCTCAGAGAAGATGACTAAGAGCCAGTGCTAAACTTTTTTGACATGCTTACCTCTTTTATACTGTCAATATTTTAGAGTATTAATTATTTCAGATTGTACATAGAAAGGAAGAAGTATTCAAAACAGCCAAGAAGTACTAAACTGGCAGAGCAATTGTGATCCTTGCAGCAAGGGCGGGGTGTTGCAATATTAGGAATTGCTGGTCTTCAACATAGCAAGTGCTAAGAATGAGAGTCTCAGCTGCTAATATTCATCTTTTGTGGTGTTTATGATTTTCAAAAGGCTTAAAATATTTTACAATTTCTATTTTGTTAAACCTTATAACGCCTTTCTGAGATAATGGGAAAATAGTCCCCAAATCTGACTGTAGGAGCTAAGAAAAAAGAAGCCAGTTGGAGCAGCAAAGCCAAACCACAACCCTCTTTATTCATGCTGTGTGAAGCTGCCTTGCTGTATTCTTCACTGAAAATTCAGTATCCGAAGGGTCATAGGAATAACAGCATCCTGCATGGCCAGTAAGCAAAACCAGCATTTAATCATCACTTTTAAATGACAAAAGGACAGCTTGTCTACCAAAGTGGATTATCTCTAACTGTGAACTAATATCCCCACCATGCAGGAGACCTCAGTGCTGCTGCTGAGTCATGCTGCAAATATGGTCCTAAAGGATATTTGTGTTAGGTTTAAGTGAATGTGTTTGTGTGTTGAGAGTGATTGGCATCTCTTGGTGCCTGGGGTTTGAAATTTGGGTTTGCTGTCCATTGTCAAGGAGGAGCAGAGCACCAGAGACAACACTGCAGTCAGGACAGAGCACAGAACTGGGGCAAGTTTTGGCATCTTTTGGGAGAGTTTAGTTAGCCTGAACATGTTGGGACCTTGACAATTTGATAGCCTGAGCACCTTCAGGTGCTAAAAAAGTCTTCAGGGTTTCTGAGAAATACATGGCTTGACCATAGTCTAATTCCACACTGGCCATACATTCCACAGAAAAATGGAATTTCATTGTGCTTTCTTCAGACATTTTTTTCTTAATTTTCTCTTGCGCCTACACAAAAATGCATCAGAGAATTTTCTAAATAACAATTCACTCTCATGCTTTAGTTACATGAAATAGGAATGGAATTTCCCTAAGTAGTAAATGGAGGTGTTCCTCTACATTTTAAAAGTAGAATTCATAGGAAGCTTTATTAAATGGTTATGTCACAGCACAGTTCAGTTATCTGTATCATCATAACATCACAGGCCAGAAAGGTCTCATTTTTTATTTTATTGGAAGTGCACATAGAAGAGATTGCCACTAAAACATCAACCATCTGCTTATATTACTCTTTAAGAGATATTATAAAATTCACAAATTTTATAGTATGGCACACAACTTGCTACATGAAAAGCACTAACACCTCCAGAAATGTTTTTACAACAGCCTAATTTTTAATATATTGGTCTTTCAAACATCTCTTTTTTTCCCATACCCTTTAATTTGTAAAAGTCCTTCAAATAGGACCATGTTACAGACATTTAGAATGTCACCATTTTATCTAGGTCAGGCAATACATCAGCAAGTGCCTCACCATCCCTTTCTTTGCTGAATTCTTACTGTGCCCGTGGTATATAACCAAGTTTAAATTTACAGGCTCGTTTTAGGCATTCAGTATTCTCCAATAGCACTTAGATGATAGTGATTTCTAGGAAGAAACATGTGGAATGTTGTCCAGAAAGAGTTAAACCTGTTCATTCAGCAAACAGAGCTTCCAGGGAATACTCCTAAATTGTGGGGAAAATTCCCACAGGAGTTGAGTGTCATTACAAAGCTTCCATTCCAGATGCAAGACAGACTTCTTCAATCTTTTTCTTAATGTAAGCTCAATCTCCAGTGAGTGCAGATTAATTTAAATCTAGAAATAAAAACCTAATCCAAACATTTTGTCTTGTGGGCAATAAAGATCCCATTAAGTTTGCCTGCTACATTTGTGGCAGATGTGCAGGACCCAATTGGGTCCATTTTTAAAAATACATCAGATGTGACTGCTACTGTCAATTTGTAATGGTCTGCTTGAACATAAATTAAAAATGCCCCTTTCTTCATCACTGTTGGCAGACATAGAGGTCAACACTGAATAGCCAACAACACAGGAGTACTAAAACAATGACAAAATTTCACCTGTCCTGGATTTGTAGCTTCCAGTGTGAATATCATTGCATGCCTCTGAGCCTTTGTTTTAAAAGGAGAGAATTGTAAGGCTTGTTGACAGTGTTGGAGACAGTAAAATCAGATCATTCATTTAGAATGAAAGTCACTGCAGGAGCTCAGATGTAGTAAATCTAATGGTGTAAGTTTGCCAGGTCTTTTTCATGATATTGATAAATCTTCTTTATACCTAGATTAATTTAACTGTGAGATTGTATTTAGCCAGGAGGTGATAGCGTTATCTGCTCTAATGTAGAGACATTTAATTGCTTCATCCTAAAAAGAAATGTAAAATGAAAGATAACCTGTACACTGGAGATAGTTCATAATTATAATTCCCCCTGTAACATTATCCATCTGACAGTAAAGATTGAGCCTTTCTGCTCTTGAATTACCCCCTCAAAACAGCTTGAGGAAAGAGGTTCATGTTAACCCAAATTTCTGAAATTCCCAGACAGAGCCCATTGTAATGACTGGCAAAATGAGCTTCAGTGATCTGAAGATTTATCTTAATCAATTGCCTGGTCTCGTGTATAAAATTGTCTTTCTCAATGATACATGTGGATAACACAGAGACAACGTTAATCTCACCAGATACTGCATAATTAACCATGCCCATTTATCTTCTCACACACATGTACATCATTAGTAACAACTGCTAAACTCATCTGAGAGCCGATTTCACAAAGAGAATAGAGAAATTGGTAAGAAAACTCAGAGTCCAAATGCCTTTAAGTCTGAATACCAGTTTTAAGAAAATGTTTGTAGTTTTCATGTATGCACAAGGTGAAGGTTTGTATCCTTACAAAGGGATAGATGTTTGATCTATTAAGACTTTTAAATCTCTGACAGGTGAGAAGACTCTTTGTTGTTTTGGTTGAAAAAACTGAGTTGTCAGCCTTTCAAATCAACAATCATAAAACATGTGCTGGAAGTCATTTGATTTAGAAAATAATTTGTTACAGATGTACATTCTTTGTAATTATGTTAACATATGTTATTAACAGGATTTTGAGTGTCCATATTCTAATAATTCCTGTGATGGCAAGGCAGTTCCATCAGCTTCTGGGTGCCTAAATGGGCAGTAATGCTCCTTCTATGCTTGTTATCCTCCACAACAGAAATTCTGGATTATCCTTGCATTGCCTGACTGTTAGTGGTAGTTTTATTAATGCAATACCTTTGCAGTATAATGTCTAATTTGGAACCATGGCAGCAGTGCAGCAATCCCAGCTGGAGTGTTTCACATGCACAACCAATCTGAATCTCTGTATTGCTGTGTGGGATTCACCCACCTCACACAATGAGATGGTTCCCCTTCTATGTACAGCTGAGAGAAATGCATAGAGCAGTTCTCTTTTTATGAGCCATGGTAAGTAGTACACCAATCTCTCTGTCTTCATTCATCTAAGAATCCGCCCAAATCTTTGCTAGTGATGATTAGTTTAAATCTTCCCCAAAATTTTTTAAAATAACTGTATTTTATTACTATAAAATATCAGAAGTGTTTATGAGAATAATATTGAAAATTCACAGAACTTAAACTATTAGTAATTAAACTAAAGCAATTGATAGATAGATATTAATATGTAGATATTGATATGCATTCCAGGAGTACAAAGGTAATTACTTGTGATTTACTTATTTTGTTCCTGTGTATCTCTACTCTATTTTAATTGTGTTCCTTGTGTATTTTCCAAAAAAGTTTCTTTGATTCAGAAATACATGCAAATAGGCTGCAAACATGTACAGTCCAACTAATTGATTAGAACTTTCCCTGAGATATGCAAAGAAATTCCTCAGTGTTTACTTTTTATATTATTTAGTGCCACCATGTTCTATGAACCTTTTCTACCCTAATTCAGTTCAGCATACTAAAGATGAATTTCAAAGGCAAATCAAGAGAAACTGTTTGTAACTTGTACTTTTCCTTCAGCACTTTCCACTTGACAAGCTTAGACTTGCTTAGACTTTTTCCCACTTACTTATGCAGGGCTCATTGATTAGTACAGATCACTTCTGACTTTACAGAAATGCAAGAAGTCTGGGCTGGTGTTTACACGCCAAGGCATGCTGGTTTAGGAAGAACAAGGACTAAAAATGCATATTAATATTTCTACTCCAAAAGAAGCATGTTCTTCCAGCACCTTGGCACAGAAACTGTGCTAGTACAGTTTTCTTAGATCAGGACTGCCTGACACCTGACAGTGCATTCCCATGCGTAACTTCCCACCACCACACACATTCCCTCGGCATTTGTCCCCCTGCTTAATCAGAAGGATCAATCAGAAGTAGATTTCCTGACACATAAGTCACCACAGCCTCGGCTTTGGCAGGTTCTGTGGAGGTCACAGGGAAGAGGGGAGCTTTGTCCACTCCAAGCCTTGCTTGAGTCATTATTCTGCCTGTCTTAGAGTGCTGCAATGAGGATGTGAAATAGTGAACTTCGCTGAAGTTTCATTTTGTTTCCCAACCTTTGGAACAAAGATTTCCTCACCCAGAATAACTTCTGTGTACCTTTAATCACATCCAGAATAAGAAAGGTTTACTTTACTTCAGCTCAAAGAGTAAAAAAGAATGTTTCAGGATGTCAGTCGATCTAAAACTGCCATGAGAAATCTCTCTGGGGGTAATACTCTGCACTGACACTGTTACTGCACTTTGGAGAAGAACATTCAGACCTTTCTGAATGAGATTGTGCTTTTGGGAAGAATGTGAATTTCTGCATTAATGGTATGCTTATATTTACATTTTCTTTGCCTGTGTATTCCAGTGGCACATTGGTCATTAATCTCACGGAGCTTTTACAGTGTGTTTTATAAACACACAAATTGGACAAGTTTCTTTTGCAAGCCAATCAAGTTCCTGCTGACAATCTTGGCCATCTTTCTATTTTAAGTTGGAAAACATATTTATTCTTCTCTATCAAATAATGAGTAATGGATAGAAATATTATCATATTTTATACATTGTTACTCAGCCTCTGGTAATCTAAGGGAAAGAAAAAATATAGATTTTAGCAGTAGAATCTATGATGTGCATTCATCAAACAATTAAAAGGCAGGGAGAACAAGTGGAATGCATTAAAATGCCTTGTCAGCTGCCACATTAACAAGATACTTATGATCTTTATAATAGCTTAGCTATTATTCTTACACATTTTTGACTGAATGGGTGATATTTCTATTAAAAGAGGTACTAGTACTTTGTTTTATCCCTGTAACAACGCTGTGTTCTTGAAAAGCATATTTACAAAAATGACTTGGAGCATGAACACAGTGAATGCTTGGAGAACCCTGCCTATCCACAGCTTACAAATACCACAGGGGAGGTTATGATAAAAAGAATATTGCAGCTATTGAAATTACTTTAAAAAGATATAAGTAGCAAAATAATTTTAAACCCAGTCTTCCTAGTTTGGAGCTGCAGTAATGAGTGCAATTGATGCAATTTATTTGTAAAAATTTTGCATCAGAAATATAGACACAATTAGACTGGCCATCTGAGATCAATTATAAAACTAAGTTCATCATAAAACATCTTTGCTGTCATTTGCTCCTTTGAAACTGTTCCTTTTGAAGATTGGAGGGGGGATAAAAATCAGGACTGAAAGCCCTACAGCTTTCTTGTTGCTGCAAAGAGATGGAATTGTCTTAGTGATAACATAATTTTTCTAAGATGTGAGAAGTGAATAAAACTCACACCTGTCTGATATTTAGGCAATTTACCCAATATTTAAAGAGCACTTGCTCAATAAGTATTTTCATGGCAGTGCATAATTTTCTATATTAAAGGAATAATGATCAGTAACTGTCCAGATAGACTGAATTATTTTGTCCATGAGAATATCAGAGGTCCACCAAATGCTTCCATGTCTCCCAATTTTTCCTAGACATCCCAGGTTTTTAAGCTGTTTGAGGAAGACGTCTAGTTAACAGAATTTGATTTTTAAATTTCAAAAGAATTAATTTCCTGTAATTAGTTTCTTACAGTGCAAGTATTTTAAGATTTTATTTTTTAGGGTTTTTTTTTAATATTAAGCATAACATTTAGCAGTGTGTGCAATCAGGATTCTTGCTGTAAAATGCACCTTGAATATTGCCTCAGGGTATGGAAGAGTTAATATGAACAGACTGATTTTAACTGCTCTTCAGCTGAAAGCAAAACAAGAATAGTTTCCCTAAGAGCAAAAATAATGAACAATTAACAAGGAAAATCAAAATTTCACAAGTAGAAGGCCATCTAAATGTATTCAGGCTATAGGAAAATGAAAGACTGCAATAAGTTTTAATCAAATTTCACAGCTGCTGAAATATATTCACGCCTGATTTGACTGACAAGTCTAACAGAAAAAACTCCAGCTATAGAGCGAAGTGTAACATTTAAGGTCAGGCATGTCATTTTCATCTACCTGTGTTCAAAATGCAGAGCCCTGAAAGACTGTCCCTATTTCCAAAAGACTCTATTCATTTCCTTTATCAACTTCATTTTTATCTGCTATCCATAGCAGTGGTTCTCTAGAGGGCTGAAATGAACCTGATGAATGCTATTAGTATTTGAGAATAGAGTAATAATTCCTCACATTTCGCTTGTGTTATTTTCTTGTCCTCATGTGTTTAGAGATTCATTCAGTTTGCTTTGTGTAGCAGCCAAATTGCAACTAAGTGGAAGTGTTCCTAAAACCTCATAGATAATGCAGAAAGTTTTTACATTTTTATGTTTTGTTTATTTGGTTGATATCATTACTCCTTTCAGCACGCTGCTTTGGTGAGTTGGATTTCATAGAAAAGACAGATATGGTACAAAGAATCATTGGAGAGGAAGCTAGGAAAAAATAGCAGCTGAGAACAAACAGATGCTAAAACAATGGGAAGGTCTTGATTAGATCTAACAGTCAGCAGTTTATTGCATTTAAATAACTAAAATACTTCTCCCAGAACTACCAGAAGGAAATTAAACAGAATACTTACATAAATAGAATTCTTAAATTAAACAAAATTTATATAGGTGATATTTAGATCTGAGGAGTTAAAGGTGGTGATGGTTCTCTGGATCGCTAAAAGTATAAATTTTAGGTATGGGCTGTTGCTAACAAGGAAGATAATTTGAGAAATCCTTTTGAAAGTAAACAGGGCTATGGAGAGGTGATGAGAGAGCATAATATGAAGGAATCTCTGATAGAGGGTTGTGGGGAGATGCAAATGTGCCAGCTGCAGGGAAATGCCACCAGTGTCAGGGACTGGGACTTGTGGGAAGGATGAGACATGAGAGTTCATCTAAATATCACTTGAAAGCAGCATCTCCTTGAGTTCTGGCTTGCAAATGATGAAAAAGGGCACGGCATAATAATCACAACATGCAAGATCATAGAATTCTCAACTTAAGCAATAACTATTTGCTAGTAACATAAAATATTTTGGAAAAGGCTAACTGCCTAGAAATGAATTATGGTATTTTCTTAAATAAGGGGACAGGATAAACAACTTAGTAGGACTTCGAATTTTCAAGCTAGCAATCCTTCAAAGCTTAGTGCCTAGGTGAGATCATTAGTATGCCTGCTCTGCTCTTTTGTATGAGTGAAGACTGATGTCCTCTGCTGGGCAGAGTTCCTTTACTAATAACCTGGAGTAATAGTCCTTGTTGAGCTACTGCAGTCAGATCTTGCAGTTTCTTTAATATTCATGTTGGACATTCTAAGTCATGTCTGAAGGATTGGGTAGAATGCTTGAATCTGATGGATGATCAAAGAAACAGGAGAATTCAGAATTCTGTGTGAGTCAGCTTCATAGTGAAAATTGTTTAGTGTCCAGAATCAGATTTCAAGGAAAAAAATCACCTGTGAGATGAAAGAAGAAAAAGTTAGTTGTGTGTTAGAAAATGTTTAATTAGGTTAAATTAAATATTTATGTTTGTAAACTTTCATATAAAGTTACATACCTATCAGGCACTCTGAATATCAGGAATTTTTCTGAAGTAGTTGCCTGGGTTTTCCTAACTATGATTTTATGATAACTGTGTGAAGGAATTGTGTAGTATGAAAACCAATCTTAGAACAAATATTGCCAAAGTGAATGCACAAAATAATGTCTCTGCACTGAACAGGAATTTCTAATTCCATACAACATTAGCAGCTTTCTGTAGAGGGTCTTCAGACAAAGCATAGCTCAAAGGGACTGAGGGAAAAAGAATCTGTGCATTAGTTTGAAAAACTAGACAAAATGTCTAACAACATTAGACATAAATCATAATTCTGAAAGGTTTCATCTTATGGCAGGGGTCTGTGGCACTTCAAGAATGGAATGGAGCTGGGTGAGGGATTTGTGGGGTCCACTCAGCATCTTCCAGCCCCAATGAGCTTTTTTTGTTCATCTGGGCTCTCTTTTGGCCTCATGAAAGGTTTCATTTCATAAATTAAATACTGTGTTAAGTGGGAAAAATGGTATTTGAAAATATAACTATTGATTGTAATAATTCCCAGACTCAAAAGTACGTGAATTTTACCTGCAGTGTATGATGGCAGATGGGTTTGTTTATTACCACCTGCTCTATCTGAGACAGCAGATGTATTTGTAAGCTGGTAATACAGTAGTTAGTAAATGGCCAGCTTTCTGCACTGGTTTCAGTGTATTTGGGCTCAAAAGCAATCCCTTCCCTCTGAAAATATTGATTAAGATTGATTGTTTTACTTATTGTTATTGTATGAAGCTACTTTATTCCCCCAAAATAGGAATACGAGTAATATTATAACTTAGATCTATTTCAAAACAATTAAAGCAATTTCTATTAAATTTAGTCAATGTCCATTGAAATTATTGCAGATATTTGTGTTTTGCTGGATTTTTTTCTAATGAAGTTGGAAAAAAGGCAGGTGAGAAAATGACAGATCTGTTATATTAGTTCTGTTCACATACTAATTTTACTAATTCCCTCTATGGTTTTTACCTCCAGCCTAGTCAGTTCTTTCTCAGTAAATACCTTTTAATTTACTGAACTACTTTGTGAGAAAATTAATACACACATTCATAGAAATGTAAAATAAAATACATCTAAGGGTTTTATTCGTCTAAAGATCTTTTTTTATTCTTTTTAAAGGATAACACAGAAGATTATTAAAAAAACTTCATTAATATTCAGTGTGGTTTTAGCTCTACTATAACATCCTTTAGTATACTGAAATGGTAGATTGATTTTCTTAATTTAAGACTTTTACATAGAAATACTAAGTGACTTCATTAGAAAGATGACCTGATGAGAATAGAAAGATGTTAAAAAGCAGAGATTTTATACAACCTGTAGTAATCTGAAATTAAATTGATTGATTCTATGATGAAATAAAAGTTTACATGATTAGGTGTTCATTAAATGGTATATATTTATTACTGTCAGAATTTAAAATACTAAGCATCAAGGTTTTACTTTTGATTAGAAATGTTTCCAGAACTTTCTGTGGCAGACAAGTTCCCCAAAGAAAGAACTCTCTAGTAGAATTTCTAAGGGAAAATTTTCTAAAAGATAAACTGTGCCATGCTACAAAACCTGGTTCAGAAAGGGAATATGGAATTGTGAGTGCATATACAGCATCTACCTCATGTGCATCTGTGGTCTAAGCTGAGGAATTCTGGTCTCTTTGATTGGCTTCTTGTTGGGAAGCAGTTCTGCATCATTCATCAGGATTATTTACTATTTTTTTTGCCTCTCATTTAAAATTTTGCTGAGCTGAGGGGACCAGAGCTGCATGCAGCACATAAGATGCAGGCTCATCATATATTTATATGGCGGTGTAGTGATATATTTTTTTTCTCTTCCATACAAGTTTTTTTCTCCTAGTAAAACAAATTGAATTCTCAGAAAAGACAGAGAGAGGTGGGAGGTGGCAACATCATGAAACAACAACTGAAATCCACGTTTCACAATCTGCAAATTGAAACACCTGGTGAAGAGCTGCAGTTTCTGTCCCCAGAAAACTGCTCAGCAGGGACACTCTGACTTTGATGGAAAAGAGGAATGCTCTCAGTGCTCTCCAGAGTACCATTAGCTGGGTGCTGAGAGCTGCAGTGCCAAAGCTCACCATGCAGGGCTGCTCTGAAAGCTCAGGGCTCCATTTTTGAGGCATCAAAATTCGGGAGATGCATTTGTCTGGTTGATGAGCTCTTAGAGGGACAAGAGCACAGGCAGAGAACCTGCCCTTGGTGTCTGGCATGGAAAATGCCCAGGGATCCTACTGGGAGGGAGCTAGCCACTGTCAGAAGCATCAAGGGATGCTGGAAACTCTCAATTCCCCCGAGACCGAAAAATTGCACTTTAATTAAAGGATTTAATATGTTTATATTAATTTATTAGGGATTCAGTGTGTTTGTTCCATGGATGCCATATCTTCTAGGAAATAAGCGTAGGCAAAGAAAAAAGTTGCATCTCTTAGTTAATAGAGTGTTTTCTCTCTGCTTTCTTAGATCTCCCTTTGAAAGATGACAAAATGTTTTTGCTAAAATAATAATTTTGTGTATAAAAATGCTGGATTAATAAGCAATATAATTCTAGAGAATTAATGAGTAGTATTAAAAACCAAACCAATCAAATAAAAAAAAACCGTCAGAAATTGAAGGTTCTTCTGGGGAAAAAATAATTTTAATATTTCTAAGAGATGTCAGTATTCATTCTCTATCTAAACATAGCCAAGAATAATGATGGTTGGGACAGCCTAAACTATGCTGAGAAATTATTCCAAAGTTATGGCAATACCAGCTAAGATTTACTCTGACATTTAATTTGTGTGAACATAGTTCTGCATTCTGTAAATCAGAAAAATAAAAACTAGCATTAATAATGGACTTTCATGAGACTAACAGTAGTTTACAACACCTTCTGTGGGTTTATGGAAACTGCAAACTGTACCAAGGAATAAGCAGATATAATTTTTCCTTTGTTTCTTGTACTTTGATAACATAAAGAAAATTCCCGAGCTTGCTTTAGCTTCCTGTGGAGATTTTGCTCACATTGATATCTAGGTCACTACACACAGATGCGTGGCTGTATATAATCAAAACTTGAGTTATAGATCTTTAATGTCAAGCTCTTTTATTTCACTTCCCCGGAGAAGGGAATTCTGAAACTGTGTTGGTTTCTACTCCTGGAAACTTGCTGCATTTCAAAGCGCCAGCACAGTTGAGGGGAGGTGGTAATTGTTTGCAGAGATGTGAGCAGTGAGTACAAGCCTCCCGTACTGTGGACAGAGCTGGGTCCTGGCAGCTCTGGTAGGTCCTTGGCAGCAGAGCAGGGAGCAGGCTGGAGAGCAGGCAGCTCCTGAATGCACTGATGGGGAGGGATGTGCTTGGAAGCACATCCAGCTCCTTTTCTTTTTCAGAAGGGTGGTAGGGTTGAGACTCTGGGCATACTAGAGCTGCAATTACCAAAGAGCTAGAAGATCTGGGAATTTTAAAATCCTAGAGACGTTGATCCCTTTCACTCTTGTTTTAAAAGCCAAACAAATGGAGCACCTGTTAGTGCTTGTGTTTTTTGCCAGAACAGTAGAGACAACATCTGTGCCCATCCAGGGCTAAAAATCTCATGTCAGAGAATACAGCTCTTGAAGTGAACAAAGCAGAATTCATGCATAATAGAAATTCATTTTTCTAAGATATAAAAAGAGGGGTCTTAGAGCAGGAATGGAGATCTAAATGTGCCATCTAAAAGCAACAGACAACATTCTTCAGTTGAGAGAGTAAAGAAAAGCTCTCTTGTAACTGTGTAAGATAAATGCAGGAGAGCTTAGGATGAACCTCTATGAATACCCTGGATAAATCAGTGTGGAGTTTATTCAGCTTTATAAATACATATACATGTACTGTGGGAATACACTGGTGAGACTAAAATTGGAATACTGTGTCCAGTTCTGGGCTTCCTTGTTTGGTAGAGGTACGGGCAGGTTCAGCAAAAGGCCAGGAGAGATGGCTGAGGAGTGGAGCATGTGACGTACTGGAAGAGGCTGAGAGCTGGAGTTGGTTTACTTGAAGCAGAAAGGGCTCAGGGAGATCTCATCAATGAGTTTACATCCCTAGTGGGAGATAGTAACCTATGGAGACAGGATCTTCACACAAGTGATCAGTGACAGGACAAGAGTCCACTGCCACAAATTGAAATATGGGAAATTCCATTTAAACAAAGGAAAACAACAATTTTGGTGTGTTTTGGTGTTTGTTTTTTTTGTTTTTTTTATGTGATGGATGTTGGACACTGAAACAATTGCCAAGAAAGGCTGTGGAATCACCGTCCTTTGCAATATTCAAAACCTGATGGGTCACAGTCCTGGGCAATCTGCTTTAGTAGGCAGGATTTAGGTGATCTCCAGAGGCCCCTGCAGACCTCAGCTCTTCTGTGATATGACTGCCTGGGCAGAAGGTGAACTTATATAAATTCAGATCATAAGTACATTTTTAAGTGAAGGCAATTAATTTTTAAATATTTGCCAAGGATCTTGATAAATTCTACAGCTGCAAAGCTTTTACACTGAGAGTTAAATGTTTTCATAAAAAGTGAACTTAATTCAAATATAGATAATTTTTAATGATAATTTTTAATGCAAGTCAGAACCTTTCAAGAATTCTCAGCTGGGTAGGATTGGATAATGTCACCTTAAGATTAAGAGTAAAATAACTTTTTAAAAAGAATGATATTCCTGATGTAGTATTTGAAATTTAATTTTTAAATTCTATAAATAATTATATAAGCTGTTCCTGCAAGGATGTCACTGAAAAACATGAATCTGGTTAATTAAACTTTAATCTGTGTCTTAGCACATTTATATGCAGTGAAATCTTTCTTAGGTAATGGTCTTAAAGCTAAGCAGCAGAGAAGATTGAAGAACCTGCAGAAAATGCTGTGTCATGAGCTCCGAGAGTAAGACCAAAGTCTTATTTAAAATTATCAAAGCAAAGACTTTTTGCTAGGAAGCCTGAACTCTCTGGGACACCTCCAGCAAATGCTTTGAAAGTCATCTTTGTCTGCACATGTCTCCTAACTAAGAAGAAGAAAATTTAGATTATGGTGGTTGTTTTATTTCGAAGCTATTAAACAATACTGGACATATGCAATTCTTGAGTTGATCAATATGTGAAGAAGGGTTGAGTTTTTATTTCTAATTGTTTTCTTCTAAAGTACAACAACCATTTTAGAAAATACATGGCTTCCAGGGGATTTCTGGTTCGTTTTGTTTGGTTGTTTGTTTTTCTTGGTTTGTGTTCTTTTATTCTATGTTTTAACTGAGAACAAAGGAGTTGCTTTTGTAACCTTATCCCAGTGAAACCATGTTCAAAGGGTTTTAAGACTTCAGGGGCTTAATTCTCTCTAGAAGATAATTATTGTGTTGCTCTTCAGCAAAATCTACTTTAATTTTTCTCTTTTTTTCCTTATTCAGTTGCATATCTGCCAGTTTTCCATCATCCAAAAACATAAAACTTGATCTGGTCCACAGTTTCTTCTCATATCCTTACCAGCTAAACCAAAGTTTCCAGTTAAACCAGTTACTGTTTTTCTGATTCAAGATGAATATCTTGGGTTTGAAGTTTGGATGAAGTTTCAGTTGACCATTTCTCCAGTAAACATCCAATTTATCTAATTAATATTGTTTCCTGCTTTAGTTTCTACAGCATCTCTCTTAAGCTGCATTTTCTGATTTCTCCCCGTGACTGTTTTTATCAATTCTGCCTGCCACCTTCTGTCATTTTCCTGGAGAGCTTTCAGGACTTTGGCCAGCTGGCAATCTGCCTCCTCTGAGCTCTTATCATGTCATATTGCAGCTTCTTTCTTGGTTACAAGGGGTAGTTCAGGTCCAGAGAAAGGTAGAGGACTAAAAGAGATTGCAACAAATCAAGACTAGTACTTCCAATTCTGTACCAAGGGCAAGGGGAGCAAAGCAGCAAAGGAGCACCTCATGTAAGGTGACTGCAGTGTACATACTCATGGAAACATTTTGTCATCAATACCTCCACCATCTCACACAGAGGAAAAAATAATGGAAAGAATTATTTAGGGGCAAAGAGATCCTCAGAAAGTTTCTTCTATGTTTGTGTCTTCTTTCTTGCTGATTACAAAGATTAATCAGGTTAAGAACCCATAACTGGAATGGAATCTTTTGCGTTTTGAAACTTGTTCTCAGAAGTGCTCATTGCTGCCTGTCTTTGCCTGGATGTTTGCCTGCGTGTGTGTTGAGCATGATAAAAGAATGCACCAGCAACCTGGGGAGGGATATGGATCAGATGGAGTTGGGTTTTCATAAATCCTGACTTCTTGCCTTGCAAGGCACTGTCATTTGTCCCCCATTGTAAGTGGAAAAAGTGGTCCCCTAAATCTATGAATGCTGTCTTGCAGGAACCCCCCTTACACACATACTGGTTAGCCTGTGGTTACATGTATAGAACTTTAGCACCAATGCTTTAAAACTCAAATTCCTCACCCATTTTTGACTTATTGCTCCTTTGTTTTCAGGTTTGTCTAAGCCATCAGCTAGCCATCAAAATGAGTATTTTGCCTGTGCTGTTAACTGTATTTTCTAATTCATGCATGGAGTAGTTCTTTACTACTCCATAGCTCTGAGCTGCCCTTGAATTAGTGGAATCTGTATTGGCTCATGGCTATTGAAACCAATATTGTCTTGTTTTCCTGATCCCCTTGCACATAAAAAAGATTGACATGGCAGAGTAATAGAAAGTGTATTGCATTAGAGTTTAGTATTAGAGATAAACAACACAAATGAAACTGAAAGCATATGGCATTCCTTGCCTTCTCTGCCAGCTGACGAGCAATACATTTTGTATTATGATCCACTTTGGAGGGTTTAAACCATTAAAACCTTCCTGCTTTGTTTTACGTGCTTGAAAGTTGCCAGTTAAACCAACTGGAGTAGCCTAATTTAGCTGATTGTGTGACTAATGTGTCAGAGCTCTGGCTCTAAATTTTCTAGGCTGGATGTAAAAATTTGGACGAAGTGAATTGAATGCAGCACATCATAACAGAACCTTAAAGGTGGAACACTGAAGATGGAACTAAGACATGATTTATGGAAAACCCGGAAAGCAAAAAGAGTAAAGCAACAGATAATTCTTATATTCAGATAATACATTTGAGAACTTACAAACATTAGGATTTCCTCATGGCTGCCTAAAGGAACTGTGCAGTAGTACAGCATAGAATTCGTTAAGAAAATTCAATCAAAATTTTAACTTTAGCATGTATTAAACAAGATATCTTCAGATATCTCTACCCCACAATCTAATGATTTACAGTCTATGAAGTGTAATGGTTTTCCCCAGTTGAAACAAAGGATTTGGAATACTGACAGTGATTGCACTTAAATGGGTGCATTTAGAGGCATAAAATCATTTAGGTTGGAAAAGGCCTCTAAAATTTTCAAGTTCAACAGTTAACCCAGTACTTCTAAGCCCACCACTAAACCATGTCCCCAAGCACCATGTCTACACATCTTTTAAATCTCTCCAGGGATGGTGAGTTCACCACTGCCTTGGGCAGCCTGTGCCAGTGCTTGACAACCCCTCCAGAAAAAAATTTTTTTCTGAACACCCAGTCTATTTTCTTGATATGATAATGTCAAGTAGGTAAAATAACTCAATTGGAACAACAGCAGAAAAAAAAAATCACTGAGATCTTACTGTGAAAATAATTTTTTATTTGTTTTTTCAATTTTTTTAATGATTCCTATTTCACCACCATCTATATGGTATGATCTGTTATTTTTGTGGCTACCATCTTATCTGACATAGGGATGGTATGAAGAGATTGACCTAGAGAGTGTGGTTTGAGTGTTTTTTGAGAAAATATATACATTTGCCATCAGTTTGTGTTACATTAGTTTAAAAATTTAAAACTTTTAAATGATTGCCTAGAAACTCATAAGCATTCAGATATTGATTCTACTTTTTAATGAAGTATTTGTTAATCTTGGACTCTTAAAGGTCAAAGGAATGTTAGCTTGAACCACACACTTCTTTTGATTGAATTTCTTGGAAATATTTGATCAATTTGCTGTAGAATAAAATCAACATTCTCTGAGGCATTATTTATCTATTTCAATTTATGTCTTTCCTATTTTGCATCAGACTTTTTCTCCCAGAGATACAGATCTAGTTAGATAGGTCTGGCATAGTGTGAGACAGTTTGTTCATTGCTGTTTTTTTTTTTTAACTTGAAAGTGGAGGAAAGGCAAAACCTCTTTGCATATTTTCTTTTAACTTTTCTGTGATTAAACGTGTTATGTCAGTGAGTGATAGCCTGATTGAAGGCTCAGCTCTTTGCTGTTGAGAAATTATTATAGGACTGTCTAGATGTAAGAGTGTGCCTCAACAAAGCAGAATGACTCACAGGCAAAGTCTGACCGTAGCAGAGTCTGGAGGGGCTGGAGGAATGAAAAAAATTCAAGAGGTTTCTGGAGCCAGGATGGGCATGGCTGTGTGGCCCCCTGGCTGAAAGAGCTTTTCTCTGAATCTGCTCCTCTCCCAGATTTCCTCACATCAATCCAGCTAATCTGATCTCATCAGTGCTCTGGTACCTCTTTTGGGATTTCTTCATGCTCTGTGGTGCTCATTTAAGCTGAGAACTATCCAGTCCCTCACAAAGCAGACTGACAAGTGTGGGGGTTTTACTTTATCATGATCTTGAGACCTTCCCTGTGCTTCTGGACTGAACTGTGGTAACTTCTCAAGAGCAAAGACAGATCCTTCACTTACGGTATTCTTCTTTCTCAACCTAATTAGACCAAATACTAAAATGTACTGGTATTTCTTGTAATTACAGCAATGCCAGAAGTCCTTTTTTATTTTTTTCTTATTTCTGTTCAGGCATTTAAATAAATAGATTAAGTTTTTCTACTTCCTGCTTCACTGGAGTAAGCTATGGAGAAAAAATAGAGGGCTTGAGTGTTTTACCAAATCTCTCTTGTGCTCATCCTTTTGCATTATCTCCTAAATAATTTAGTGAGTAGCAGCATATGGGTCATTCACATAAGTGTTGTTGCTTCTCAGAAGTTGCTAAGTGACAAGACTTGTAGATAGCCAATCTTGTGAGCATAGAAATCTTGAATTGGTTGAAAGTGTAACCTGTGGCATATTGTAGCTGAGTAAAACAAAAGAAAACTCTTTCAAAGTTGAAAACTGATGTTCACCAATACAAATGTTTTTGTCTCACTCAGCATATTTCTGTATAAAACTTATATTGAAATTACGTATCTGAAGAAATCAGTGCATAAATGTTCTGTTTGCATGTCTATCTAAATTCAATCATGCAATCTCTTAATAAAACTCTGTTATTGATTTTTACATTCTAATTTGCCTCAAGGCTCTTCTACACAATTATGGGAAAGAAACAAAGTACAAAAGATGTTAACAAACAGAATTATAAAAAAAAAAGAACAAAAAGCTGAGTTAAATTTGATCTGCAGCTTAAACAGAGAGCTTTAGCAAGTAGAAAGCTACGTGACAGTTAAACTGTTTAGACAGATACACAGAAAGCACTAAAAAGCAAAACTGCTCTAAAAGTTATTGATAGTAAAAGCAAATGTATATTTGACTTATGAGACTTCCAAGTGCAGAGTATCTAAACACTCTTAAAAGTTAGATTTGAAAATTCTAACAGGGTCTTTGCCTTTCATTCCAAACACACACAAACTTGAAAAAGGTTTTGCTTTGGATTTGACTCTAGTTTCTACTACTCAAGTCCCTGAATGTTCAATTAAGAACCACCCTAATATTTTGGTTATGCTGCTACATAAATGAAAGCACTTATCTAATGGATACTTTCACAGAATCACAAGGTATTTTTTTTCCTGGAAAGAGATATATAGATGTATATGTATATATATATGAATATTAAAATATTCAGAGCAGTACTTTATGAAATAAGTATTAAATTACTGAGTTATATCCTGCAATTAAATGCAATCCTCCGTCTCTTACTGATCATTTACTGAGAGGTGCAAATGTAATTCTTGAGGGAGTTGCTCCTGGAGAAAAAAACAAAAGTATGAGTTGCACCAATGTGGTCAAACAGAGTTTGAGCTCTGTGTGTTGCAAAATCTTTTGTTGAACATGTGACATAACAATCTATGTAGTTTCTTGCCTGGATTTTATATAAGAAAAAAGAGAGGTCCTCAGAATATTTACTTAGCCCAGTGATAAGAGTATTTAGATGGGACTGGTGAGAATTCTTTTTTCAAATGAAACTTAAAACGAACACCAAAAATCAAGTCTGTAATGTAAGATCACTAAAAATTGAGTTTAGATTACTTCTCCAATATAATAGAGCAGCTCACAAGGCAGTCTGCAGAACAACCCCCCAGAACACCCAACAAGCTGATCCTAACCCTGAGGAGAGAGTTCAAAGTTTCAAGTCTCTGCTATGGATAGTCAGACATTCATTTATACTTACATAAATCCTTTCAGATCTTGGCCTCCCCAAGCTTGATTTAAATTATTAGACCTTAGTGTCAAAGCACTCCTTTACCTACTTGTAAAATCCTAATTTTGGGGTACTTAGGGATTCAGCATAGGGAAAGGTTCTGAGCTCTAGAGTACACTATGCAAGCATGTGAAAGGGGAGACTCAACTCTTTCATTGTACAAGGGAAGTGCAGCTGCAGTTGTGAGAGAATGGTTTCCTCAAGAGAGGCAAATGAACAAAAGAGTGACAAGTGTCAAGACCTCCTGATGTTTTTATGTTCTGACAGGTAGCTGGTAAAAAAAGGTTTTATACAATGTTGACATTTTGCTCCTGAAAGCAGTTCAGGTAGCTTCTAGGTTGTGTGGTTAATGTGAAAAACTTGAGATGCTACTGATGATAAATTCCTCACAGGTTGTTTTTTTTCAGTTAGTAAAGTTACTAGCCAGTTATGAAGTGTATAACGACTAGAAGAAATCTGTCAGCTGACAGAAGAATATAAAATATAGTGAAGAAAGAATCTATGGATTTGAGACAACACAATGCTGTGCTACTTGTCTGGCTCAGAAATGTGTTTGTTTAATTCAGTTGGTTTTCTCTCTGTCACCAGTGGAGTGGAGCACCAAGTGTGTGTCAGTAATGGCTGGGGAAGAGGAGGATGCTGAGAAGAGAGACCAGTGCCTTTTAAATGAGGAGAGTATCAATTTCTAAGCAGTGTGGTCACATGCGACAAGGTTCATTGTCCTCCAGAGTCTTGGGCAGGGGACTTAGACTGCAGTGTCTGCTCTTGTCACCAATAAACAACAATAAAGAAATTATATGATGTTCTAGAGGTGGTGAAGTACTAATCTTAAATATTGAAACAAATTTTAATTTCTGAGAGGGTATCATGAATCAACATCATTACAGATTTTATTATGCTTCTGTCTAACATGGGGTTATACTTATATTCTATAATGATAAGGATGATGAGAATTTAATGCAACAAGGCAATAGAGCAAAGTATTTTTTTTCCAGATCTAGCTAAATAGAAAAACCTTGTGCCAAAATAATGAATATATTTCCTGTTGCAATGAGACACCTCATTATTTATTTGACCTTTCAAAATTCTTGTTATTTAAAATTGAATGCAAACTTTGAGATATATATGAAAAATATAATGAGATCTATTAATAACTCTAAAACTCTGGTGAACATTTCAAGTAAAGTTCATACTTCTTGAACTCTGGTGACCTTTAAAACTTGAAGAAACATCTTAAGTGAGCACACTAAAAATACTGCCATGAAGTGTTGGAAGGAGTGAAAGCTGGAATGTATTTACTGCACATGTACATTTGAAAAAAAAATTACATTGTCAAAATGTTTTTAAAGTTCCATGAGTGAAACCATTAATATTTCTCTGTGTTTCTAAGTATAATGGATTACTCAGTAAATGGTTGAATCTCATCTATTGCAGAACTGCTCTGGAGGCATAGGAAGAGAATTTTCATTCTGTATCGTCTTTGTGTTGCAAAAGCATGCTTTTAACTGTACCCTGCTTTCTATATGAAAATGACAACAATTATGGCTCTGTACAACAAACAGAAGAGACTTTTGGGGCGTCAGAGCAAGATTTGTTGTTTGAGATGTCCCTTATCTCCTCCAATAAAAAGGCAGTTTCCTGTTTCCTTGATGAAGTTGTCTTCAAGGCTGAATGCAGGGCATGGCACAAGTTATTTTGAGCTGTGACAATGGCAAACATTCAGACTGGAGTCTTTTGGGCAATTCCACTGATCCCGTGTGGGTATCTTAATTTCCAAAGCCTTATTCTCCTGTTAAAATTTGCTGCTCCAAATGTTGTTTATCTGTATTGGCTCTTCATCCATTGTAGAGCTTGTTTGATTTTTCTGCACCATGAAAAAGGTCTCCTTAATTTCCTCTTGAAATTAGAGTACAGTCAGGTTTAGACGGCATGTGTGAGCATGTCACACTTATTACCTTTTGGGTCTGGGAAACTTTGTTCTCTGGCAGACTATCTCTGAGAGTACAATCTTTTAAAACTTTTCAGTTGCCCACTGGCCAACAAGTCAGCAAGTCTCAGTATCCATTGGCTATATCCACTTCAGTGTTTGCTCAGCCAGTAGAGTCAAATAATTGTTCAATTTACACTATAAAAATGTGCATATGATTGATCCACTTCCATTTTTCTCTTACCACTTTTACTCTTCTTATCAATTATGAAAATATCTATACTCTGTACTAATTAGTACATACTTTTTAATCCATAGGTTTATTTGGAATTCCTGTAATGAGTTGGTCCTCTCTCTTCTGAAACAGGCATTCCTTAAAATTCCTTCTAACCTTCATGCTTAAAAAAGCTAAGATCTCATCTTGCCTTTGTGGTGTGAAACTCATGCCATGTTATCCATAATAATTTTGTAAATTATTGCCTGTATTCAAATTCTCAAACATCTGTTGTTTCTTCTTTCCTTTTATGGTGTAAAGCCTATGTAAATATAAAATAGGAAACAATATTCAAGACCCAAATATCACATCCAAAGAAGAATGGAGAGTCGCTTGTTCCAGATTGCTTATCTGTTACACTACAAATGGTTCGACTCTCCGTCACCTGCAGAAGCTGGGGAGGGAGGGTGTAAGGCAGGACATGCCCTGGTGTACCCACAGCAGCCAGGTGGCCCTTGGGAGAGCAGCCAGCCCTGCAGGCCTCACAGCTGCTGCTGTGGCCTTGGGCAGCTCAGGAGGGAGGTGGCTCTTGCAGGGGTTGTTCTTGCCATCACATGTGTCCTCTGCCAGCTGCTGTCACCAGGAAGGTGCCACCAACGTGCCTCTGCTTTATGGGCTGTATGGATCTGCCTAAACCACAAGAAGCTTCCCCTCAGCATGAGGAAGTTCTTTATGTTGAGCATTGGAACAGCTGCCCAGAGAGGCTGGGATGTCTCCTTCCCCAGAGGCATTCCAAACCCCCCTGGATTTGTTCCTGTGTCACCTGCCACAGGTGACCTGGAGGGGGAGTTGGAATGGGTGATCTCCAGAGGTCCCTCCCAACTCTGCTGTGCATCTTTCAACAATTTCCATATCAGCTGGTGTAGCTAATTTACCATTTTTACATCCACCATAAAAGCCATGGTATAACTTATTCTACTTCTGTGTCCCATCTTCCAATAATCTCTGTCCCTGTTCCTTGTACATTCAAATTATCCCTGTATTATTATTCCTGTATTATTCTACCCCGGGTTCCTCTTACAGAGGATATAGACTTCTGTGTTGCAGAGTTCCTGTATTGCTTTCATCAGGAAAAATACTGTGATCAGAGTCATATTACTCCTTGTGCTATTTTCCATCACTAAAATTTCACTGAATAGTGGATTATTAATACCTATTAACTTCCTGACAAGAAAGAATGACTTGATATTGGCTATATTGCCTTGCTTACAAGACATAAATTTAAAGTCTGAAATTCACTGAAGAGTCTGCTAACAGAGAAATTTGTTTTGACATTATTTGAGAGCCTGCAAAGAGATACATTTATATAATGAGGATGCTGCTACAATTAATTATTTTGGGGGTTTTTTATGTTTAAAATGGATGGGATTTTTTCTATGAAAGTGTTATGCTTTTGATGATCTTATTTCATTATCCACACAGTTCTGCACAAGATGGATGGGCTAAAAAGTGATCTGGAATCTGGGATGTTTTTAATTGCAATTTCAGCTGAATTTGTTCCTCTGGCTGGGTCATCTGCTGATCTCATGATTGTCAGTGATGGGAGGGAGAGGAGCTGCAATGCAGGTAGGCAGGAGGGAAAAACAGCTTCAAGTCACCTTAGCAATCCGTTGGTGAACCAGTTCAGGAAGTTTACTGAGGAAGAAACACATAACTGAGAGAGGATGAGGAGCTGAGAGGACTGAGAGAACCCAAACTTTAGATTTACTCACATCCCTGTGGAGCGGCACCCTTAGTGTCACCCTGGGACTGGGCTGCTTAAAAGATGAAAAAAGGGAAAAGGTTGTGTCAGCTTGATTTATTCTAAGTCCATGAGTGCTTTCAGTCACATTTTTTAGCTCTGCTAGTTTTGTAAAGGGCAGGGTTGTAATACCTCTCTTGACTCAAGCACGGGAGCAGAGAATGTGTTGTGTGGTGTGAACTTTTAGTCCTTTGGAGCGCAGAATGCAGTTTTCAGGAAGCCGTGTTAGAATACAACTCAGTTGATAATAGAGAAAAATAATTATCTGGAGGATTTTAGAACTAAACTATTATATTGTTTACAAGATGGAATTACATTTCTTTTAGAAACCATGTGAATTCTTTTAGAAACCATGTGTTCAGTTTTCCATTGTGAACAAAATAATACACAAAACTTCCATCTCTCCAAACTCCTGGAATTTGGGGTATCTTCCTCCCACACCTTTTTCACAGTCATTTGTTAGCTCAGGTTTCAGACATCTATAAACCTGGTAAGTGCCTGGAGGCTGAGTGTGCAGCAGGATTGAAGAGTAGTGAGTTATTTAATGGAATGGTATGTGTAGGGAAGACATAAGAGGAAAACATAATTTTCTTCCAATCGGTGTTCACTTGTGAACAGTTTTAAAATGAATGATGAATGAAATGAGAATTCAAAGATAAATTATAGTAATATATTGCCAGGGAATGTTATAAAATGTTTTATATATAATGATTAATTTTACCTTAATTTCATCAAAATATAACTCATTAAAATTACTGTGTGTTTGAGTGAAAAATAATTGCATTTTAAATTTCATTGAGGAGACTTGGCAAACAAAATGGCAATTAAAAGCAGTTATCATATAAACAAAAAGCATCAAAGCCTATAGGCTATGGATTTTTTTATTCCTGGATTTGAAAGCAAGCTAGGCAAAGTAATGATTGAGATTTATCCTAGATTAGCTGAAGTTGTAATGAAAATTAAAAATGCATGTACCATAGCTTCAATAAAAAACTCAGAAATTACAATGTCAGTGTCAAGGTGAATTCCTCAAGATATGATACAGACCAAGTAGCTATATTGTCTTGCTATCACTTGAATAATTATTTTCCAACAAATGAAATAATTATACTGTAGTGCTACCTGTATAATGTAATCTTGTAGTTATGGATTTCACTGAATTTTTTATTCTCATTTCCTCTCTTACCATTCCCTAACTTCTGATTTTTTTTCAGTCTGTTTTCCCTGTGTTTTTTTAGTTCCTTCAGAAGCAAAGCTATCGTAACCACAATGAAACCAGTGCTGTTCTGTACCTGCAGAAAGACATTAAAGAGCAGTCCTCATGGAAGGTTCAATATTCCTGTGTAATTCCCAACCCTCCTTTCCTTTCGAGCACAGAAGTGTTTTGCACGTCTAGTGAAGGTCAAAACATGAGTTTATTTTTTGCAGTTTTCCATTTGTTCTGTAGAGTTGCCTGGTAGCTTTAAGTGAGATTAGGATATTAAGATGAGTTTTCTTTCCTGCTTGTGTGTATATATTTATATATGCAATTCCTATCTTGGCACAGTCACTGTCTTGAAGAGTTCCTGGTCTGTGGAAAAGACAAGAAAAGGTTATTACTGTTCTTATTGTATTCTAAATGGGAAACTGACACCAAAAATTCTGGTACAAGGTTGTACCGAGCCAGGAACAGAACACCAGCTCCTCTGAATCCCATTCTAAAGTAACAATTCACAAGTAGCGTTTCTGACTTCCAAACCCAAACATGTTTTCCAAATGACAATTTCCAGAATTCAGTGTTTTACTCTCATCTGAGGCACCCCCAGTGAACTTCTCAAGCCACTGTATGCAGGCAAAAGGCAGTTTCCTCAGGAAGATAAAAAACAGGCTTATTATGCTGAGTAAACTGAGCAAAGTTGGAGTGTGCAGCGTGATCTGTCCTTTTCTCATTGGGGTTCCCTTTTTGTCTCTCTTGCCTCCAGCAGAAACACAGTTTGTGTCACTTCAGAGAGAGCTGAACATTCCAGTGTATAAGACCATGGTAGGTTCAACTTTTCACTCTCACTGTTTTGACCACTTAGAAATGCAAAAGCAAAAGGAACACATATGATAAAACCAATGCTTTTCCAGATTTCAGTCTGAGTAGAGTTTTTTCTTCAGAATTATTGATATAAAAAGTCTTTTACATCTCTGTTCTACTCTAAAGGTTGCAACTTTTATTGCTGCATGATGACTGATTTTTTCATGAGCTGGATCCAATTTCTTTAGGATTGGTGTAAGCTTTTGCCTTGAGAACAGGGAAAGATTTTATTCTTTTTGAGTCTGACTCTTATTGATTTGATGTCCCCTAGAAATCTCTTCAGAGGAATACGCTCTCCTTACAGAGGTAGATTAACTGTTTGACCTTTAAGAACCACATGAAAATCAACTATCTTTTAAATGTAAAAATGTCACCTGGTAATAAAAGGGACTTCTTAATGTGTTTTGGAGAAAACTGAAGCTTTCTTTAGTATTTTTCCTAGTGCTTCACTCTATATTCTGCAACTTGCCTTGTGGCAGATTGTTTCATTATACAGCAGTATCATTAATCTTTTTTATTATCACCTTAAAGATAAACAAACAATGGTTTTGTTGTGTTTCACACAAGTAGTGCATTTTAATTTCATAGGCTTGTATTATTGACTTAAAAAACCTGCAATGTTTCAGCCTGAAATACTGATTTACAAATATGAAAACTCTATTCAAATGTGAGGAGATGGCATCTGTTGTGAATATTAAACAAAATGTGTGATTTTTATCTCTTCCACATGGAGCTCAGTATTAACTAGGAGAGCTGTTATTAATTAATTTGAGAAGTAATGACTTTGTCATTCATTTTGCTTTCTTGAAAATAATTGTGCTGTTCTGTGGGCCATACTGAAAGCAGATCTTTTCAAGGACCTAAAGGTCACATGACAGAGTCCATTTCAGTAATAAAAACTGAAAATTCAGGTGGTTTGATCATCTACTTCTGCAATCTATTTCTTTATTTTGTCACTTCTCAAAATTTTGTTTTTCTTTTATTTTTGTCTAACAGTGAAAGGTAATAATGCTGATGATTATGATTAATTTATTATTTATGGGGATTAGATATAATTTTCTCAATTCTAGAATGTGGAAACATGGAGAGGTGACATTTATTGACATTTGTTTCAACTAGTGTTATGATTTGAAATTCACAGAATAACTACACTTCTAAATGGAATAAGTCAAAACTCTTCTGGCAACGTCCTTTATTAAAATTGTGGCCACTGGAATAAAGTTTTGTTTCATTGTTTAGCATTCAAAGCCAAGACACTGCAGTCCCAAAGGAAAACAAAAGCATTAAACTAAACCAGAACCCAACAGACAGAGATGTAATTGGTCCATCTTTAGGGCTTTGGAAAGTGTAGCAATGATGAAAATTACCAGAATTAGAGGAGGAAGTTTGTTTAGGATGGTTTTAAGGGAAATCCAAATAGATATTTCTTTTACTCCTTGACTCAGGTATTCAGAGCTCTGCATTCTTGCTGTTCCTGCTGGTGTACATAATATATAATAAACTGAAATGCAAGTGAGAATGAGCAGTGATTTAAAACATACGTGCACAAAGCATGGCTAACCAGAATTATTCAAGAAACAATGAATAGAGCAAAAATTTATAATGAGTGTGAATTAACTTGAAGATTGCAACATTACGTTTTGTTTCAGAGCATTGGCCTAGATTCATTAAGCATAAGTAGCATGTTGATGACATTTCTGCTACTGTAAACTATCATAACTTGAAGGCTCCTCATTTAGCACTTTTTTTCATAGCAGAAAAAAAGTTTTGTTTTTGTTCTTTTTACCTGAGAATGAAACATTTACAGAACAATATGTATATGCAATGAATGGGTTTATTTTAAACTGCCTTTCTTGAAGACTCTTCCTATTTTTAGCCCAGTTCAATTATGATTACTAAAGAAAAGAGGTTCTGGAGAGTGTATTTCTGTAAGTGCTCAGGGCAAAAGCGTCATATTTTCTCACTCTTCCTTGGAATTCATCCAAAGCCAATTCAGTTTAATCTGCCTGCTGCTGCTCTGGAAGTGACATCTGTTCAAATTTACACTCTTTATCATGGCTGACATGTTGTTTGTGTGTCTGTTTACCCCAAGCCCTTGTTCCAACTGCCTCTCGCAGATAATTTGTGATTTTTTCCTTCAGTCTCTCACAGGTTGCTAGGCATTGAATTGCTGCATTTGGAGCTTTGCTATTATTTTTTATTTCTTTTCCTCAGCTTTGCAATTATGTTTTGAAGAATAAATGAGAAGTCTAGATGCAACATGTGTATCAACAAATATACTGAGAAAGGGTAGATGAGAAGTGAATGGCTTGTGGGGGATGTGGCACACCAGCAATAACCTATCAGGTTGTCAAATGTTCATCTAGTAAAATATGGGCACTCATCTCTGTACTACCATTTTGTAAAATAAATATTGTTTTATAATTTTAGCTACAAAAGTAGTCCTAGGCCGAACAACTACATCCAGACCATATCTTTTTTACTAGGATTCAGATTTATTTATATGTAGATAAAAATGTTTGTGCTGTAAGAATTCAAAAATTGTGAATTTAGTCTTAAAAGCTGTGATATAGCCTTTGAATCAGACTTGTTATTAAAAATTATTCTGGATACTTGAATATTCATTGATGTTTTGGATGAATGCAGACTTCCATTTTAAAATTTTCCCCAAAATCTTGCAGTCATGAAATCGCCATCAAATGTGATATTTTCAGTTGGTCACCCCAGGAGTGAGATTTACAATAAATAAGAATTGCAAGAGAGATGATAAGAGCTGTCATCTTATGTGTATGAGGACAAGAAACTCTGTGGAGCAGCACAATTTCAGAACATTGTTAGCTACCATAGATACTGAGAGGTAACCTTGGGACTATCTTAAATTTTGTACTTTTGGAGCACTGCAATGTGAGTGAGCTGCTGGAATGGGCTGAGGGGACTGAGAATCACTGCCCCCTGCCTCTGCAAGGTCACACAAAATAATTATGTGGATTATGCTATGTACTGAAAGAAGTGCTCAATTATACCAAAATAATTTACATTGAAATCTCATGTAGTTCTGAAATATCAGAGAAGGAAAGAATTAATAAAATCAGCACAATATTCAAGTTTTTGGAGCTGAAATATGAAACTAAAATATGTAGAAAAGTACAAATATGTTAATTTATTTGTATTTGTTGCTACAGAAATGAGCAAATACAATTTCCCACATCCTGAGACAGTAAAGTCTCCATTTGGGTTGTTCTTGCTTATTCTTTTTTGGTTATTATTCCAAATAATCCCAGCACCCCGGGTAAGGGGTGGAGCTGAGGGAGAGCTGGTGCCCAGACCACAGTCACACAGGGCTGTGCACGGGCACCATGGCCCACACAGCCTCACTTGCTCTTTTTGGCATCTGTCTGTATTGATCCTTCCCCGTGCTCCTGTGACAAGAGCCTGCTGGCTGACTTGTGATCAAATAGGAGCTGACACACCTTTGAGCCAAATCTGCACAGCTGCATGATCCATCTGGAGACCGCGTCTGCTCCGCGGGGTGACAAAAGCGAGTTGAGAGAGACGGCGAAAATACCCTGCAAAAATAGCACTTGTACTCTTGGCATCGTGTTCTCTCCCTTTCCAGGAACACTGTTCCTCTTTCTGCGTCCTTGGACCAGTGCTCACGTGACACAAGCACCGCTGTCACATAGCAACCCATTTTTCTAAATCACGTGTTTCAAACTTTATGATTTGCACAGAAATTCTGTTCTTTGGAAGTTAGATTCTTGCCTTTATTTCTGCATAGTAGCTGCTGTCTATCAGTGTAAGATGAAAACATCTTTCAAGATGCACTAAAGAAATCACTATTGGCCATTATTACTGTATCTGCTTTTCCTGGTAATAAGCTCTCCATTAGACCTGTTGTGAAAAAAGTTCCTACAACCATCACTTGGGATCTTTCAAAGCATGTTCAAGATTGGATATATTTCTTGAGGTTTTCTGGAACTCTTTCATTGGGGGTTCTATAGCAGAGAACTCTGTGGAGGGCTTTTATTTCCAAAAGAAGTTGAGTAAAGGCAATGCAAACGTGTTTCTGTAGTTGTCTTAGAATATTTGATGTATAATGTGCTCCTCTAAATTCAGACATTCACTGTGAAAAATTGAATGTCATGTCCTAGACATCATAAAGTCATCGGGTGATATTAAAAAGGAATAGTCAAGCTATATAGGAACAGGAATAATAATTTGGTTTGTCTTTGGTCTATTATTTTCTAACTGCTATCAGAGGGTTTTTTTGTTTGCCGTTGTTGTAAATTTGTGACTTCTTTGCTAGTGATAACATGTCACTCTTCAGAATCAGAAAAGTTAAGCATTTGTTTTTATTTTCTCTTTTCATCTCCCCAAGTGTTGCACATTTTTAACATATGATCATGACAGTTCAGTTGTTTCAATATACCATTCCTTGCAGATTTCACCAAATTTCTTTTACTAAACACTAAGATATTTGAATTTTTCCATTTTACTATATATGTGTCTTATCATGTATATTCTGTCCATAGAGTGTTCAGCAGAGGATGACTGTAAAACCCTTACAAATGCAGAATACAGGAGGAAATGAATTGTTGATGTTTACACAATCTGACTATTTGATGGGTTTTGCTATGTGAACATTTATTCTTTATTAAGTGGGCTTTGAAAAACATTATAAAAGCAGAGGTTGTGTTCAATTCTTATCACTCTATATTTTCAAAGTACAAAAATAAAAAAAAATAATGCAGTTCTGCTTATTACAGCCACCTTGATTTGGGCTGTTTTAATAGAATCCAGTGAACAAACACTGCTGAATTTGTTTGATTTCTTTGATATTTGGCTGTGACCTGGGTCTTATTTCATGGGGCATTTAATTCACTACGTATCCAGAGAGGTAGGTGTGTTCAAACTGGAAATTCAGACCAAAGTTCATGGTATTGATCCAAGCAGCTGGGGAGATCTGTTATTACAGTTCTCTGCAAGAGCAGTCACAGCAAAGTACTCTGTCTTCATGCAGAAGTCAGAGGGATTGTAAACAGACAAGATGGAGAATTTTTACATTGCCTGTATATAAAGGTTTCCATTCAGAATAACTCCCCCAAGTTATCACTAGTAACTTGCAACAAATCATCAACTGGATGTCCAGTGGTATGAACTGGTTTTATTTTTGCTGTACCTTAATTAGTAAAATATATTGAGATCTAATTTCTCTTCTAGTTCAAAAACCCACTGTCTGAAAAATTAATGAAATTCTATTTATCAATATATGGATTTAATCAGTTTCTCTCTGCATGGCAAGAGTCTGTACCACATCTGCAAGATAAATTCCTTGATTATTCTTCTTACTGTTTTTGTATTTTTTTCTGAATTAGGGTTAAGCATAGGAAGACAACATAGGTGAGTGAGTGCATTAAAAGACAGGGAAAGAAGGTTGAATACAAAACAGTTCTGTGCGTAATCACCTTGATTACTGTACTTATTTTTGCTCTTCCTTCTGCTACAGATTGTCCTTTTTATGACATGGAGACCATGTTAGTCTTTATTAGTCACAGCCTTTAAAACTGAATCTCAGAGTAGGCTGAATGTATATGTATATATATATATTATTGTACAGCATAGGATGGGTGGATTTTTATCCTATGTCAGCATATTCATATTAGCATTTCTCACTTGCTAATTAGAAGGAAATTCTCCCTATCAGGTCATCCAGATAGGCAGCTTGTGGAATGCAGACCAGGAGCTGGCTTGTATTTTGCTTTTGCAATGCAGAAAAATGATTTATCTTGATTGTTCCATGTTATGTGAGAGAAAATTCTGGAACATGTTGCCATTACCACTGACATGGGGCCAAAATGAGCTCATAAGAAAATGTTCCAAGTTTCCTAAATGAAAACCTTTCCCCCTTTATTATCAATATAGGAGAACTGTTTCACTAAGTAATAATCTTAGTCTGAAAAAAACCACCCCTCCAATTATATGGTAAATTTCCCACCAGTTGACATCTAAAATCAGTATATTTGAAATAGTCACTTGTTTCAAATTATTGCTTATGCTCTCTTGCTTTACAGAGGTATCTGAGGCAGCACTGTTTTCCCCTCTGTGCAAAAGAGTAATTAACTGAGTGTCTTACTTAGGGAGATATGGCTTGATTATTCTGTATTGCAATTTTTGATTTCCATAACATTAAAAGTTAGCTGTTAGCATGAAAGGAATGCAAATAACTCACATAAAATCAGCTGTGCTGCTGTCACCAGCTCTGCAGAAACGGTGGGAGATTCCCCCAGCCTCAAGGCAGCAGCTGCCACTGAGCCTTGCCAAGGCTTCGCTGAGCAGACGAGGGGGAAAAGACTCAGTTAACATTAATGGCAAAAGCTCTGAGGAAAAATGTTGGGACCTGGGACACAGAGGATTTCAGACTTTCTGTGCTGACAGGGAATTATCCACAAAGATACTCTACATTTGACCTGAGGCCCTGGGAAAGGCTTCCAAAACTGAGTGATAGTATTGAGTCTGTGTAGCTGAGTCGAAGTGTGTTATATCACAGGGTGAGAAATTCAGACTTTAAGGTGGCTGGTTGAAATAAAATATATGTAACAAGATGGAGAGTTTAAGGTGTAGTCTTCTTCTCCTTCTTCACAAGTTTGGGTGGTTTTGTATGACTGGTTAAGAAATTCTGCAGTTTGGGGACATGACAATAAGCATGACTGCTTATTGGGTTTAAAGTTAAAATAAATTTGTTGGCATCTCATAATTGGGTAGTTTAGGGTTTAAAAGGACCTTGAAGCTTCTCTCTGTACTCTGTTTTTGCCTTGTTAATTTAGCATGTAGAAGCACTCGCAGTCAGTGAAGCTGTAACTTAACAATAAACAATGAAATCCAAACACGAACTTGCCCAAACACGAATCCTAACCCTGAGAAGAAGAACCTGGAGGAACAAAGGGGTTTCCCCACAGAAAAACTGTGAAACTCCTTTTTAAGCTTGCAGAGGAGCTTAGTGTGCTCTATCTTTGGTGCAGGTGTTTGGCACTGAAGCTCAGGGTGTCCGGTGTGTGGGGTTGGGCTGATGCTGTGTTTGGTGACACGAGGCCGGGTTTCACGGTGCCAATCCCATGGAACAGCCCCTCTGTCACCTGGGCTTTGGGCTGTTCCTTGTGGAACCTGTTCCAGCTGGTACAGGCTGGTATGCCAATACATTTCGTGCAATGAGCCTTTTCAAGTGCTTTTCTTTCTGATCTGAAATCGTTTCATTTACCTTTGGTGCTACTAAAGGCTCAGTATTTCTTCTGAAGTTTCATGAGAGGGAACAAAATCAGCCTTTTGGCTGTGTACAAACTGATGGCTCAGAGGTTGGCTTCCTTGGCTAACTATTAGCAATGTCCTGGTTATGCAGAAGGCCTGAAGACTTGCAGTGGTGTTACTCCTGGTCTGTGCTGGCAAATATCATTTGTCCCAAACTGTCTGGAAAGAAGTCTCCTCTTTGTGTGTGTGTGTTGATCTTCAAGGTCTCTTCCAACCCAAAAAAATCCATGCAAAAACTGTTTTATTTTTCTTTTTTCCGCAAATCATGTTATCTATGGTGCATCAGTCTCTAGGATTACCTATTGCAACCTCAAATTCCACCTACAAAGAGAGATATGCCTTCTAGTACTTTAGTCATAGAGATCCAAACCTGATTCATCCTCATATTTCCAAGAAAACAAGAATTATGCATAAAAGTATTGCCAAGACTGAATTAAGCATTGAAATCTATGAGAATGGTGATTGATCTCATCTAAATTTTAGTCATTAAAGGTATTTTTAAGTTGTTTCTCCCTCTCACCAAGATTAATGACTTTAAGTAGAATGAAATTTAAAAATTGGGTCTCTCACTGTACTGAATAACCTTTCAGTTGTTTTTTGCTTGTTTTTTTTGTTGTGTTTTTTAAAATTTTATTAATGAGGCTAATTTAATAGAATTTCTTTTATATTAGGGCATTCTAATAGAAGCTCAAAATATAAGGAATAGCAGTTGTAGTTTATCTGGAAGAAACCTGACAGGACTTGTGCTATGTCACACACTCTTATTTTAGAATATTTTTCAGTGGCTGCATGATGTAAACTGGTAAGGAACTATTAGCTTCCACTCTTTCCTTTTTTATGGTCTGTTTAGCTTTTCAAGACGAAAGATAGTCTTTTTCATCTCTCTGTCATATCTTCCTAAGCAGAGGGGAAATTGGAGCAGACAGTTTTAATACCTTAACATACAGTAAGGAAGGCAGGAACAGGCAGAATATAAAAAAGCAATCTAAAATTCAGCATATTAAGTGCTTTGAGCTTGAAAAGGACTAAGGTGTTATAACTTAATAATATCTTTTTGGAATCATGTTTTGGACTAAAAATAAGGGAGGAAATGCAGCTCAGATTTGTGGTAGAGTATATTGCTCTCTGGGGGATAGTCTGCTACTTACTCATTACCACTGCATTCTGCATGAAAGTGAAAGTAGGTTTAAATTAGTATTTATGTATTATTTGCCATTTAGTTTATGATCATTTAGATCAATAATTAAAAGGCATACTTTTTTGTGTTATTAAAATTTTTTCCTATAACCTTCACTGAACCCCAAAAATGAATGTTTGAAAAAGAATAAAGTGATATTTGCCTCAATATAGGTTAAATTTGTTTCAGACAGTTATGTAACTGCAAATATCAATTAGTAGCTGATCAAGGAATTTTTTTTATAGTCTTTCTATCAAAATGTTATGGGCAGCCCTTGTGGTATCCAAGCTGGTTGCCTAAGCAAAGCAGTTATGGATTTGGGCAGCTCATGCAGGAGATTACTCTTCCACCTCTGCAAAAAGGCTGAATTATAGAGAGCTAGAAAAAGTAGTAAGAGAAAAAATTTTAAACCCTATAGAGGAACTGAAAATATTTAGAAATACACATATAATTTGTAAAATGTTTCAAATACTACAGTTGCAATCCCAAACATTTTGTCATAGGAAAAAATAATTTACCTTCCTGTGATGGCTTGACTCTTCTATCATTTGCACTTAAAAATTTAATTAAGAAGGCTTTTGGAACAGTTTTTAGATGAGTTTTTTCTTCAGCTTGCATTTTTGGAAAAAACATTATTTCTGAATATATACGAAATAATATTACTTTGCCTGATTCTATCAAGTACATATATAATGGAAATTGGCAGGAATAGTAATTTAAAACATCATTCATCATAATTTCAGAAGTTGCTGCAACACTATACCATTAAATATGAGACTATAAATAAGCACAGTGTTTGGTTTATATATACAATTATTCCGAAAATTCAGCAACTAAAAGAAAAGTTGTCAGAAGGTGCAAACATCTTGCTGTAGTAGGAGTATTGCTTTAATGTCGTGGTAGCCAGACACCAGAAGGACCCACACATTTATCAGCATTTATTTACTGGGACTGGAGCTGGGCAGAGGCTGTGCCCACTGGTGCCAATATTAGACCTCAGCTGTAAAAAGCCATTTCCTCTAGGAAGATATTATTAAAAACTTTGGGACCTATTGAAAATGGACTTGTGTGCCTTGATTCCCAGCTTTCTAGAGCTGAGACATCCCTCTTTTCTATTTCCTTCCTCAACTACAAACTGAAAGTGACAGGTTAGTAAATATTAGTAAACCTGGATAATAATAGTCTTATTTTATTTCAGATAAACTCATGTAAGTCAGGACAGATCACAACACTGAGTATACCCCTGGTGGTAGATTTGTCAGGCATCTGATTTTAGCCAACAGTTTCAGAATGGATGTTCAGTTCCCATAATTTTTCATACAAATAGCTGCATAATATTAGGCTGGATATTTTAAGAAAGTTTCCTCACAGAAAGGGTTGTGAGGTGTTGGTACAGCCACCAGGGAAATGGTGGCACCACTGGCCTTGCAAGTGTTCAAAAGAGGTGTAGAAGTGGCACTTGGGGCCAAGGTTAGTTGGTGAATATGGCAGTGCTGAGTTAACAGCTGGACTTGATGATCTTAGAGAGCCCTCCAGCCTTGATAATTCTATGATTCAGTAATAACTTATTGTACTCTTTCCACATCTGCCTCCTACTCTGTCCCTTCTTGTGCAAAAACTCATATGATGAAGTACTTAAAGCATAAATTTCTGTTCTGTTGTTTCACCCTCCTCAATCCACTGTTTGACTGTAAGAGAAAAGTCCCTAAGCTGCTGTGGAGAGGATACAGTGATGTTCTGTAAATCAAGAAGGCAATTTTATATGACAACATAAATCTTTACTCTGGGTGTACACTCAGTTGTGTCACCAAGATGGAGTTCCTTTTAGACTTCATCCAAAAATGTGAAAAACATGAAAGAAATATTTACTGGGATCCATACTGTGTTAGAAAAACTGCAAAGATGCAAAGTGCCTGCAGTTGAGTTAATTTATTGTTGACTTTATTATGCATTTAATGATGGCAACATTCAAAGGAAATGAATTATCAAAGATAAGATCTTCATATGCATGTAGAAGGGAATAAAGATGAGAGGCAGGAACATTATTATGTGAAAGGGTTTGGAAAGAACTAGGAAAAGGGGAAAAACATGCTGAAAAATAATTTTATGACTATTATTGATATTAATAAATCCAAAGGTCTTTTATTTGATGTCAAATTGGATGATTGTTAAACTTGAAGAATTTAAAATAGAAACTTGTAAATAATGACAGAGGATGAGCTAAAACTTTATAACAAAAAAGAACTCTAGCTCTTTTATTTAGGTTTAAAAATATCAACTTTTAAACAATTTTTAATAGCTTAGAAGGCTCTAAGGATTTTAGGACTTCATAAATTATTTAAGTTAAATTGAGATTATTTTCATTCTTGCATATTAGAAGTATTTAAATCTAACCTGGCTTGAGCCATTTATTAATAATTCTCATGTTACTTTCTTAGCTGTTGCAGTCTATCGAGTATTTGATGGAAGGATATAGATGCAGTTTTAGATATGATAAAATTAGGTGGCTTGTGAAACCTTATTCACTTTAACGTATCTGCCCAAGGCTAGAATTTAAATTTATGGAAACTGTGTTGACTATTTCCATCACCCTAAATACAGGTTTATTAAGTCCTAGAGTATTACTAATTGTTAATCGATTTCAATTTTGCTTGATAAATTTAATTTTCAGGAGATATTCGCTTCTTATTCCCTTTCTTTTGCTTTGCAAATGCATTTTTAATTGGCAATCTTATGAACCGTGTTAAAATGTCTTTATAACATGAGCAGTTAATATCTCATCAGTCCCTCAATAAATCAATCAGTCAGTCTATCCCATTTATTTCATACAACGTCGTCATTTGCTTTAGTTTAAACAGCTGATTTCATTGCGTGGAAGCCGTTTTTTCATGTTCCCTACTGCTCATAGCACACAACTCCAAACACACTGAGCTGTGGGAGAACCTAAATATTTTAGAGGTCTGTAATATCCCTGCAATAGCAATTGATCATTAGTGGCCATTTATCTCCTTTCATGACTGCTTAGTCCAGGACAGATCTTAAAGGTCTGAGTATAACTTAAAATATTGTTATTTCCAGAGCTGTAACTGTCCCAGATTGCTGTGGCACAAACTGGAGTTTGCTGAATCATGACTGTCGTGTTTCTGAGTCACATCTATGGAAGTTGTCGTGTGAGTGACTGAGAGTGATTTTTAGGAATTTTGTTTCTAGGCACACAAACTGATTCTCTGATGTTTTGTGCACATCCAGTTACCAGTGAAGCAGCAGGTTCCAAACAGGAATGCNTGTTTCTAGGCACACAAACTGATTTTCTGATGTTTTGTGCACATCCAGCAGCAGGTTACAAACAGGAATGTTTAGACTGTGTTATTCTACCATATTTTAAATTATTTGCTTTATATGACATTAAACCAAAAAAACCCAGTAAAAAAAATAAGAATCTTGAGGAAAAACATGAGTGAGGGGAAATGCTGATAGGACCTAAACTTTCTAGTGGTGATTTTATGGTTTACCTGTTGGTTGAGCCATTCTGTGCTCTCCTAAAGGCTGCTGCTCCCCAGGGTTTGATTTACCACATAAATTACAGAGTCTCTGGGTATGGCACTGGTGCCATCACCTCTCTCTCATCCTGACCCCTGGACTTTGTAAATTCATTGTGTCTGACCTCCCTACACACTGACTGGACAGTTCAGACTGGCTTCATATATGTGAAGCCAACTGAATACTAATCTGTTTTTTCTTACTCTCTATCAAGAAAAATGTTTTATCCTGGTATTGGCTATTTCCTTAAGAGCTGGTCTCATTGATCCTTGACCCTTCCAACTCAGAATATTCTGTGATTCTGTGAAAACTGCAGCTCAGTTCATCCCACTCAGTAGTGTCACAATTACTGTCTCAGCAAGATTAATTTTTTATTCTGTTTTCAGGAGTGTTCTCTAACCCCATTGCAGATAAATGGAAAATGGTTTGATATCCAACTTAAAGTTAATGCTTCTACATAAACATTAACATTCCTTCCAATAAGTCTTTACCCTACCATTGTTACAAATGACAGCTAGATCATAAATGAAAGACTTTTTTCATTTTATCTGTTTTATGTGTGATTATTTCACAGCAGCAAAGGAAGGAGAAACGTTTGGAAAAAAATTAGTTAATAAAATCACAGAATTTAGCAGGATGAGCTGGGGGTGGATGTAGTGTTTGATGCTACTTTTAATTCTCTTTTTAACTGACTAGATAAATGTGAAAATATCCCATTAAAGAAATGCACAGTAAGTTAGCAAAAAAGCACACCAGAATACAGATTCATTCAGTCTTCCTTCATAAGTTCTTGTTTTTCTTTGTCTTTTTTTGCCATGATGAGTTCAGAAATGAACAGCCCAATTATAGCTGAAATTATGAGAACTTCTAAGAAATGTCTTTCCATACGGTTTGTAATTTTGTTAGAATTCTGTTAATTTAATAATAATTATCATAGGTAAAAGCTATTATGGTTTTATTTTTTAACAGGATCTCACCATGACTAATAAGTATTAAAGATTGTCTATAATACTTCCTTAAGCTTTAAGGGCTCCAATTTGACAAAAGTACTTACAAATTTCAGGTAATTTTTCAATCTCGTGGCTTATGGAGAAAAGAAAGTATCTAGTTTAATGCAGTAAATGCAAAAACAGCATTTATCTTCAATGGCGCAATTAAAATTTATTTTTAATCCTGATGACAGCAATCAAAAAACCAAAATAATTAACTTTTTTTTAACGCAATGACTAGAAATAGTTGGAAAAGGAACCTCTATCCTTGAAAAATTTCCAATTTCCAATGAACAGTCTCACTCTGTCACAAACTTTTCTGGCAAAAAGCTTGGAAATATCAGTGTAATTTTTACAGATATTGACAGTAGCCTTGGTAAAAGGGCTGCTCCAGAAAGCATAGTGCGAGAAGAGAACCAAGTTGGGAAGAAATCACACTACAATGTAACGAAATATAAAAAGAAAAGTAATTCAAATTTTTATGAGAACACTGAGGTTTTGAATATCTGATTTCTCTGTTTTGTTATTATGAAGAACTAGAGATACTTGTGCAAATATAACTTTTTAGACACTTTTGTAGACTTTTTCTTAATTTTTTTTTATTTCTTTCTAGAGGATAAAGTAATTAAAGGTTGTTTCTGCCTAATAATGGAGGGTAAATGACATCAGCAATGAAATATTAGCCAAAGAGGACCAAACATATTTCTTGCAGATCACCTCATTAGCTGGTTTCCAAAATATGTTCACCAGAGTGGAATTGTAGCATGTGACTGGCTGTAGTGACAAACATCTGTTGTCTTAGCTCCTAAAGGGCTTTGGGGAGTGGAGAAAGACAAACAGTTCTTATTTAATCAGGTTATATATAACCTGAGAGACAATTTTTGTCATCTGTGGTCTTGTCACAATCTGCTGTTACTCCTTAAAAATTACTTATGGGGTTAAGTTTCTCTTTAAAGTTGCATGATCTTTAAGTAAAAGAATTGTTTCCTTCTGCTTTGCAATGATTATAAGTGTGAGAGCTGCTGATCATCCAACACCCAACCCATCAGCCAAACCTGTCTGTACTCCAGAAAAGCACCTGAGGGACTGAGCAGTCCCATCTTAAACACAAACAAATGCAGTAGCTCCAGAGGACTATGCAGATGAATGAAACTTAGCTAAAGTTTGAAACCTGCTCATAATTGATGATAATGAAAAGGAGACAACCACATCGGATATCCTGTGCTTTCTGCAAATGAGCAGAATCTGTTTCTGTCAGCCCCAAATATCTTTGTGTTTGTTTAGCTGCTAATATAAAGATAACCCTGCCTTTAAAGTGTTTGAAAAACTCAAGAAATTATCTGGAAAACGTTTCTAAGACACTCTCAAGAGTTAAGCATGGGGTTGTAAAAAAGTAGTTTTAGTTGACTTTGAGGGAAGCGATGTACATTTAACTGAAAGGACTAATTTGATACTGCTTGATTTGTCAGTGCCAGTAAAATGACTGCCCTTGTTTAGCTAATTAAGAAGCCAGACCTTAGAGGATTTGAAGTTCAAACATTAAAAAGACTAAAATGTTTCTTAGTGTCTGTACGTTTCTAAAATTAGGAGCTCTGAATATTCCCCAAATCAGTGAGATACTACTCTGAGTTAGTGCTGACTAAGGTTTTCAGTATCTCATAGCTAATTAACAGCTTTGCTTTGAACTCAGTCCTCTCCTTCATCCCCAGAACAGCATTTTCAGTGCTGTTTGCACATGCAATCAGATAGTTTCAACAGGACATTTTTGAAAGCAGGTGCTTACCCAGCCCTGCTTTGTTTGAGCTGGTTCTGACTCAGGTCCAGGCTTGGCAGTGGTCACTGTTCTTTCCAGCTGATGCTGCTGTCCCCAGAAGGATGTGCTTGCCCGAGACTCTTCTTGCCACACGTTGCCTCTTTCAGCTTGTTCTCTGTGATTGTGGGGGGTTGGTTTGGGTTTTGGTTTGGTTTTCTTTTTAAGAGACTGGGAAGGCCCAGTTAGAAGGCTAAGGTGATAAAACTTGCAGTAAGGGAGATATTAAAGTGAAGCAATGTTTTTGGAAAGGGAAGGAACAAACTCAGCAGCACAGAGCCAGCTCACTGATCTCTGCTTGTGAATAATGCATTACTCCATCAAGAAGGCTGCTCCTACTCAGCTCATACTGAGTGGCAATACTGTATTAGCTACAATTGCAGACATGTCCAATGAACACAGAAATGTAGGGGAAACATTTTTGCTTGTCTCCGTGTACAGCCTGTAGCCCTGGGGAGTATTTGATGTGAGGCAGCACCATAGCTTGTGTTTGACTGGAGTGCAGGCTGTGCCTGAGTGCCAAATACTCAGAATGCACTTCAGAGAGCACGTCTGGGAGAACAAGCCTTGCTATTACTGGCTGAGGACATGCACAAAAAGAAAAGTCTCTATTTTGAAGAAGAAACGGGTGTGTTAACAACTGCTGTTAGCTAGAGGTATTGCCAGTGCCATCATGGAAAGAATCAATTAATTTATCTGAGTTAAGTTTGGGATGCACTGGTGTAACTGCCTACCATGAAATACTGCAGGAGGCAGAGACCTCTCCTGACATCTACAATGGTGACCAGGATCACAGGGCACAGAGGAATCCTGCCATTTGTTCAGTCCAAGCTGGGGTTTGTGCTGTACATCCCAGGCACACAGGTTTCTTTTTTCTGAGCACTGGCTGGGAGAGAAGGATTTAGAAGGCAGTCTCAATATTCACTCCCTGTGGAATTAAAATCGGTTCAGAAGCAGAGCCATGTATGCTTGGAAGTGTTTCCAAGTTTCCCACTGTAGATCTAGTAAAAAAACCCACCCAAAACCTAACAAGAAAGAGAATTAAGGGGCCAATAGAGATAATGCGTTTTCAAAAGTAAGGTGGTAGATTTGGAAAGATTTTTTTGAGGGGCATATGTGATGTAAAACCATTTGAACTATATGTAATTATAATAGGATTGGCAGAAAGAACACTACGTATGAAAATTGGGAAGTCTAAAAAGACTCGATTTTCAGCTCATTAAAATTCAATTAGACCACTTGTCAGCCAAAAACTTTCAGCTTGAGATCCTTGAGAAGTTGAAGTTATCCTTGAAATTCTGTGACATACAGCTACCATTCCTCATTAGCCAGGTGATGGATTAATTAATCATGGCAACCCAACCGGATATTGCAACATTTTCACATAGAAGAAAAAATCCAGTGTTAGTAAAATTTAGAGTATTGCCACTAGAGTAGTGTTTTGTTGTCGGGTAACAATTAACAGAGGTTTTGTTCCTCTCCCACGTTTACCAGATTTGCACCTGTGCAGAAGCTGTAATTTAAGGGCCACTACTTTTCTCAGATGCAGACATTATTGCACTTACAGAGAATTATCATTATTGCACTTACAGAGAATTATCAAGTACCTTATGGATGCATAAAATCTGATAATTATACTCAGAGATCTTTCTTTTTATACTACGGTTTCATTTTCTTCAGAGTTAAATATTAGTAAATTGAGAGATATTTGTAGACACAGTAATTCAGAGATTGAGGGGTTCATACCTAGGAAGCCTAGGTTGAAAAAAAATTTATCCGTTGATTCAAGGTCATACTTTTGGAAGCACATTTTAATAAACTGCCTTTAAGAAATCATGTGAGTTGCAGCTTAGTCTTTTCAGAATGGAAATGAAAAAGGTATCACAATGATACCAGTTGACAAAAGGACCCAAAATACTAGTTAAATGAATAAAAGTCCTTTTAAAAATTGGTAAAAGTACTAATAGTATGGGAGTATTATTAATAATAATAATATATGTGTAATAGAAATAAATATCTGACCAGATTGTGTTTCTCTGAACAGTCCTTCTTCTCCCCACTTTCCCTTGACTTAATGGTCCAAATGTAGACAAGTCTTTGCTTTTAAATCAGGAACGGACAAAACCAGTGAGAATTATCTTTCTTGTGAATTCTTTATGAGGAGAAAACATTTGATTGCAATACTTCAGGGCTTGGCCAGGTGTGAGGAGCAGCACTCTGTTAACTCAGCCTCAGCTGGCAGCACCTGCTGGTATTAACAGAAATGGATTTTGACCATTAGAGCAAAATTGTTAGATATTGATGGTAATACTTTTAGAGCAAGGTTACAGGGATTGAGAAAGACACAGCAAAAAACCCATATGGCCAGAGGTGTGATCAATAACATTTTCCTTCTTAAAATTTACTTAACCCTGTGAAAAGTGGTCTCAGTACAGATTGATGCCTGAGATTTCTCACAGCTAGATTTTGAGCAGACTTGAGGATTATATGCCTTAAAGAAAATTGTCTAAGCATGAAGTATAAATTAGTCTTTCTGTGACACAGATGAGAGGTGTCTCTCTGATGTATTTATGTGTGTTTGTGTGCCTTTGTAGCCTTCCCCCCATTTCAGCTAATGAATGATTCATTTCAGAGGGACTCATGTTGGTATCCCAAGACCTCCATGGACTCCATCCTACTTTCTTCAGAGTTGCTGTTGTAGATTAAGAGACGCTCAAGCACCTTTGAGGAATGGTAGTTCAGCTTCTCTGCTTTGGGAATCCTGCTTTTATTCACTAGGATATAATTGTTCCTCAATGCATCAGTAGAAAGACTCAAGGATTAATTTAGATGTGTTCTCTGATACTTAAAGCAAAGTTGTGGGGCTTTTATTATTTCACTCTTTGGCCCCAGAGGAAAAATGATTAAAATGTTTGGGGTTTAGTACAGTTATGATAGTAATGTAGCCACTTACTTTAAAAAAATTATCCTTTTTCTAACAGGCTTTGGTTAATTCAATCTTCTTTGCTTTGAAAAAGGTTTTTCTTTGCTAAGTCACCATCCCTGGAGGGATTTAAAGGACATATAGATGTGGTGCTTAAGAACATGGCTTAGTGATGGATCTGGCAGAGTTATGTTAATGGTTGGATTTGATGATCTCAGAGATCTTTTCAAATATACAATTCTGTTCACATGGACCTGTCAATCAAATTCTGGTTTTTATATTACCTCTATATATCAGGTAGCTCTTAGGCAGATATAATGCCAAGGGGAAGCTAACCTTTTCAACTGAATAGAAACACAAAAATGGAAGTTACTATGTTTCAGGAAATGACATTATGTGGTCTTATCTTTTTCCTGATTCCTCCAAAACCATACAAGACTTTATAGGTTTTATTCGTACTAATAGTTGTATAGATGTTAATCTTCAGTCATGCTCTCATAACCAATTCCATCATTCATGTGTCAAACACTTTAGGGAGTTGGGAAGAGAGAAGGGGAAAACACCCCAAAACTGATAGAAAATGAATTGAAATGAGCAGCTTTTAGCGTGTTTATTCTGATAGAACACGCACATTTCTGAAAGGATAATTGAAAGAGGAAAGGAATGAGACTGCTAGGGCTCTATTGATGGGTACTTCTGTGCCCACAGTTATCCTGTTCATCATAATCCCTCAAAGGAAATTTGCCCTTGTAACAAGTATTGGCTCATGTATTATTCTGTGTAATATAAAGAGGGTTCATCTATTCTCTACATCCGAACTCAGCATGCAGCCCCTCTGTTCTAAAGTGCCTGGCTTACTCTGAGCCTGTTTACAGTGCATCTGACATTTTGAACTGCAGAATGTGACAAGCTGACAGTGCCTCTGATTATAAAATCAGCTCATCTGCTGATATTAGCAAGGAGCAAGATGATGCATGAAATAGGTTTTAAATAGCTCATGCCATGTTCAAAAATATGCACATTTCAACTACTTCAAGAAAGGGTAGACAGTATGTGGCTTTAGATTATTTTGTGTATTCCTTTGTTTTGGGGACTGTGCTATATTATTTGTTCTTATAATGTATAGTGGGCTCTAAAGCCAAGCCACTGCTTTAAAAGTTAATGCAATGTCACATTTTCTAAAGTTCACCATCTGCAGTTATGACCAAGAGCTCAGTTTTACTTCTAAGTGCCTGAGTATCAACTTAACCATGAGCTGGCACTGGAATAGCAGCAGTGCTTCCCATTATGATACCAGTTGCCAATTGTCAAGAATTCTATATGTGTTGTCCAAAATATTTTGAAAATCTGGAGTCCGTAGCCTAAGTAATCAATTAAATCACTGCTTGTATTGGTTACAGATGTTGTGAAAGCAATGTTGTCCTTTTGCCAGCTTTAATATGTAAAATGTAGAATTAAAAATGATATTCAAAGTAAAGTAAGAAATGAAAATATTTTTGGAATACAACTTTCATTCATTTGCCATGTACTTTGGATTTAGAAATCCTATGATATATTCAGTCTCTATGCATCTATTTTTACAGTATTTCAGAGACATTGAGAAGTAATTCACCTCACATCCAGAAAACGCCTGCAGTAAATGTTTAATATGCTAGCACATAATGCTACCACAATAAAAATGTTCAAATGCCATTAAGAATCCAGCTAAAATCCATAGCAGAAGGAACTTTTGAGCTGGGTTGGCCATTGTTAACTGTTCCAAGCCAATACTGTAAATGTAGCTCACTACGATTTATTGTTGTGTTGTGCCACCCTTCACACAGAATCCACTCTAAGGAGAATGTGCAGGGTGCTCTGTACAGAGCAGCAACTGCCTGATTGCAGAGATACAGCTCTGGATGTCTAAAAAACAGCAAATTTATTGAATAGTGATTGAATTATAAATATCTGAATTATTTAACATCTAGATCTGTCATACAGGCATTAGCATCACATCTTGATTATTGTGCCTTTATTTTGTCTGATTGATTAACAAAATTCTCCCCAATTCCTATCTGTTCAGAGTGATGTGCCAGGTTTTTCTTGCTTTTGATTTTAGCTAAGATTAGGAGCATCTAAGTTTCTGGATATAGGGATTCTTTTTCTATTAATTTTATTTTGTTATGGTTTTCTTTCTTCTTAAAGTGAAGTGTGTAAGTATATATGTGTGTGTATGTGTGTATATATTCCTGAACCATGCTGCTCTTTTGGTTTTTCAGGCACTATGTTTTTCCCAAGTAGTTTTCAGAGACAAACCTCATTGACAAAGTGATAAAATTTGCCTCTTGTCACCAGCAAAACTTGCTAAGAATATATGAAAGGATTTAGACCGTTCTGCTTTTGACAAGATGAAACCAAGCTGAACCCAGTTTTCTCTGGGCAAAGAAATATCTGTAATAAATAGGAGTACACTGTTCAAATAGAAACAACACAACTCTTACTAAAACTTTTCTTATGAACAGGCCATACCATATATTGGTGGCATTGATTCTAGCTCATATGACAAACCATAAATATTTCCACGTTTTACCAGACTCTACTTAAAATTTATCAGAAATGGCAAATTGATTTTAAACTATGATTAGATACTGTTTAGGCTCTTTTTCTCACCTTCTAAAAATAAAATAACCAAGTACTTTTTCCCTCTGTGCTACTCACATTTAAAAAAAATCCTCTATCAGCTAAGATAATTATTCATGCATGTTCACTTTCTACCTTTACCATTTTTGCCTGCAGACTTATAAACAAATAATAACTGGCTAATTTCCTTATTCTCTTATGACTGAGGTGCTGTGACCTGCTGTTCCCTTGCCCTCCTCTGCTGGTCTGTGTTTCTGTTTACCCCAACAGCAGGAGACACAGAGCAGTCCTGGGCTGTGACTGGCTCTGGAATGCACAGTGACAGCACTGATGGTGAAAATCCTGAAGCCAGAACAAGCAGCTTCCCAAAAGAAGTGCTTTACATGGAATGCACATGTGGCTGCTCTAACATCTGCCAGGCACAGCTGTATCCCTGCTGTAGTATTTAACTCTCTGTACAGCAGGGGGCAAAGTGACTCAAAAGAAAAGGGAACTAATCGAAGATTTAGATTCTGGCCTGAAAAAGTGTATCCCCTATAATGAGATATAAACCTTAATAAATAAAATGACATGAAAGTAAAATCCTTGATTCAGTGTAAATAAAAAAATAAAATGGACTTATTTAGGTTTGTCTGTGACTACTGTGATAATACAATAAGTTCCAAAAGAATACCTTGTGTAATTTGAATTTATGATCAAAGTAAATGAAGACAATAGAACAGGCTTTTTCACTGAAGGGGTGACAGTGACCAGAGTCCAACTGCCTGACCAAGTCAGGGCTGACACAACGTTAAAGCATGGTCCAAATGCCTCTTCAAATCTGACAGGCTTGGGGCATTGACTGCCTCTTGAGGAATGTTGTCCCAGTGTTTGACCAGTCCCTTGGCAAAGAAATGCTTCCTCATGTCCAGCCTAAGGAAAACATGCATTATAAAGAGCTCAATATGCTTTTGCCACTTTCAATTTAAATGCAAGTTCTGAACTTGTTTTGCAGCACAAACTGTTAAAGAGGGGAGCTTTTATTTAACACCAGAGTCGAGCTAAACTTTGGAAGAATTTTTTGAAATTGCTTCTCTTTTGCATATTGTAGGGAATGATGCAGCAGAGTGCTGGACAACTTGACTTGCCATGCTTTCATTCACAGCACGTGAAGTGTAGCAAATTTAATTAGCCTGGCTTTCACTTAGCACCCCAAGGGCACATGTGCCAAGTGTTGGGGGAAAGCATTCCTCAGAATCCACGTACTAAGATAGAAACTGCCACATACCAGGATCAAACCGTCCAATAGCACCAACTGATGTAGTAATAAATAAAACTCAAAGATTGAAGTATTCCTATAGGTAGAGGGCTGAGAAGCCCTGATGAATTATTTAACTTCCTTGGTCGGATCTATCTTTAAATCAGAATATCTGTGTTAGGATGTGGATTTGTTTGTTTGTTTGTTTGTTTGTTTGTTTGTTTTTCCCAGCAATTTACTTAATATTATTGAGGTTTTTTCCATTTAAAAAATTGATTTGGCTCTGTGCTGGTATATCCACCCTTTCATTATGACCCTTGACATGTTTGTGAATTGAAAAAAACATAATCAAGTGAATAAACATTACCACTTTATTCACTTTATAAAGCTAAGTTTTCAAAAAGATTTTTAGCTAAAAATTAATGGGAGACATCATAGTGTTTTGATTAAAGTGAAGGTTCTTTGAGCTTTACAGTCACAGAATCTCACATATGGAAATTGCAGTTGGTTTTAATCTGCTTTCAGATGACTGGTGCAAATATTAAAAAGTAATGAAGTAACAAGATTGTTTGTTAATGCCACATAAAAGTGCTAATTGTGCTTCATTTCCTGCCTACAGCTAAACCCAAGAGACATTGCCTAAGAAATTGTTAAATAAGTTGCCTCACTTGAAACGGGGATAGAGCTGCAGTGCTTGATGGATTTGCATTTAAGGAGTTGTGTGGCTCACAGGGTCTTTCAAAGTGTGGCAAATGAAGGACGACTGCCAAGAAACTTGTTTAGTTCACAGAAAGTTTATTATTCTCCTATTTGTGATTCCAGCTACCTCACTGAAAAGAAAAGGGCTTCATTCTTAGTTGTCTTTTCACTGCAAATTCAGTATGTAGCATCCTATGATACTGCAATTACAGGCAAATTGTTTTATTAGCATTTTAATATTCCAGGACCATAATGACTATTTTTCCTCCAGAAAGTATATTTGAAATATGCCCATCTATGTCACACTGGCTGTGAATATTTCTGAAATTTTTCACTTTGCATCTCTAACATCTTTTTCTTCTGTGTTAGGGACATGTGCAATTTGAAAGAGTGTGCAGAAATATCATGATGACAATTGAAGCCTTAGGGGGAAATTAGTTCACCTTTTGCTGTTTTTCTACTGTAAATCTACCCTTCCTTTCTGGGATAAAAAATAAAATTTAAAAATGTTATTGTACTTGATCCTTATTCTGAACATATATATTGAATGTAGAACAGTTGAATTAACAGTTAAACCTTTAATATGTAATAATTCAAAAGCTAATGTTATCTTTTCTGAGAAATACAATATAAGATGAATTTTATAATCTGCAGAGGTTTTCATATTCCACTTAAATGATAGTTTTGGTGAGAAGGAAGTCTGAATAACAATTAGAGTTGTGAATATCCCAACATCTATGTGGTTTGGTTTTAATGCAACCTCTTGACTAAACATAGGAGAAAGAGCTCTTACAATACTGAGGAGGGAAAGGGATGGGAAATACAAGAGTGTTCATAGTTATGAAAGAGTCTGGACACATGTATTTCTGATCCTGACTTTTTAATTAAAGAAGCTCCAGGAAAATGTCATCACATATTTAGCCCATTTTTTTTTGAAGAGTGGGTTGCCTTTTGGAGAGTGGAAAGATCCCTGTGGAGCCTGGGTATCGTGGAACTGATAAAATAAAGGTCCTTGTAACCTCCTGTAATTCAAACCTTATGGGTGGGCAGGCAGGATGCAGCATCTCTCCCCAGATGTGGTGTTGTTCCAGGTCATTTGAGCTGAAATAGTTCAGTGTGTTTAAGTTAGTTTGGCAGGTAGGATTATTATTTGGCTGGCTTCATTTCTACCTTGTTACTGAGCTGTCCAGGGATGATTGCAGGGAGATTGGAGAGTGGAAATTGCTGCTCAGCTTCTTTGGGGCAGAACTTACTGAGGCTTCTCCGAGGGGCACCACTGAGGGAGGGCAGTGCCAGGTGTGGAGAGACAAAGAAGAAAGGGCTCCAGTGCCTTGGGATTAATGGCAAATTCTCCTGCATCTGGCAAAGCCAAATGCAGGGCAAGCACACTGCAGAGCACAAACTGTTAATAAAAGGCTTGTGTCGATAGGAAACTATTAAAGTCTTCACAGTACTCTGTGTAAGAATAAGGTGTTTCATGCATTCTGTGGAAATGTTGTTTCTGATTAACAAAGAAAACAAATTTAATACAGAAACCTTTGCAAGCACAAGACGAGCTTGTGTTGAGTGTAGAGGCAGCATTATACAGTCTATGCATTGGTCCAAGAAAAAGCAGGGAATTAAATTAGTACCTGGAAAACATTTTTATTCCATGATCTGTATAAATATATTATGTTCTATTATTGATCTTTAAAGAATTCCTCTTATACAAATCTATTTGGCTTTAAAAATTAATTTATGCCTAGAATTAGCCATGATACTGCACAAGTGACCTATTGCTGGTAGAAGTTTCTTTTTCAGGAATAATCAACACTCAGGCTGTGACATTATGCACTGTCTTTAGCACATTTATAGTGGTATGAGTTCCTGATTAGCTATTGAGTGACTATAAGGACTCAAAATACATGGAGGAGGCAATAATGCCTACTATGGGAAGAGCAATAAAACACATTTATTGGCTCCTTGATGAAGACTGCATTGAATAAAAACACATATATCCCTCCTAGCTTCACCTCTGCAAATTGTTAACTACACAATTGCTGAGGATGTGAAAAAGGGAAACAATGAGCTCTCAGATAACCATAAAGGAAAAAGTGCATGATTCTAAAGTCATCAGTATCTGTTATGGCAAAGGGTTTGAAGTAGAAAGTAAAACCTCCATGGGCCTATTGCTCTAAGATAATTTGTTAGTGATAATGTCCTGTGTTTCTTTTAATTTATCTGTGGGTACACAGGAAAACCAGATTTTCATAGAAGCTAGGCAAAGAAATTCTGAGTTTACAGAATTAATTTACATCATTGTTTTATTTATAGTTTCCATTCAGAATACTATATTATGTTGAGAAATACATCCGTTCTGGGAGATTTAGCATAACCAAATTTCTATGAAATCCTTATTAGTTTAGGGAAATTGTTGAGCTGTAGAATCTTCTATGTGCACAACAGCATATCATGAGTTTTCTTTTAAGCTAGGCACATAAAGGATATGGCTTTACTGCCATTTTATCATTTGTTTAACTTTTAACCAAATTTGAACTACTTTTGGTTTTAAATTGTGACCCTGCAGTAATAAAATGGAACAGTGATACAATGCATTTCTTACCTCTCCTCTACACTCTGATATTGTTTTCATTTGCTATTAGCATCATTATATTTGTTATAATAGGAATGCATTTATATTGTACTCAAGAGTCTAGTTGTATTGCACAGTAAACACTGCCTAAGAAATCATTTGAGAATACTTGCTGATCGTGAAATAATTGTGTATGAGCTGCTTCAGCTTTCCTACTTGAAATCCTCTTTATTGTGAAATGAAATACAAGTTTGTTTTTCAATACATTTTCCTTACAATATCTTGCAAGCAGCACTCCTCTCGGCACTTATAACATCATTACTGCATGACAATGCAATGGTTACAATATTTCCTCAAACTGTACCTATAACCTGGATATAAATTGATAGACATGATACGTGACAAATAGACTATATATTGAGCTTATTCACCTTTGGCTCTTTTTAAAAAGCAAAGGCTTTCAATCTCCAAAGTGACTGTAAGTAGTTTATTTACACTGCTTGTGTTGCAGTGACAGCCTTTGTCAGAAGACTGAAATATAATTTTTATACTAAGCTTAGTTTGGAAAAAGATTGTAAACTCTGAATAGATTTATAAATCTAGATTTTAACCTTTTCAATATTCTTCTTTTTGGTTGGTTGCCTGAGTTACCTCTTCCCAGGTTACTGATGCTGTTAATAGGAGAGAATAGGAATGGCTAATGAATCAAACTGCGGGACACTGAAAAGGTCAGAGCAGTACACTTTACTATTATCTTCCACAGAATATATGAGGCATTAAAATTCTGATTCTGTGGTCTTGTGACAAAGAATATAATGAGAACCATAAATAATAAACAGCACAACATGAATCTCTTTTTGTGATAATGATTGTAACAAGAAAAAGAGGGAGAAAATTCTCAACTCATTCTCACTGTACTAAAAAGATGTTTCCTTGCATGTATCTTCTAAATATCTATAATTGTAAGAAAGAAGAAAGGGATTTTAAAGTATAATTGGATCCAGCAAGGATCTCAAATGTGCTATCTTCCATGCTTCTCTTCAAATAGGTAACATTTTTGCATAAATGTGGATACTTCCAATAACATGAATAAAAATGAGATTGCAGAAGAAAATAAAGTCATTACCACCTCTTTATAGAACTGCCCACAGACCCAGATAATTAGATGCTTTTGACACATTGTCTGTATCTGGCTTAGGTTTTACAGCTGCAGGCAGCACTGAGTTTATTCCCGATGTTCATACGGATTCCCAACTCCTTTGCTCTGAGAAGGCAGGAAGGGTTTATCACACTGTGGCCAAGACTCCTTGCAAGGAGAAGTCTAATTGTCTCCGTTTAAGGCTCTGCTGTTTTTTGGAATAACTTCCCACTTCACAATGTACACAGTACAACAGGAAGTTCATTTGCCATATCCAGATGTCCTTTCAAAATCTCTTTCTGCTATTTGTTGAGATTGGTATAACTATACGGGATCAGCTTATTAAAGAAAAATTTATTCATCTTGAGGAATCCCGTGATTGAGTTATGAAAACTGTAAGGAAATCAAGATAAATTGTTAAATTTCAGCTCACCATCCTCTGACTGCTGATTTCTCTTCAAATGCTCCCAAGAAATTCTGCTTGTTTTCATCAAGCTGTTACCAAGACTATTTAACATTTAGGTTTTACTCTTGATATAAAATGTTGAATTTTTATATTTTATTGAATTATATACATGAACTCAAAACATAATGATGTTAGATGTAAAAGAATTCTTTCAGGGGAAGTAAATCCAGGAGGCACTAGCAAAACACCTTTTCTAACTGCCAATGAGATAGAAAACAACATTCCACATTTAAATACTGTCTCAGTGAGAATCTCGGTAGTGCTACAACATTATAGAAAAATCAGAAGCTTTTATCTTGTAAAATTCTGAGCAATCCACAGGCAGAGGATCAAAACCTACAAATCAGTTTTATACCCACCAGTATTTTCTTCACATCTTCAATTGTATTTTAGGCATCTCCAAGACCTTTACTTTTCTGTAGAGGGATTATAAATCGTGTTTCTCACAGACCTGTCAGAGATTCCAATAAACTGTACTAATCTAAGCCTCTTCTCTCTACAACACTGGTGCTCTTGCAGATTGGTTTTGTAGATCAGATTCCTTCTGTAGCCCCTGTTTGGCATCAGAAAGGATTTCTGAGGTGACTTGGTGTTTTCTTCCTGGAACTTTGAAAATAATTCTTAGCTGTTTCAGGGTTTTGCTGCTCCTATTGTTGGCTTACTCATGGTAGATACTCCGATGCCATCTGAATCTGTTGGGAGAAGCCTGTCAGGGAGCTGGACCCAGTTCTCCATCCCAAAGCACCCTCAACACAGCCATGTGGAGGGTGTAGGACGTTGGTCACTTTGGTGTGATATAGTTTCTAAACCCTCCTGAAGGGGAAGAAATACACACAATTAGAAAATGAAATATCTGGCTTCGGGAGTGTAAGATTGAGAAGTCTCCTGGAAAACATCTGAGTATTCGGCCTATAGTAATTACCCATGGCCTCTCAACTGAAATGTACTACAAAGGTTATTCTGGGTTGCTGAGCTATTTTGAGGATTGAGGTGAAATTCTAACTGGAAACCTTATATGTGCATATTTACTCTTTCTTAATAATAATGAAGCAGTTAAAATTTCCATTATTGTCAAAACTGTGCATTTTTCTTGCAAAGTGCACTATAGAGGAAAGGCCAATTAATTTTTTCCTGTACTATTTTGTATATTATGTAGGTCTCAAAATGCTTCTAAAAACCCAGACTCTAGCATAATTGTGTTTCCTGAAAGATTAAGTCTGAAAAATGAAAGGTCTGCTAACAGATGTGGCTCTGTAAGTGTGTTGCTTTGAGACAGTGCTCTTGCTTCAATTTCTGTGTTGCTAGGGAACACTGAGAATGGAAAGAGTTTGGTTCTGTGTGATTGGTGTTTTCTAATTAGTAAATAATAAATGTTTTTAAAAAGTTAAACTGTCCATATTCGAATTGCTTTGGAATTGTGATTGGGTGGAAGGGGGCTGCCAGTCAGCAGATGGGCTGTGCTCCCTTGAACCTCTCCTGTAATTAGTCCAAGAAGGTCAAAGCAGAGAAAGATTGAACTCTGTTATACTGGGCTGACTGAGTCAAGGCTAAGAAGTTTCTAGTTAAATCAATAGCAACTACTTCAGCAGCCAAATAGCTCCAGGCATCCCTTTAAACTGGTAATTATATTTGTTAGCTGCTTTCTTCCTGCACTCACTAGGATCTGTATGGCTCATTTGGAACCAGAGGGAAGCTGGCTGGTGAGAGGCAGCATTAAAAGATTTAGGGAGCATTTTATACATAATGTCACTGTCCTTGGTGGATCCACTGTGCAAGGCAGAAGGAAAAAATCACATTTCTGCCACTTAGGAGAGGGAGAAATTTTGGAAGAGATAAGGAAGTGATCTAGAGAAGAACACCAAGGGACAAGATTGGGGTGATTTTCTGCCTCACTTTTAGATGTGCTGGAGCCTACAGTAAGAAGGATTTGATTTTCAGCCATTTAAGTATACAGGACTTTTTCCAGTACCTTAAATGAATATGGGTCCTGTTGCAGAATATTATATTTCCAGACTGAATAGCATAAAATCCCTGGATAGGCTTTTAGTTCCAAATAAACATGAAGAGAGCTTTATTAAAATGAAAATTAGTTAGAGAAAAAGTGTAGTCTGAGGTTCAGCTCTTCATTGTTCATTGCATTAAAGTAGTCTTGCCAAGGCACATTTTAACTTCTGATAAGAATTGACCATGTTTGTGGTGCTGAATACTCTCAAAACTCAGCAAATAAATAGCATTTTTCTTTTTAAGTCTCAAGTCCTACGTAACTGGGTGCTGTTGTTTTTCTGGTCAGAATGATTAAGAAAATAGTGAAATATCTCATCCAGACATGGGAACTCTTTCCTTTCTTTCCCTTCCATTTAGTGACTGCAATACCCAGCAACGTGTGTGGAGTTTTCCAGGGGCCTGAAAGCATCCGTGTCATCCTTTCCTGTAACATGGCACTCCCCTTTTTGTGACTGCCAATTGTAATCAGCATTTCAACTTTCAAGAAGATTTAGTTTAACAGAAAAAAAAGCAATAAAAAGTGTTTGGATGATTAGTTAAATGAGGGAGGAACCAGGATGACTGTTTCCTGTTCATTTAAAGAATGCTCATCTGATCTACAAAGTGATTTTAATATGTTACAAAACTTCAGTAATGTCTATTTTCTTACATGGTCAAATAAACAGCTTGCAAGATGAAATGTAACATTCTGCCTATAATTCAAGATGCAAAATATGCTGATGAGGCTCAAAATTAAAATAATTATAGAAGTCCACCCAGAAGAAGCACTCCCAGTTTTTTGTTAAATTACAGTTGCTATCACCTGTGTTTAGTAAAAAATGCCCTTTTATCATTGCTGGTAAAATAACTACTTCCTTATTTGGGAAGGACTATAGGACCTGTCTTGCTGTCTCTGTGTGTATTTAGCTTGTTGTTTGATATAAAATTGTTTTATTTATATCATTTTGTTTAAAAGATTGCATTTATTAAATGTGCTTTTAGCTGCACAACAGAGAATTTTCTCCTCAGTTCTGAAGTGCCATTGCAGGTCCAATGTCAGTTGAAGGCTGCTGTTTTGCCTTGAAATTGTTTGCTATTATATGGAAATAGACTGTTGTTATTTTTGTGCATTTTATTTATTTATGCAAAGAAACAAAGCATTCAGTACAAACCACCACGTAAAATTTCAACTGCTGTGAAAGAGACATCCAGCAAAGGACAAGAAGCAGATTATAGATGATTTACTTGAGTGGTCTAAATTTTGAAATAGTGTTTGAAGATGGTAAATATGCACACGCAAAGCCCAGCATTTACATCAGCATTTAGAAATTGATTAATTACATGCCTGACTGCCAACTGAAATGCATGAGGACCCTCTTTAACTGCAGTGCTTCTTCCATGTGTAGCTGGAACAGGTCTGCTTGAAATAGAGAGACCAGTGACTTCCTGCATTAGCAGCACTGTGCAAATTCATATTAATGAGTTAATAATGTAGTGACAGATTTAATTGTTTTTCACCTTGCTACAGTCAGCTCCAGCCCATTTTCTAACCGTTTTCTAATTTGGAGGGATTGAGATTCACCAGATCTTATTTAAAGAAATTAGTGCTCAGACTTTGACTTCAAGGCCTTTGAATAAGGACATTGTGTTCTTCTGAAGAAACAATAATTTCCCCGTACATTTCATAAATGCCTCTTCCCAGTCAGTGTTCTGCACTTTAGTACATCATTCATAATTAATAAATAAATTACAGTGTAATAGAAACATAAATATGAACTTGCTCTTAGTACTGAAACCAATTAAAGTAAATAAATGAAGTGTAAGATGGAGTCCAATGGGCCGAAAACCATACCTTAATAATGGGATCAGCAAAGAGGTCTTTCTGCACTCTTGAGATGGGATTGCTGTTCCACTAAAAATAGGGATAAAATTGTCAAGGCAAGGCTTAAATATGACAGTCTTCATCCCTTGGGAACACTCTGAGGAAGAGAAAGCTCTGAAGCACTTATTCAGAACCAGCCTATTGTCCAGTGAAATAGGTCCCAGAAAGGGCGAAAAAACAAGAATGTCCCAGCAGAAGAACTGATGGAGGCAAATTGATTTTCTTTCACTCTTATCTTTTCCATTTCATTTTTATTTCCTTTCCAAGTGTTTGGGACAAAGCTTGTATTGTTAGACTCCAGCAGTGAGACATCCCTTCAGCTAGGGAGATCTGAAATCTAGAACTGGATATTTGGGAAGAACCTAATGGAGTTTTTTACCTTCTGCTTTTCACTCATGTGCTAGTCTGATTATCTAGCCAGGGTACATATTGATTGGCATTTAAATCAGGAGGATCTCACATCCTTGGTAACAATACATTAAAGTTTGCCATCCTCATTAAGGATTTTTTCCCCTGCCCAGTTATTAAATGCTAAAAGGAGTGGGCTGTCAAAAAGCCCCAGATGTTAATAAGTAGCGGAAGATTCAGCTTGGCTCAAATTTCATTTTTCTGCTGCTGAAAGTGGATTGGTCTCAATTCACGGCTGGAATCTCTGTGTAACACGTCACGAGAGCTCAGAAGTTGTGAAAGTGAATTGCTTTTGACCTTTCAGACACGTTTTTCCTGTTTCCTTCTCTCTCCTGTCCCATGGTGTGATTTGCCTGCGGTGGAGGCACTGCAGCTCAGAAAGAAGGAGACACCTCGTGCCTCTGCTTCCCAGAGCAGATGGATTTGGCCTCACTGAGAGGGTGAGGGTGCCTGATGTTGGGAAGCACCACAGCTGGAAAGCAGCACTCGAGTTTCTGGGTTTTCCCACTCCTGTGCTGCATCAAACTCTGCCTCTACATCAGACAAGCACTAAAGCTTTAATAGATAGGGGGACATAAAAATGCCAAGGATTTCAGTGTGGACTAGACCTGAATCAGAGACCATGGTCAAACCATCTCTCAGGGATGACATGGCTGTTTGGAAACAATTTAATCAAATGCCAAAACTCTCAAGTGTGTAATTTGCTTTTTCTCTTCACTCTATCACATCTGCATATAAATCTAATGTGTACACATCAAGAAATCAGCAAATCTTTCATAAACTAACTTAAATCCTGCTCTTTTTTTCCTGTTCTTTTATTTTTTCTTCATGAAAGATCTATTAATCAATCTGTAGGAAACACCAGGAGAAATTTTAAAGAATTCTAACTATGTAAATGTAACTTTCACAAGGAAAGAAGAAAAAGCTATATTAGGTAACTTGGATGAAACTGCTTTGAAATATTTACTTGTGCCATCAAATTAACTTCTGTCTTATATTTAGTATAAAGCTTACAACATTTAAACAAACAATAACAATTCAGCAGAAACTAATTGTATTTGTTTAGCCTAGCTAAAATGCAGTTATGTGTTTTGACTAATTTACGGGAAAGTTTGGAAGGGCCAGTGAAACGTATTTATTACTCATTGTAATACACAGTTTGTATGGGCTGTGGTCTAGATTTTAACTCATAAAATCTCCTTTAGAAGACAGGAAAAAATATTCTAGAAGGCTTGCAGAGAATTTTTGGTACAAATTAATCTCTTGTGAGTATAAACCCATGAAGGGCTGTTCATAAATATTGTTCAGATTTAATACAATATTGTAATGGAATCTAAATATGACATGCCATCCCGAGAGCCATTGCCCATGTAACACAGATGATGAAGTATTAAAAGTGTGGTGGCTTTTGTGCCAAAATAAAGGCTCAGTTATTTTAAGAGGGGGTCCTAAAATTTTAGTAAGTATTTCAATGACATGTAAATTTTATTAATATTTAGACTTTGTGTGCTAGGCTGTGATTTCAGATCACACAGAGAAGCCAGTGCTTGGAGCAGACTTTGCAGAAAAGTGCAGTTGCTGAAGTCTGAAGTCGTTGATGAATCTCTGAGGAGTGGCCTGGTTTTGTTATGTAACACCACTGAACATATTCATTCTTTGAGTTTCTTTGTCTTTTACATTTCTACTTCAAGTAGGGAATTTTTTTAGCCTCCAAAGAAATTGAGGCAGGAAAACTTGGCCAAAAAATACAGAGTGATTCAGACCAGGAAACTGGTTCTGTGAACAATTATAATCTACACAGGATTGGGCTTCTTTGCTCAAAACTCTCACCTAAGTTTATCCCAAACTGCTCCTTGCTCTCCCATCCCACCACAGCCCAGCCAGCCCACCCTTTCTGTGCCATGGAACAGAACCTCAGATCAACCCTCTTATTTTAGACACATATTTGGGATAATATCTCAGGGGCAGAGAACAAAATGAAAGACCAAATGGAGTAGGATTCTCTTTGTCTTTCTGTTTGTGGCTCTCTGGGCCATACACAAAGCCNCCAAATGGAGTAGGATTCTCTTTGGCCAGTCTTTCTGTTTGTGGCCATACACAAAGCATTGTTGCCAGGAGAGTTCCTCGAATAAGACAGGAGCAGTTTGCTGCCTATTCCTTACTTTTAGTGCCCTTGTCTACCAGGACAAGTTATGAGGGGTGTTGTGAAAAGGTAGCAAAGGGACGTTATCAAGCTGAAATTTTGCCACTGATCTAACAGAAAAATCTGTTTGAGTTGTAGGAATAATGGTGTAAACACACCTGCAGAAACAAGAGTGAAAAAGTTATTTGAATGGATATTTAGTAAATATAAATGCTGTGGAATGACCTTAATATTGAATAAGATTTTAATTTTAATATCATTTTAAAAATATTTGCCTCAGCTTACTTTCCAACTCAAGTCTTTTTTACTGAGTATGTTATTTGCAGTATTATAGAATTAGATCCTCAAAAAAAAATGGATTAATTTCATTCATGTCAGTATTGTCTGATGATTATAATTCTGATAAGCCAGAGATGTCATATGTAATGGCTTACCTTTGCAGTAATGTGAGTTCAACCTAATTTTGTGTTGATTGTGGTCTATTGAAGAACAGGTCTGGGAGAGTTTTTGTTTGTGCTGACCCCAGCCCAGCCACTGTGTAAGCCAAACTCAGGGCCTCAGTTGGGATCTTGTCCTTCCTCAGGGTGGATGCATCAGTGTAGCAGAAGCTACACAACTGACCTGTTTGGTTGTGCCTCATGAAACCAATTCCATCACTTTCTGACCCTTGGCAATTCCCAGTTAACCGTTCAAATATTTAGATAATTTGAAAAGAGAGAAAAAGAAAATATTCTATCCAATAAATATCTCTAATAGATGCAGTTTTACATGCCTAGTAGAAAAAAAAATCCCTGATAATTATTCTTTGAATCCCATCACTAACAATCTTTGTATTACTATTGCAGTGGGGAAATTGTGAACTGTATTTACCATATGTTACAATCAGTATAAGCCTACTAAAAATATTTAGAGTTAAGGTGAATTCTGAGATTGAAGTAAAAAACAAAAAAGGAAAAAATGGACTGCTAGATGCTGTTAGGATACAGGGCCTTCTGGAGTCCTGAGGTTAAAGTTCAATAAAATTTAGATCAAGAAATAAATTTGAAAATAATCTTTCTACCTCCTGTGCCTCTGCATCTGTGGGTAACAATAATAGCAGAAGCAAGGGCTGGTCTCTCTGCAGTACTTCACACAGGGTAATAAATGCAAGAGATAAACTGTAGGAAATGACACGTACACAGGAGGGCCTGGTTTACTGAAAGGCCCACAAGAGGCTAAATGTCCGAGCAGAATCCCCAGGTTTCATGAGGCTTAAAATTTCCCAGGAATTAAGACTGTTTTTCTGTTAGTTTTACATTTTCAGGGAGACTTTTCTCAGTAAGTGCAGTGTTATTTATCACACCAAGCTGATTTGGCAAGCAGCTGCACGGTGCAGTGTGACTTGGCAGGAGAAACAGCCACAGCATCAGGTGTGGGGTCAGCTCCAGGGGTCTGAAGAGAGGCAGATAGGAAAGAATCTCTAACTGTAGGGATTTCATTTTGCTCTGATTTACATTGGTCAAGGGTCCATTAACCTGTTGCACACAGACTATATTGCGTTAGTTTTATTTCTTTTTACCCTCTTTGGCCAACAACATTTTTGCTGCCTCTCTAGTCTCATACATTAAGTAAACAACATCTAATATTAAATAATTTCTAAGATCTAAAATTTCATTCAATTTATATATTTGCCAATTTAAACTGTCCAATATTGTTTAGAAAGGAGCCACATTTGATATCACTATGATATGACTGCATAGATCTGAACTCCTCACTTCAAGATAAATATTATTATATATTTACTTTGATATCTGAGTTTATGGCTTTTCTGGAAGTTAGAATCAAAAACTGAGATGTAAAATACTTTCAGAAAGTAAAGAATATTAAAATAATATTCTACTGTATTATGTGATATTTAAGGAGACTTCTGAAATTGTTTTGGGGTTGTATATTTTGTATAAAAGTATATATTACCATCACAGAAGAAAATCAAGCAGGCTGGACTGAATAAAGGAAGGAGAGCTATATGACTTTCAAAACTAGTCATTTCTTTGCAAGTTATATTCATAGTATCATTTTGTCTGAAAATTTTTCTACAATAGGTATTCTTTCAAAAAGAAATTATATCCTACTATCACCTTAGAATTACACCTTCCACCTATTTGTGATGGTTGTCGTTCCCATGCATGCAATTTCTGTAAAAAAAAAAAAAAAAAGATGCATTTCACCTAGGGAACGGGTGATTTTAGAGATTCCAAGGATACATATTTGCATGACTTGTTTCAGGTTGATGATGGTTCAGGACTTATAGTATCTTTTGAGAGTTTCATATGCACCAAAACTGAGAGTCCAAGATACCCAGATCAAAGCAAATTACCCAGGCTTTTGTCAGTAGACGTTTCCTAAACACCCCAGGAGATAAAAAGGGCCAGGGGCAAGGCTGGCAGAGCCAACACCAGGTTTCTGTGCTGTCTCACAGCAGCACGCACGTGCAGGGTGCTGGGGCAGGACACTGGTGTCAGGCTGTGCTTGTGTCCTTTCACACTGGGCAGAGCATTTCAGTGCACACCTACAGGAACTGCCTTGCTAGCAGGGCGAGTTTGGGACGTGTGCTGAGAGCATCAAATGATTGCTTTTGGAAGTGTGAAGTGATTGTAAACCCTAATGTGATATTTGCCTTCATTAATTAATGCTATCACTACAATGCTTTATGTCATGTATTGCAGAGCAGACTTTCCTCTGTGCTTTCTATAATTAAGTTTCCAACAGTCTATAGAAACACAATAAATTTCTTTAGAAGTAAAAGCTAAGCCTGGCAAGCTCAATAACAGCAGAGTAGTTCTTTAATATTCCTTCTAAATTTGCTCAAAGTGTAGAGCAGGTCAAGAGCAAGTTCAATTTACAAATTATTCTACTGGAGGAAATGGAAAGTTGCAAGCCAATGAAAATAAATCCAAGATAAAACATTTTTCTGTCTTTAAATTAATGTGCAGTTCTGTGATAGAGAAAAGTTAAAATTCATAGAATTCATTAGTACAGTAACTTAATCAGAACATTGAAGGTGGAAATGAGTATTTTCAGAAAAGTTCAGACATTCTTTAATATGTAAAGTTAATGTTATCATTAGTGGCACATCTCAGCAAAAGTTCCATCTTTGCCCCCCTACAGATGAGCGTTCCTCCAGGAGAGGAATATTGCTGCAGCCACTGCACTTTCAGTTAAGGAGAAGTGGGTCCAATTTGCTAGAGTTTTATTGTAATAAAACTTAATAATTTACTGACAAACTTGCTTGCTTTCAAAGCAGTCTCTTATTGGCATGACATCCTTTTTTCATCAGAAACTCTGATGTGCAATTTAGGTGTTGATGGCTACAGATGTGTACCTTTGTAGATGGGCAGGAAACCAAGAAAAAAAGTGACAAAGCAATCCAAAAGTTTGATAAAAGTAGCACTAAGGTGAAGGATGGGGCCTGCTTTGCTGTGCTGTTAAAAATTAAATGCAAATTAGCAAACTCTGTTGCTCCCCACAGCTGAGTCATTAGTAAAACATGATTATTTCATTATCTTATGTTCCTTGTAACATGCCATAGATATGAACTTTTTTAAGCTTTTTGCAAAATTTGTTGAATTCTCCCCATGCAAAGGCTTCTGAATCTCTCAGGTGTTACAGTTTTGTCTCATGATAGGAGCTACTTGCTATTAGCTGAGCAAGGGCTGGATTTATATCAGTACAAGATTATAGTGATAACCAACCAGCTTGAAAATCCTTGAAAGTTAATGCAGGTCTGTACCTAGAGATCTCCTTCAGCTTAATTTGTTTTGCTTTCTAAAATTTTCTTTCTAAAGATTACTTCCAAAGTTTAACAAGTTGCTCATCAGCTTCAGACAAATAATTTAAATTACTGAACCCAATATGTGGCTGGAACAAATGCTGCACTTTGACATGCTGGTTTCACTAACTTAATTCCAGTTTTATATTGCTGGAACTTATGATCAGAAATGCAAGGTTCCCCTGGGACATTTAATGACATGATTTAGGTATAATTTTTTCTTATCTTAGTATTATAACATAAGATTGGAAAACAAAAAATTACAATTGAAAGGAATAGTGCATTCTGATTTCATATTAGGAAAATGGTTCCAAATCTTTTTTTATAATTAGATATGAAATAACATATTAGGCTTTTCTTAATACTTTTCTTGTCCTATGAATAGAGGAGGTGAAAATAGGACAAATACCTCAGTGTTGCCCAGAATCTGTTGGGGAGGAATGTGATCAAAACCTCTTTATGAGAGGAGAAGGGCTCTCAGTCTCCTAAGGAAAATTTTTCTTTTAAGCCTGGGTCTTTAGACCATCTCCAAATTTTCTACTTTCTTGCTTCTGATAATAAACTGTAACATCCAACAGGTAAACCAAGCAATTTACTTTCCTGTGAGAATGCTGCCTCTACGATGCTGTTCTCTATAGCTCAGTTTTCATTGTTATGTATTTTGGCAGTAAAAGTAGGGCTCATTGTGAAGGAAAAAAGTAAACATTGAGATTTTTAATTTCCTAAGTTAGATTTAAGTAATCATCACTTCAATTTATCCATTTTTTAAATATATTATAAGCAAAGTAAGTATGTGGTAAATTTTAAGCATTCTTCTTTTGGTTTATTAATTTAGTTTGCTGAAGATTGCCTAAGGTGAAAGTCTGTTGACTAAGGCCTTCATTAGCATAATAAAGTAAGCATAGTTTTAAATATCTGATACAATTATACCAACATCCCCTAGTTGCTGAATTTTTCTCTGAACACATCCTGATCATGCATGAAAAGAACTTAATGTAAAAATATAATGAAACTTTTTATGTGTAATTACAAACTTTACACCCTCTAGGACAAACACCTCCCAATTATCTCATTTTGTGCTTCATCCATTATGCAAGTCTGTCAGAAAATACTGTCTTTTTCCAAGGCACTTGATTAACACTGACCAGTTTTTCTTCAGTTCCTGCTCAAATTAATGCAATGAGATTAAAACCACAATTATTTGTAGTGGGTTGAGTCTGTCGTTTAATTAAAATAAAATAAGGCTGTCCATAAAAAGCAACTTATTTGCCCTTATTTGTCCAAGTAGAACTGATTCTGTAGTTTAATTTCTGTAGGAATAATTTTATTTCATTTCCCAACAAGACAGAGTGTTCATTTTCTTGTTAATGTATCTTATTCATTTCAAATGACTAAAGAGATGGTGATTTTGTTGAGCAAACTTTGCATGAGGGAGGGAATTTGCTGATGTGACATAGTGGTAAAGGCTTGAAATTACCCTAAGTGTTTGTGCTACCAGCCTGCAGTGCTAATTATTTCTTTAATTACAATATGTCTGATTATATTCCACATTTGTACACATATACAAAAAGGATCAAATAATGAAAAAAAAAAAGTTCTTTAATTAAAATTCAACTTCTTATGTGTTATGAAAATGATATTAGCATTTTTGGTAAGAAATTGTATTCAGCTGCCCAAAGCAGTGGTCAGAAAATCTGCATCTCAATTAATATCTTTTCAAATGTATGTTAAATATATACATAACAAAGTTCATAGATTAGTAGTCCATGGGGGCATTTAAGACACACTTGGTAGGATTTTTCTTCAAGGAACACAGAATTTTAATCAGTAATTTAAAAGTACAAATGCAGAGGAACAAGGAAAGGTTTACTATAGGGATGAAAATAATTCTGAAGAGTTATTTTCTTTCAGTTAAATGTATAACTAATTGATATGTTTTTAATTGTAACACCATGGAGATTTTACAGTAGTGCTGCTTTCAGGCAAGGGAACTTCCAAGGCAAGACTTGGTATTTCTTTGTGTCAAGATGATATAACTTTGCCTCAGGCACAGCCACAGGCTGGAAACACTTTGAATGGATAAAAAAGGAGACAGATGGACATCTGTAAGTTCATTACCATTACAAGTCTGAGCATGGCTCTTTATTAGAAACTGATGCAAAAAATACAATTGTGATAATGGATTTTAAATATAGGCATGTGAAGTAATGTATAATGATTTTTGAAGAGTTCCTCTCATTAAAGAGTTATTAGTTTTTTAAACAATGTATTTTCAGAAATAACCCCAAAAGACCTTGGAGTTTCAAAGAGAAAAAAAAAAATGATTTCTTTTTAATTTCAAAATCGAGGCTGAATTTAATACACCCATTCAAACAGCTCTATTATCTTCAGGTTTATATTCTATTATGTTTTATGTTCTATTAATAACTATTTTCAATATTTAACGTGCAACAAGCATTAAATATTTCTGCTACATTGCTAAAAATTAAGTTAGGGCTTCAGTAATCCAAGATTCTTTCAGGTGAAAAAACTGAAGTACAAAGGAGCCTAACAGGAAAGAAACTCTGAAGATTTAAACAGTGAATTTGCTTTTAGCTTGTAATTATTTGTATTATAATACCCAAGAATCCCATTGGTGACTGGGGTCATGTTATACCAGGTATTGTGGCCTGAAAAATTTCTCCTCTTTTTCCCTGAACACTTGCCATGTAACTCTGCATTCCCCTCTCTTTTACTCTTTTTTTCTTTCAATTTCTGCTGTTGCTTTTAAAGGTTTATTTTTAACTTGGACCACTTCAGTAAAGTTAGGGGGCAGTGAGCTTGAGTTCAGAAGTGAAAGCAAATGGCCAGAATGGAAGGAGGGGAGCTGACTGTGCCAAGGTAGCAGAGCTGGCTTAGCTACACCCAAAGAGTGAGTAGGGAAAAGTGGATTGGAAAGATAAAGTGATTATACCTGTCTCTGCAGTTTGCACTAGTGATGAATCTAGAAATAGGGTTGGTCATTCCCACATACAAGACTAGTGGAGACAGAGAACTAGAAAGGGTGGAAAGAACAGCCTTTGTGCTGCCCCAGCTTATGAATATTTTGATAAAGTATGAAGAATTTTTAGTTGATTTTGTGGGGTGTGTCCTTTATGTAAAAGGTACTCCATTATATTTGCTTCTGCTCTCAATCCAGCAGCTCAGAGAATAGAAAAAGCAATTTGAGTGAGTGGAGAAAGAGGATATTGACTTAAATAGAAGAGTGTTCAAACCAAAAAACTCCAAGAGGCCCTGCACTATGATCCTACACCTGGGAGCTGTGAGGGTGCTCGTGCTCTGCCACTGCTGTTTGTGCATCTGAATTCCAGCCTGGATGATAACTGGGCAAGGCTTACACAAGTGGCAGCACAGAAGAAATACAACTGTGGTCTCCAGAAGTCAAATTCTGCATACCCTCTTCAAAAAAAAAAAAGAACTGCCTGTGCAGCTCATGGGAGTTTGATGTGTTCTTAGAGTCAACACAGAGATGATGCTGCTCATGCCATTAGCTTTGATCAGCTTTAATGATTCCCACATAGTTAAATTAAATGATTCTTTTAAGAGTTTAAGTGGTTTTCTCAGTGAAGCCAGCCTATCTATCAATGCATTATTGCTTAGATAACCTGCTCATCTTGTGAATCAGCAGTTTTCAGAAATACCATCAGGGTATATTTTACTTCAGAGACAGATTTACATTTATTTAGAATGCAGAATCTCACTATTGTTCTCTCAGAATGATTCTAGCTTGCCTTAATATATTCTTGTGAATACATGCATTCATACTTTGGGGATCCCAGATTTCTCAGGGACCCTGGAAACTCAAGTTGTGCATCAACAGTGAAAGAATCCACACGTGTCCATGTACAGTTCATTTCTCTCTACTTGCTATTAACAGTTTAGCATCTCTATAGTTACTGCAGTGTTGACAGTTGTTATCAAGCTTGTTTACTTAAAATTGTTTGCTTCTCTCCAGGCTACAAAACTGTACAGCTGCACAGCTCCTCTCCTGCTCCAAGACCTGCTGTGGCAGATGCAGCTGGTTGATTGACAAGTCAGTGGAAGAGGAGCTAAAGAGAAGTCATGAGACTTCAGGGAATGTGTCAGCTGCCCATGAAAGCAGACTGAGAAAAGGAAGAAATTAATCTGTATCTGTTTAGCTGCTTGACAATCATCCAGTATGGGCAGCTGATAACATACCTGAAGATAATGTCACCTTTGCCTAGGGAAGCACTTGAAGTTGGAGAAAAGCAGGGACTATTTGTTTTGGCTACAATTCTCTGTCTCTCCCCTCTCTTATGGCCAGTGACAGGTTCATTAATGGTGCATTAATGGTTAATTTTGAAATGAGAGGAAAAAAAAATTCAGACAATTTTGAGAAGTTGTCTTAAAGGAAAGTTTAATGCTGTATTTTTGCATGTGAATGGAGGACTCGCATGCTCAGTTTAAATAATTGTTTCTAAAAGTGTACCCTGTAACACCCATAACAGTCAGAGGAAGGGCAGGAACCCAACTGTGCTTTGACAGAAATAGATCTTTCCTCTAATGCTTATTGTCAGTTATCTACAATTTAGGCAAAAGTCAAATTGTCAACATGATAAATGCGTTAGATTGATTCAAATAATGCTGAAAATGATTGTGTTAGTTTACTACAGACTTGTGCATTAACTACGAGCTAGTGGCAAATTCACTCAAAACAATCACCTTTTGAGCAAGACTGTAACAAATTCTGACAGACTTTTAAAATTTCCTTTGAAACTGTTTTATTACAAATATCTGATTAGTGAATCCAAGGAATAATCAGTTACTTATTACTGACCACCTCCTCATACAAGTACAAGCTGATACATTAGTCAGGGTTTCCTGCAGTGTCATAAAGGTAACTTGTGTTTTTAAGTTTCTACCTCAGCTTCACATCTGCTCTATCATATTTAGCAATGCTGGCTGTACTCGGAAGATGGAAAAGATGCTAGGCTACATTCTGACTGCAGTCTGCAAAGAAATGAGATGATGTTCCAAGGTGGTGTCCTTTAAAGGCTCACCAGCTTTGCAGCTGATATTGCTTTGGAGTAAATTTTAAGGATTATGAAGTTCGCTGTCACTGGGGTTTTACAAGGGCTGCACACCAGAGGGAAGTAGCATCCAATATAGTGCATATCACAACATTTTGGGGATCTTTCTGGCAGGTGAACTTTGGATTGTCACAGGTATTTGTATTCAAAATGGAAGGAAAGCATAAGTCATATTGTGATATGCTATTCTATGATTTCTTTAGATTTTAATCTGTATGTGATGAATTTTAAGTGTAATTATGAATATTCACTTCTCTGAATGGTCAGAAGGTTTTTTTGGAATGTTGGGAAACTCTAGAATAATTCTAGTAACTCTAGAAGGGCAAGGGAACAAGGTGGCTCTATCAGCACTCACAAAATACCCTTTGTCCTGTGTGGTTTTGCATATAAGTTTGGCAATTTGAAAGCCCAATTAAGCAAATAGAGTGGAAAAGGACTTTGTTTAAAAATTAGATCCTCCAGGAATTGGGACCAAGGCACATTTGTCAGGTGTCTTCAGGGCTCTTTTGTTTTAAATACTGAGATATAAAACACCAGGGTTGTGGTGTCTCATTTGGCAACAGCAATTTCATCCACCCAAAGCAGCACCAACTTCTATTCTCATCTTTCTTGTTAATTAATTGGTGTGTTACATCAAGGAACTGATCCAGCTTGTAAAGGAGTTTCCAGTTTTTTGCTGGAACAGTTTCCATGTTTGTTCCCTCGTCCCACAGGAGAGTTGTGCCAGCAGAGAATGAGAGGCAGCCCCAGGGCAGGGATGAGCAGTGAGGGGTGCAGGTGCACTGGAGAAATCGAATCTGGATGGAGCCAGTTCACAGGACAGCAGAGGGAGGGGAGACAGGAAGGGGTGGCTGGGAAAGGCAGGGAGAGCCTGGGGGACAGAGAGCCCAGGAACAGAGGGAATTGGGGGCTCCCTGTTTGAGGAGTTCTGCTGCAGTAAGGGAGAGAGAAATATGCTTTGCAGAGGATGCAGTAGATGGTAGAAAAAAAATAAGTAAGGTTAGAGAGCTGCCCTCATGATAAGAACGGTTAATCAGGAGGACATTTTCTGGTCTGAAAGCTTCATGTGATTTACCTGAGATAAAAGCCTTGAAGTGTAGCAGCTGAGGAGGATATGCTTGGGGAATTCACAAAGAGGTTGGAGAAACTATTAGTTTGAACCATGACAGGGCCTTTTCATCATTTTCATTCCTGCCATAAGACACATTGAGGTAGTATATACACTTAGGAAACTAATTACTATAAGCCTAGCAGGCCAGACCTAGATTACTTACTGAAAACAAATCTTCTGAAGGATCAAGGTATTAAGAGATTTCAAAATGCCAGTGAGTTATGATGCTTGTCAGTTTTCAATATCAAGTAATGATAAAACCAAGTGGCTGTAACAAATTATTTTGTGTCCAGTTGAATAGATAATGATGACTATCCATCCCAAACGTGCTGCTGTTTAAAGTTTAGTGGCTGCACTAATAAACCTAAGCTGTATCGACCAAGGTGCCAAGCTCAGTTTTGATTGTGCTGTGTGATAATTCACCTCTGTCGTCACTTTAATTTTCATGCAAGAGAAATTAATTAAAAACTATGAATTTAGCTTTTCCAGCATAAAAACCCTAATTCAGCATAGATTTGGGGACCTTTTGAAAAATACTAGTTTTCTTGGAGAGCTGTTTTTTCTCCTGATGAAACCTTCTTGCAATAGCCAGGTGAATACTAATTCATACTGTACCAGGAGAGAAAGAAGGTTTGTTTAATTTGGGTAGGCAGATTCACAGTTCCTTAGGAGTAACAGGCTGGGCATAGTCATTCCCTGAAAGTGCAGGAAATTGTGCTGGTCTGTGTACAAATGGAAAAGGTGGCCCAACCTATTTATGATACGTTTATGGCCACTATGAAAGGGAAGATCATAATCTCACAGCATTACAGAAATCAGCATTAGACTGGGTCATCTTTGAACATGGCAAAGAAGATTGAGAGCCTTTGGGGATTAGTGGGTGTTGGGGTTGTTTTTTTCTTTATATTTTCTTAGTCTGTAGCCTTTGGCTGAAATGGAAAGTAGTTGGTTGTTGGTAACACAAGAATATCCTGTGTAGGTAAAGATGATAAGATTATTGTTGTGTGCATCTTATCCACAGTCCCTTTGAGAAAGAGGTCTTCTCAAAGTCATTGGAGAAGAAGGAGTTTGAAATTACATGTTTCCAGTGAAAGCCTTTTCTCTTGGAGAGTCATTTCAAGCATCAAGTAGTGGGGTTATTAGACTTACTATTTTTCTGCAGTCACATTTTCCTCTGTATTATACTACAGTATTAAAAAAAAAGAAAAAAAAAGAAAAGAAAGTGGTCTTGTATCATAACAAGTGAACAAGTGAACCGTGGAAATATAAAAGATACAGGAAATTTGTGTCTTCTTGTTTTTGAGATTGCTTAAGGGGAATGGGGATTTCTGTATTATTTTTATAATGGATCAAAACAGCAACAGCAAACTCCCTTCAGTCTTATTGATTTAAATTTGTTAGGCAAGGGAGACAATCAGAATCAGTAAATAGAACCTGTTCTTTTCTTTGCTTTAATGAGAAACTTTAAGCTCACTTGATATACACGACCGTGGGTTTTGGCATGTGTCATTTATAATTGTAGTGCAACTCTTCACAGTATGGCATCTTTCAATTTTCTAGTTTCAGACCTCTGCCTGTGAGTGTTACACTATGTATGTATTTGCAGAAGGATCAGAGTATATGTTAAGACAGTTTCTAGACAGCCCAGATAGACACCAGGATAAACATAGCTGTGCTGGCCTAAGCAGATTTGCAAAACCATAAGCAGTGAAACCTCCCTGTTTTGCCTTCTGAGTCTGGCAGGTCCATGTGTGTGAGGAGTCAGACATTCTGGCTCCTCTCTGGAGTAATTTCTGATACAGAAAGTGTCTGCTGGAGCAGTGACTGAACAAAATGCTGTTTAAAAATGTATAAAACCATAATTTCTTTGGGAAAGCTAATCATGACATGCATTGCTGTACTAAATGTGGTCAATCTTACTCAGAATTTGACTTTTGATAGTAGCTTATGGTAGACACTGGGAACTGCAAAGTAGATACAAGTAAAATAAAATTTTCATACTTTTCTTCTTCCTGAGGTCAGATTTTAAGCTGCGCTACTTAGATATTAACTTAGAGGATGAAAGAATTTTCTTCTTAGTGTTCTTTCCTATGATTGTAGTTCAGTATATCCTTTCAATACACATAGAAATGTCCAATCCCAAATGTCATAGGATAGACTCCTATATGCACACCTGCAGCACCTGGTGGCAGGGAGTTTCACAGTGTAATTGTCACAGTGAAAGCATTTATTCAGTGTTTCCAATTCCACTGTCTTTCATTACCTTTCCTTCAACTCCTGCTTTATGATGTGCGTGCAATGGTGATGTCAGATCTATCTTCCCTGTCATTTTTGTTTGGAATATGCCCTTATTGTGTCCTTTGTTATTTGTCTCTTTTCCAAGACAAACTATTTAATTCTTGCAGTCTCTCTCTCTGTGATAGTTTCTCTATGCTTGTATTGCTTTTATTGTCCTCCTTTAGTGCAGCCTGTAGCATTCCAGAGGAGAAATTACAATGGATTGCACATCATTTTTCACTCGTAGCTAGCGCATCTTGATGTGATACCAGTCCGAGCAGAGGCTCTCACTGAGCCTCCTGTCTTACAACAGCCACATCAAAACCTATCAGGAGTGCAAGTAGTTTAAATTCTTTCCTTCCCCTTGCACTTCTGCCCATTGCCTATTCACCCAGTACGGCAAAATTCTTCACAGCTTATCCTGAATTGAATTTGTTATTTGCAAATACTACTGCTTTGTTGTTCACCTGCACTGCCATTAATAAATATATTAAACTTCAGATTGAATATGAAACCTTGGGGCATTTTACTGGTCAATACATTACACTTGTCACAAATGATTAGCTTGTGAAACCATGATGCTTTTGGATCATTAATCCTTTTTAATGTTTACCTTGTTACTGTGTTTTATTGACAACAGGCAAACAACATTTGTGGTGTTATGCACATATTTTGCTAAATAGAGAGAGAAAACTTGGGAACAGAAACTACTTACTAATCTTTTTTTTGTTAAATCCCTTTTACTTGGAGCAATGTTCTTAGTTTCATCACAACAAAATAAATTATTTTTTGCGTGCTGAAGCTCAAACATGGCAAACATTCAAACTGAAATCATGTTTTATGACTACACATTAACCCTGTTGCTCCCCTTTCCTTATAAAATACTGCTGATGGCATTAGATAACTCTAACTTCAGTGTAAGCTCTGAGCTTAGTTTTTTCACTTTATTCTGTTTGGAAGGTTAAGCCCAAATATGAGCCCAGAGGACCCTGTTCATCACTGTTGGAATCTAATGAGTTCTAAGTAGGTTACAGGTCTCTTAAATTAGCAAACAGCTCCATAGCCTAACAATGCCACCTGTTCTTGAGATGAATTCTTCTGAATCCTGAATTCTCCTGAAAGTAGCACCTATCCACACACCTCACTCCTGACAGATGGAAACTGAGGGCTCCAACTCTCTAAAAATGCACTAAGGCAAACACGCTCTGCATACAAACAGCCATAAAATCCTATGATCACCAGGAAGGATTTGTGTCTTTCTTACCCTTTAAAATTAAGCTCCAACCTTTATTTGGCACATGGAATCACAGGTGAAGCTACTTTTGTAATAAAAAATTCCTGCATTTCTTTTGTGAAGAAAGGAAAATCCTCCTCCCTGATTGTCTCCATGCACATCCCCACAGTGCAGACCCAGCATCCTTTCTGTGGCCTTGCCTTGCTCCAGAAAAGTCGCTGTGCTTACCTTGGACTGTTACTCACACACACAAGTGCTGTGTACACTCACTGCCATTTCCAAATGTAAATTCCCAACAGCCACATCTGGAAATAGAGTGGGGAGAGAAATGAAAGTACTGGGTGTGAAGTGTTCATAGGGCGTATGATAGAGGTGCCATTTGAAGAGACGCTGCATGAGGGACCTTGTCTGTCTCTTGTAAGGCAGAGAAAATAAATAAACCTCTATTCTTATTGAAATGCAGCAGACTAGTGTTCCTGCATTATCTTTTCTACAATCAAGAGGAGAGGTGACCTGACAGGGTAAAGAAGAAATGCATTTCATTCTCTTGATGGAATTCACAGTCTCTTTAAAAAATAAAGAACACGCTCAGCACCCTGACATAAGAAGTGAACCCAAGCCGTTCTCTCTCAGCCCCTTCCCTCACTAAGGAGGCTGCTCCTGAGCCTGCAGCCTGGTTGCCATGCAGGGCTCCACTGGCCAGGCAGCTGTGCTGCCATGGAGGGCTCCTCAGGACACATGTGGGCAGATGTGTCACTGCTAAGGCTTCATGGCTTTTGTGCCCTTTTGTTTTGTACTGAAATGCAACATGAATGGAAACTCTTGTTAACAGTCTCCTTGTCACCTGCTGTGTCTTTTGCAAATCAAGTTAAAGAGGAGGGCATTTCGAAACTGGTTATCTCATTTTACTGTTCCTTAATGACTGTTTCCAGGATAGTAGTGTCTGAACTCTTGATATATTATGATTCCAAAGTTGTTTTTTTTTTCTCTCAGAAAGGCTAGAGGAGCAATTACATGTCTTTATTTTTTCTATGATTCAATTTAATACTGAGAATTGGGCTTAAAAACCTATGTGGGATCCTTTAGCTATTATCAGGTATCACTTTCTAAGCAGATTGAATAGGCTTTTTAATATTCGTCCACCTATCCTTATCAATCATTCAATTTTAAAATATTGGTTTATAATGATATCTTTCTCATGTTTGTTTTTCATCTTTTGTGATAGGCGAAGTTGGTGCTGCATACTAGGATTTTACACCAGAAGGCCACTCATAAAAAATCCTTTTTAAGGCCAGTGAGTTTTCCACACTTGCTTAGTTTCTTTCTTACTGAGATAATGATGCATTTTGTTATTGCTCTCCTACCCCACAACAAACACTGTTTTGAACTGGATCATCAACTGCAGTGAGCTCCATTCTAAATGAAAACTGCTTTCCAGGTGTTGAAATTCATTACCTCACTGCAGTGGAAACAAAGAGGTAATTGGATTAAATATGTAATGTGAAACCAAATAAACTGTGATGTAAGTAGACAATTCCACACCTGGGAGTCATAAGGATTTAAATGTAACCAGGACAGAACCAGAGCAAGAAGTTAATAAACACATGAGAAGTGAATAAATGAATTCTGAATGATGTCTCACCTCAGATACAAGAAGACAGAACAAATTTTAATGGTGCTAGAGCGTTGCTGCATCTCCAGGGTGTCTTATCTGAAAACTTTGGTGCCAAAAGATAGTGCATGGAGGACTTCTAGAACACGGAAGGTTGTTCTGATTTTGCAGAACAAAACCAAGTGTTTAGTCTCAACTATTTTATGTACATAACAGCAAATGAACCTATCTTTATCACTGCCTCTCCCAGCTGTGAAAACTGGATGATTAGGCTTCTGTATAGGGACTTCACAATATTGAGATGAAAAGTATGATGGGGCTTTTGGGGTTTCTTAAGGAAGATACAGCCATTTTTGAGTTTATGAATGTCCAGATTTTATTTTCTTATGTTTGTCCAACCACACCAGCAAGTGCATAAAATTGTGGTTTAAAAAATTACTGTGGGTTAAAAAAATTACAGGTACAAAATAGTCCTAGTTCAGCTATCCCCAGCTTCTATCCAATCTATGTGATTTCATAAACTCGTCATATGAAGTAGGATCAGACTGAAATAATGAAATATTGGGTTAAATAATGAAAATAATAAGGATTACCTACAACCTGGGAGTGCTTATAAGCAGTAAGTAATGTTAATGCCAATATCCCCTCGGGCTGGTGAAAATGGAATTGTAAGTAGTGTGATGAGAGTTCTGTATTGCTAATAAATTCATGTCAAGGTGTACTCATGTCTCTGACAATGAAATACAATTTATATATGTATTTATCAGTGGCTTCAGATACAATTCATCTTTCTCAAAAGCAAAGGAAAATTTTAACGAGTTTGTAAAAAGTGATCAGAGGAATGGTGAATCTTGGAGAAAGCAGATAGGAAGTTATCTCTTCAGCAGCATTCAGCAAGTGATTTTTTTCTTTCTTAATGCTATATAGCTGACATTCAGTTTGTGATGCAGTGTGTGAGTTGCATGGATATGCTGCTAGGGCAGTGTTCATTCTTGGAGCAGATGGCATCAGAACCCCACATCATTGCTGGGTGCTCTGCATTCATGTTTTATGCTGGAGTTACTGGGCTATTTTGCTGACAGAGATGGTATGAAGTGGTGCTTCAGTTCCTCCTCTCTCTTTTCTCCTTTTCTCTCACCCTCATTTTGAATCCTCTAGGTGAACTGAGTCTGCAGAAGAGGGGAGAAGTCAATCCAGTGTGTCTGATGAGTGCAGACAGCTCCGCAGTGACACTGGGATGTCTTCACATTCTGTAATGGTGAAGTGTCAGGATCCAGATCAGAAAAATCCTTTTTCTTGACTCACTCTGATGTTCCCTTTCAAAATATGACATGTGAAACTGCAGTTTCTATTTCTAAAGTTCTCTAAGGCAAGAAGAAATATGTAAAAATAGAGGGTAGGTATTTGTGATTTTTGCTCTGATGCACATTTAAGCGCATGCAGATGAGCTTACAGTGATATCTGTGCAACTCTATCCCTGGGCTGGTTTCAATGAACACAGCTCTAGGGAATCAATACAACAATCAGTATTTTTATCAGCTAGGAATTTTTTTCCATGAGCCAAGCTCAGGACTATAGAACAGCTGTGAATACATCTTGAATTATACAAATATAGGCATTAGTGCAAATATGTACACTAAAAATAGTCATCCTCAAATACATTTAGTTATTTTATTTATTTATTTATTAAGAGGTTCTGATGCTTTCAGAGTCTGTCCAGGGCACAGCATTTCAGTGTCTTTCATTAAGTCTTGCTGCACCACTTCTTATAAGCATGGACAAAAATGCCAAAAAAAATCATAAACCAAAATGATTTTCCATCAGAATGGGCCAGGTGGGATTATAAACAGAGCACCTGCAGTAAATGCATCACATCTTGTGTACCAGGGAAAGGCCTTTTTTACTTTTCCATATTTTTCAAGGAAAAGTCATATTTAAAATTCAGTCACAGCCTTCTCCAAAATCTGTACTAATAGAAATGTTGAACTGTGTTTAACAGCTCAGCTGCACTTGTAAAACTTCAGCTCTGTCTGAGCAGGTGCTGTGGGAATCCCCAAACCTGGGCACTGCAGAACAGAATGGATTTTGCCTCATCCAACACCCACCAGAGGGCAACACCCCCGACACGGTCACTGAGGAGGGCAGAGGGGCTGTGTGTGCCCAAATGTTCATTCCTGAGGAGGGCACAGGGGCTATGTGTGCCCAAATGTTCATTCCAGAGGAGGGCACAGGGGCTGTGTGTGCCCAAATGTTCATTCCTGAGGAGGGCACAGGGGCTGTGTGTGCCCAAATGTTCATTCCTGAGGAGGGCACAGGGGCTGTGTGTGCCCAAATGTTCATTCCTGAGGAGGGCACAGGGGCTGTGTGTGCCCAAATGTTCATTCCTGAGGAGGGCACAGGGGCTGTGTGTGCCCAAATGCTGATTCCTGAGGAGGGCACAGGGGCTGTGTGTGCCCAAATGCTGATTCCTGAGGATGGGCACAGGGGCTGTGTTTGTCCAAATGCTGACTCTGGCTTGTGCTGGTCATTCATCTGAGAACAAGGGGCTTATTCTGCTTGGGGCTGTGCTGTTAAATTCTGGTCTTCCCTCACACTGAGAGAGAGTAAGAGCATGGCTCACCAAAGAGAGCAGTTGACAGCTGCTATTTTAATGTCTTCACTATGACTTTTATCTACCACTGTGACATCTTCATCATGTATTCATTGTTTAGAGATTTCTCAGTCTGTAGAAAAGTCTTTGTCATATGAGAGCTGATATTCAAGGGGTCTCTAGCTGTCCCCAGGAGCTGGCTGGGAGCAGTGAGTATTCCACATCTTCTGCTCTCATAGGAGGGAAAATGCCTCACCCATACCAGCAGCAGTAAGCCATTGTTGCTGCAGCACAGCAGTCGGTGAGATAAGATAATTATGAAGCATTAACAGAATGAATGCAAAATTAATCGTAGCTCACAACCAGGAAGAGAATTCAACAAACTATTCAGAGTATTAATTTTCAGCCAATACTGTCACAATTGTGGAGAGAGAGAAAATACTAATGAATGTGAATATGTCTCAAAGATCTAAAAAGAAGAAATGATCAATTGAACATAGTAAATATCCAAATAATAAATATTTTATTCAAATATCACAGATCTGTAAAGCAGTTTTGTTTCTGAGTGCATACATGGACATAAAAATTTCAATAGTAAAGTGAAATCTGAAAGCAAGTTCTATAAATTACCCATTCCCTCAAAACTTCCAGAACTTATTGATTGCAAGATTCAATTTTATTATGTAAATATAATAAAAAAATCAGTCCAGAAATCTTTTCATGAGATTGCACTGTATATATAGAGGATGCTTGTTTGTGGATGTAATACTACCCACACACTGAAAGCCTCAGATAAATGGGCCTCAGAACTTGTGCTGAATTTTGTCCCATTAACACTTATCATTTCAGATGTCCTGTAACATTAGAAGCTCCTGCTAAACCAGGAATTTGGGTGAAAAGATGTTGTGGTGCATGTGCGACAAAAACAGACACTATTCTGTCCAAGCACAAACCCCTGCTAGTTTGAAAAAAAAAATATATATATATATTTAGAAAAGAAATTCTTGGCTTTGTTCTTTCAAAGACAGAATATCTTGATTTACATTACAAAGGTTAAAATTGTGCAAAATTGGTGCTTTATGAAAAATTTTAACTACTTTTTGTTAATACATTTTATGTGAAGGTAAAACAAATACTTCATTGACTAGGAAACCTGTTTGGTCTTTCTACTCCAGTGTAAATGGGGTGCCACATGGGAGTTCTTAATTTCAATTAATTATCATAGTTGAGAGTATTTTGTAAATCAGTACAATGATATTTGCTTCCTTTAGCAAGAAGAAATTGTCAGAAGCTCAGCAACTCACAAATATTTAATTGAATCTTGAAATTTTCACTAGAATAGAATTTTATATAACTGCACAAGGGAGCTCTTACAATTAATTAGATGGCCACTGCCTTAGGCCTGTAAGTGTGATCTTTGCATAGCAAAATGTTTATATAAACTTTATTTTGCATAATGCACTGATTTACCAGTCTGTATAAGGAACAGAGAAAAACCTTTGAGACAGCTGAGATTTTTAGCCTCACCTCTCTTGCTTTTCTTTTTTGCACAATTTCAGTTCTGTTTGAAATAGCACATTTTTGCATGCAGCACCTCAAGTAAGTCATTTGACAAACTGGTAAGATATCTTTAAATGGGTTAATCACATTTGAGAAATTGAGCTTGAATTATGTTGGCATGTAATATTGAATATGTAACAGAGGAGAGTAAAAATCCATATTGGACATGCAAATGAATAAAGCACAGAAGGGAGAAGGACATTGAAGAACAATTTTGAAATATCCATTGATTTGTGATTTGGTGATAACTAACAAATTGTCTAAAACACTTCATATAATGACCAACAAACTGGGCAGAGGTGATTTTTATTCTGCTTACCATACATAGTCTAAGAATTGTTGCAAATCCTTTGGTAAATTCATCTTTTCGTGTCTTGCCACTTGACAGTGTTCTCTAGTTCTGAATACTCCTACTTCACCAGATGGAATCAGACTATGGGAATAATTTAGATTATTGTATCTCCTGTGGAAAGTCAGAGAATGATACGTGTGAAAATATTGCTTCATTGGGATGAAGAACAGAGAGAGAATGTTTCAGGAATCCTCATGGATGTGCTACCACCTTCCTGCACTGCTCTAGCAAAGTGGCTGTGGTACAGGAAGGATGATGATATGCAGAGCACTTTAAGAAAGGTGCTTTTTGACCTGCATTTCAGAACTGATGCTCCCCAAGCAGTCATATTCAGGTGTGCAGGGTACACCCCCGAGCTACAGCAGAGAGTGATTGCCTTCTCTTTTCAGGAGGTTGTAAATGCTGAATACTCTCAAAAATGTCTAACACCACAGTGCCTTATGCCTCAGGACAGAGAAACAGAAGAGCTCAGTGCTAGACTGTGAAAATCAAATTATTTATAAGGAAGATTGAGGACAAATTTTCTCCAGGTTTTTTTAGCATAAATCATTCTGCTGAATTTAGCTTAGTGATGCTGGCACAATTCCTTTGCGTCTTTCAGCTGCTCTGTAGCCCTTTCCGAATTTTGTTCAGCTCAACTATTTTCAAGTATTGTTTTGAGAGAGATCTTAACCTAGCAGAAGGGGAAATAAAGGCATATGGCTAGACTCTTCCTCAACTAACCATGGCCAAGAAAGTCATTAAAGCAAATTAAAAACCAAACATGGTTTTCTCACTTCTTTACTAAATGCCACAGTTATTCATCTCTGAAAATGGACAAACACAATCTCAGTCAAGCTGTCATTATGAAGAGGAATGGAGAAGTTATAATTTGAATGCTAATCAAATTCTTATTTATCAGTCTCAGCTGTGCTGGTTTGGTAGGCATATGCCAACAAACTTAACAAACATTTTGTTTTCCAAAGAGCAAAGTCTATGTTTGCTTGTCTTCTCTATAAGTGATTTTTAATACACACTATTAATGAAAGGCAAAATAGAATACAATAAAGTGAAAATATTGGTCTTGCTGAGGGCACATCCTCTGAGACAATATTGATAGAATGGCTGTATTACATCTGAATAGAAAAGATTTGATGGTAAAATTAGTTTGTGATGGAGAGGATTGCAAATTTTTGACATTTGCCTGAGGTACCTGATGACAGAAAAAGAATGATAGCAAGGATAAGTAAGCCAAAAGCCTAGTAAATTCCTTCAAGATGCATAAAAAATTGCTTTGAAACCAGACTGTTGTGTTGCTTTATTTTCTGTAGTCCCACTACAAATACTATCTGAATATCTGAAACCACTGGACATATGATATTATATCTAGTACTCTCTCTTGAGATTCCCATGTCTGCCTTGTTTTCCGGTGCAGTTTTCATAAAACACTGCCTTTAGCTTTTGCTGTGTTTTAATTCAGTCTGTTATTTTAAGGGAGATGGTTTGGACTTTCTTCATGTTAAAGGTAGTTGTGGTATTTCATTTGAAAGTACAACGTGTCTTTCAATTGGTAAGCTTCTGTGTGAAAAAAGAGAGAAATTCCAGAGGAATAAGGATGAGGGCAGAGCTGGGGCTGTCTTTAGCTCTGTGGTGTGGTGGTGCTGCTTGTTTCCTTGTCCTGCTGCTCAAGTCTACACACATACAAGGTGTTAAGGATGGGTTAGCAAAGCAGAGCACACTGGCAGCTGATGAGATTCGACAGCTGATGTGGGATACAAATCAGAACTGTTTCTCCCATCTCTGCTGTTGCTGTCCTGGGCTCCAGCTTTCTTCTGTACACAGTTATGGGTGGTGTTCAGCACCTCTGCACCTCAGGAACACAAAGCTGTGTTATGGGTGGTGTTCAGCACTCCTGCTCCTCAGGAACACAAAGCTGTGTTATGGGTGGTGTTCAGCCCTCCTGCTCCTCAGGAACACAAAGCTGTGTTATGGGTGGTGTTCAGCACCCCTGCTCCTCAGGAACACAAAGCTCTGTGTGTTATGGGTGGTGTTCAGCACCCCTGCACCTCAGGAACACAAAGCTCTGTGTGTTATGGGTGGTGTTCAGCACCCCTGCACCTCAGGAACACAAAGCTCTGTGTGTTATGGGTGGTGTTCAGCACCCCTGCTCCTCAGGAACACAAAGCTCTGTGTGTTATGGGTGGTGTTCAGCACCCCTGCTCCTCAGGAACACAAAGCTCTGTGTGTTATGGGTGGTGTTCAGCACCCCTGCTCCTCAGGAACACAAAGCTCTGTGTGTTATGGGTGGTGTTCAGCACCCCTGCTCCTCAGGAACACAAAGCTCTGTGTGTTATGGGTGGTGTTCAGCACCCCTGCTCCTCAGGAACACAAAGCTCTGTGTGTTATGGGTGGTGTTCAGCACCCCTGCTCCTCAGGAACACAAAGCTCTGTGTGTTATGGGTGGTGTTCAGCACCCCTGCTCCTCAGGAACACAAAGCTCTGTGTGTTATGGGTGGTGTTCAGCACCCCTGCTCCTCAGGAACACAAAGCTCTGTGTGTTATGGGTGGTGTTCAGCACCCCTGCTCCTCAGGAACACAAAGCTCTGTGTGTTATGGGTGGTGTTCAGCACCCCTGCTCCTCAGGAACACAAAGCTCTGTGTGTTATGGGTGGTGTTCAGCACCCCTGCTCCTCAGGAACACAAAGCTCTGTGTGTTATGGGTGGTGTTCAGCACCCCTGCTCCTCAGGAACACAAAGCTCTGTGTGTTATGGGTGGTGTTCAGCACCCCTGCTCCTCAGGAACACAAAGCTCTGTGTTTTGCATAACAAACACGTGGTAACAGCAGCTCGTGTTCATTGCTTTGTATCCTTTGAAGACAATCCTCGTTTCTGAGTGCAGAGCCCACCTAAGCATGGGCCAGCCAGACCCATGTATTGCTGAAGCTCTGTTGCCTGCATGTTTTAGGTGTCAATATTTTGGCCCCAAGAGGAGCTGTGTGTGAGCTAGAACAGCAGACTAATAAGAGTAACACAGGTAGTCCAAGGAAGCTGCGACTGCCCCATCCCTGGAGGTGCTCAGGGCCAGTTTGGAAGGGGATTTGAGCAATGTGGTGTAGTGGAAGGTGTCACTGCCCATGGCAGGGGATTGAAATGAGATGATCTTTAAGGTCTCTCCCAACCATTTTTTGATTCTCTGATGGCAGTCCTGTGTCTCCTGTTTATTAGTAAATTTGTTCAAAGGCTTTACTGATGCTAGCATTCAATACTTCTAAAACCCCCCTCTGCTGTTAATATAGTAGACTTATTTTTAAAATACTTACTTGCCTTTAGCAAATATATTAAACAACTTTTCTAATGACCATTTTGCTATCTCAGATCTTGCTGAGGATAGGCTGCCTTTTATCTTTGTCTTTCAAAAATAACCTTACTCTAAAACTTCTCCAAATTCAAAGTATGGATTAAAAGTGGTGAATTCAGGATACAGCCTGCGTGTATAGGTGGCTTTAATAACTACAGAGCAATGCTTACTTTGCTGGGCAAATCCCTTCAGGGAGTTTATGGGTCACCAATACTGGATATTTAGGAGAAAAGAAAGCATTGATTTTGTGACATAGTTGATGTTTGCCTTGCTTTTGGAGCTTTAGCCTAACCTAAGTACAATGAATGAAGGAATTTAATGCCTTTGGTTCTAGTAGGAATTAATGTTAGCGTTTACAAGTTGAGTCTCTTACGTGATATTCCCATTGACTTACACAGAGAAATCAGAATGATTTACAGTCACTGCTGGACTTTAGAATGATTCCCAGAAGTCTGAGCCCAGTAGTACTTCAATAAGCCACTGTAATAAGATATTTTATTGTTATGGCTTTGAATGTCCTGCAGTGTACGGTAATTCAGATATAAAATGATTAGAGGCAATTAAAGACCATTATAGTAAGGATTACTTTGTGCTAATGACAGAATGTTTGACTGGAGGAAAAATACTTCTAAAGTCATTCAGGGAACCTGATGCCTAGGGAAGGTGGGAAAAGGAACATGTCTGAGATTTGAGTGGGAAGAAGCCTAAGAAGCCTAAATAGATCAAGACTTTTTCTTTCACCACATTCTCCTTTTCTTTAAGTATCTCCAAATTCCAATCTACCCTATAATTGTCACTGCACTGCTTGTAACTCATTCTTGCCTCTTTCTTATTTGAAGAGAAGCTTTTATAGAAATAAAAAGCCATGAAAAGAGGTAAAATGGGTAAAAATGTCTTTAGGTACAGCTGTGCCTGTGAGATATTCCATGTCAGGCAGTTGTCCTTCTGAGATCCATAGCTCTGTCTCTCACAGCAGATTACCCTGCAAGAAGCCACTCATAAAGTTCTCCAAATAAGTGATTTAGTCTTTTATAGATAAACATGAAAATAAATGGTTTTACAAATATCCAGCAGGAGAGTTGTACCAATGTTAGTGCATCCAACTGCTTTAATGCATCACCATTGAAAAGAATTCAGTTTTGCCAAGCTGAGTGCAAACAGCATTGCCAGACCATCACCTACAGTGATGCTAGAAGAAAATACAGCTTTTAACACATAGACATTGAAAACTAAGGAAAAACATTTGTGAGTCCATGAAGAATGTAAATGTTAACACAGTTTTTATGTGAAGCATAAAGACAAGCATATAACTTAAATATTGCTCTTTATATGAAAATAAGCAATTTTGTGTGTGATTTCTTTCTAGCTGTCTTAAAATTAGTGGTTATTTCTCCTCTGGGAAGTTTTTAAATCAAAAATGATAAAATTTAATCCCTGCAAATGGGCTGTAATTGTAAATTTTAGCAATTCTTGTGAAGAAAATCTAAGTATGGAATTTTGTCTGGGTTCTTTTAACAATCTCAAAAGTAAGAACTCTAATTTCCAGCACTGTCTGTTATAGGAATGGCTGATTCCTATGAAATAAAATCCTTTCTGTATCCATATTTTCTAAGCTGAAAGACCTTGACAGAGAGTGGTAAATTTATGACCTTACAGAAACTATAATTTAGGGTGTAGTGATGTGAGTCATCCAGTGCAAGAAATGTTACTGAACTTGTAAACATTATTAAGTTGTGTGCATTAAAAACATAAAGCAATTGAGAATATTTCCTAGTCTTCTTACTGATGCTTCATTTATCTAATTTTATGCATTACTGCAGAAGGTATATCTGCTGCAAAGTCCTGTACCTCCTCATATCTATTCAGAATTTACCATGATCTCCTGGAAAGGAACAACAGAGTCACTATTCAAGGATCTAAGCATAATAAAACTTGCACTGAGGTGAAAAGAATCAGTTTTTACTGTACAGATGAAAGGAAGTGAAGCATTATCTTATTGAGTTAAAAGGCAGCACATGTAAACCATTTGAATTGCCACTATGACAACCACAAAAGCTCTATCTTTAGATCCTGATATCAGTATCCAATTCCTACAGTGATTCTTCAGGCAATCATTGTTCTCAGAAAATCCTTCCATTATTTTGTAAAGGATCATGAGTTTGGAAGCAGATTTTTTTCCCTTTAGCTGAAGAAATGGGAATTGGAAACAAATACTTCATTCACTGTTGTTCCAGACAAGAGTATGAGTGCTTATCACTATAATCATAGCTAAGAGACTGAAAAAAATGAAGGAATCCCTTTAGATCTGGTAAACTTTATATCCTCAATTAGATTTTGACTTCCCTAACTTTGTTAATATGCAAAAGAAATTCTGTTTTTCTTTACTCTTTATTAATTTCACAATGAAGGGGGAAATCTCTTTTAAAATAACATATTTTTTAAAATTATTAACCAAATATCATAATGCTGTATTTACTTGGTTAATTTTATACCTGTTTGTATTAGCATTTTTTCTATATTAGATTGCTTTACAGTGTTAAAAGCAAGGGAAAATAAGCTTTGAAAAACCAATTCTTAAATTGATAACTGCAGGGTCTCTAGTGAAACTCTCCAGGTTCTTCTGGCTTACACTTGATTTGCTTTAATAAGGGTTATGGGGAATGAAAAACTATTGAAACTGCATTTTAAAATGCCTGGCAACAGACAGGTGGAAAAGACTTCGAATTACTATTTTTCATTACTGAGGGCCCCTCAGGACTGCACTGGAAAGGATCCTGTGTGCCCCAGATAAGAGTCTCCAGCAGGTTAATGCGCCTATCAGTCGCGCTCAGCAGCCCGGAATCATCACATTGCAGCTATTGAAGAGTTCCAGACCATATGCTCAGAAGGATGGGAAATGTGCCACGAGTCACACTTCCAAAGAATGATGATGAAGAGCGTTAATATGCTGATGAAGAAGGAAAAGAAAAAGAGAGAGAAATTTTGAAGAAGCAAACCCACCTGTGTTACTGAGCCTGACAGATACGCTGTGCTAACTCTTCAATTTCATGTGTAAGTTTGAGTTACCAGGAGGCCTACATAACACTGAATTACTTGGTGTCCTTTCTCTTCCTCTGCCAATATGTTCTCTCTTTTGATTTTAAGATGGAAAAGAGTTAAATCAGAATCCAAATGTCAACAAAAAATGAAATTAATGTCTTATCCAGCTGGCAGCCTGGAAATTGTGTTCATTTGAGGTCTAATTACTGTACAACAACTGAGTCATGGACCAAGTATGGCTTCATTCATATTAAATAACTCACTGGGAGCTTGAAGGAGGATAATGAGAGTTCTGAGAAAATGGGAGAGCAGTAAGAAGATGCATTTTCATATAGATTTTATCCTTTCTAAAACAATCACAGTGACATCGTCACATAACATACAGATAGTGGATGAACAAATGAAAAACAGGTCACAAGGAGCTGATCTTGTAGCCAGCTTTTTCTGGGTCCCTCATCCAGTAGTCTCTAATGCACAAAACTGTAGAGCAAGCTAGGAGTTAGTATAAGCAAATTTAATTCCAGCAACTTCTATATTTACTATGGACTATCTTCATATCTCTCCAACTTTTTATAAATTCTACTAACCTGTACACAGGAGGAGCAGAAATGCAATATGGGAAGAATTTTAGAGTAATTGTTTAAAACAACAGAACAAAACATCAAGGAATGGCTGCATAAATGAGATCTTTTAATCAATAAAAACAAATATGTCCTGTGAGGAAACACAGGAATTCCAAGTAACCCAAAAAATAATTTACAGTTGAAGCTAGCCTTAGCAATGTCTTAAAGATATGTATGGGTTTAATCATCTTCTCTGATATCATTACAGCAATAATTTTTCATAACACAGACATAGATGCACTAAATTTGTCAGGATTGTAAGGTATAATGGCTTGTATAGTGTGCTTTTCTAAAGAGCACTGAAATCAAATCACAGATTCAGACAGCTTTTAAGAACTGAGTTGTCTGCAGGCTGAATAGATGTCTTGGTTTGAGAGGATGCTCTCATTTTCCTTTGTCACTGTAACAAAAGTCACTGATTAACAATGCATTCAATTGTTATGAGATAAATTACAGGATTTTTCACATTTCTTTTCTATGTCATCCTTTTGGCTTTCTGATTACTCATGAATTTTCCTTAGTACTTTCCTCTATTCATAAATAAAAATTAAGGTTATATATAAGGTTATATACATGAAGTTAAGTTGCAGCCTAGTGGAATTAAATGAATATTGGCTCTGATTGTGTAGGGAAGAGTACAGACTATAATTTTTTTTAATATAACCTCTTAACATGAGGAAGATTCTCAAAAATTAGTGCCTCCCTCTGATTTGTGATTATTAGGGTTTGGTTATGGTTTGTAAAGAAGATTTATAGTGACTGATTTGGGATCAGTAGCTTTTACCAAAAGCCTAAAAAAGAATAAACATAATGCTTTTTGACTTCGGTTTTCTTCCTCTTCTGAACTGTGCTTGTACTGTTCAAGAAAGACAGTCAAATGTGTCTGTTCTGTTCCTTAAAATTTACCTTAGTTTATAGTTGATAAGGAGATGTTAGGTCATAGGATGGGCTGGATTATCTTAAAAGTCTTTTCCAAGCTAGTTCATTTTATGGTTCTGTGAGTCTGTGTGAGTATGGTGTTGCCATTGATGTCACTGAGGAAATATTTTGTCTTTCCCACTTCAGCTTTCAGTTTTCTTCAGCTTATGAGAATATATTTTTGGTTTGTATGGGGTGAAGGTGTCAATAATTATGAGTGACAGGTATGGAAATCAAACAATGGAGTATTCCACTTTAGAGAGTTTATGAAAAATAAACATGAAAAAGTAGCTTTTGTGTCTTTAGCTTTTTTGGCAGTGTTTACTTTTCTACTCAACTCCTTGCTTTCAGTTTTTTTCAGGTTTCCAAATTGAAGTTTACTCTTACATTCTCTCTGCTATACTAGCAAATTTCCATTTCAAACCCGTGAACAAACCAACTTAATTTCTAAATGGCTGTGTGTCTCCTGTAGATCTACATGATGGAGTCACCTGCCTTTCATGACCTGTGCTTTCCAACATCTTTCCAGCTCATCAGGTACCTCTCAGAGATGTGAAATATCTAGTTTGAAAAAGTCAGATGTTTCACCACTTAGCATACGTTTGTTTTTCTTATCAGAGCTGGTACATATTACTGAAAAGGAAATTTCAGGGTGAAGTTCTCAGAATCTCTTCACTGTGTCATTTTGAGGTTGCAGGGCGCTGCTTGGTGCTCACTGCCACAGGATCAGCTGGGCTTGGGTTTCACTGAGAGGTGATACCATGGCAAAAGGCCTGGGCTTCAGTCTGTGTTCCACCATGCAACTTGTAGTAAATTTTCTCACGTTTCTTGACACTTGTTATTGTAATAATAAAAAAAAAAGTCTTTCTCTGGAGCAAACACAATTGTTATACTTGCAGTAGTTAGTTCTTAAAGACAGAAGAGTGTGAAGCTGGCTAATGATAAATGGAAACTGTGCAGGCACCTTGTGTGCTGGTAGTTTTTTTCTGGAGAAATTATTAAATGCATTGAATTCCACATCTGATATAAAAAGTATTCTGGCTGTTGCTGGACCCAGCAAACATTTTCATCAGATTTGGCTTCAGTCTGTAGAGAGACATGCTTACAGAACTAATTTCTAAATGCTTCTCTTATCAAAGGAAATTTTTATTATTTTTGTTAAAAAATTGCTATCTCCTGAACTGCGTTATTTAAAATTGAAATAGAAAGCTATTTTCTTTCAGCTCCTTTGAAAACTCCCTAAGAACTATTCCTTGAATAAAATATATTCTCTTTGATTCAAACAGGCCTGCTTTCCACACTTAATGAAGTATCATTGTAACACAACAGGTTTTAATTCTTTTTCCATTATCATCTTCGCTCTAATTCTACCAGAGCTTCCTATGTGACTGATTCCTTTGTTCAGAAGGTGGCTTTCTCTCAAACAAAGAACCTGAACCAGAATTTTTGAATTTATGGCACACTTGTTAAAAAGCTAGCTGCATTGCATAGCCCCAGGTAACAGCTATGAGCAGGGATGCAAGTACCAGCCACACACAGCCACGTGTGTGGGATCCCTGAGGGGCTGCATCCACGCCTTCCTGTTCAGCTGAGCCCGAGCTGTCACTAAATTCTGGGGCCTTTGTCCCCTCTGAGTTACAGAGCAGCTCGTGGTGCTCAGCCTGTGCACGGCACAGCTGCAGGAATGACAGACAGGGGGCTGCTGATGTAAACAGGGAAACAGCAGCTCAAGGGACCTGCTCTGTTCCAATCAAAATTTCCAGATGTTAATGCTTGTTCTCTTTTGGTTCAAAATCAATCTGTTTGAATCTTAAAATTGCAGCATTCTACCTTCCTTGCCCCTCAGCCCCTATTTTTTCTTGCTGCCTGTATCTCATTGCAGTAGTCCACCTTCTGGAGCCCTTTCTCTCACTTCTGACTTTGCAGAGAATGTGGCCTGGCAAAAAACCAGTCCTACCTTTCTGCCAGTTCCTCCTTCAGCTTTATTTCATCAGAGTCAGAAGTAAGTGTGATTATAGTAAGTGCAGTTATTGATATATTTTCTTCATTTTGAGATTGGACCATTTAATTTGGCAGCTTTAGAAGTGTGTTACTATCTCAGATGTGAAACATTTTGTGGAAGGGATGAGGTTTGTATTTGAAGGTGCCAATGAAATAACAAATAAACAAATAAAATTCAAACTTTCCTCGTTTCAGGATGGTTCATTGTTTAGCCAGAGAATTGAAAGACTGCAACCGTACATACTAGAGTTTTTTGTTTTGATGTTATTGTATGTCAGTCTGGGTTAGGGTTACTTTATGAGTGTGAAATGAGACACTAAAAGAATTGGTGGAGTATATTGTAATTTTTTTTTTTCTTCATAAAAAGCATAGCAAGTGGGGTCATTCCTCTATTTATTTAATTTTGATATTGTATGAATTTTCAAATTTTCTTCCTACATGTAGACAGAAGGGATTGAGGCCAACATTTTGACCAGAACATGGTCATATAGATTCAGTGATATGGATTCCTCAATCATTCTAATTTGGGAATGAGAACTATTAAAGCAGCAATTTAGTCCCTGCACTCAAAAGGTACAGAATTACCCATCTGTCACTGAGTTAAGCAAAGAAGGTGTTTTGGGAAAGACACCTGTTTGCTTTTCAGGAATGTTGTTCTTATTCTTTATTCTTTTGAATACAGAGTCATACCAATTTAGATAAATTTTAAGAGGAAAAGAAGGCTTCAAGGAAAGATCACTGTGATAGGCATCAACAGAGTGTTAAATATATGGAAATTTTTTGCAAGATGCAGTGAAAAGCTGCACTGGTATGTTGCTTCCTCTTTGCCTCCCTGTTCTAGCTGCTTTCAGGCTTTCTTCCTTCAGGAGATAAGCAGGATATTTTTGCTTAGTCTGAGCTGCTCATTCACTGAAATAATTTGATCAGTGTTGAATCAAGCTGAGTGCTAGGGATACATAAGTTCTGCATCCCATTGCCAGCCTTTCATCCATTTTTTCAGCTGCTTGACTAAATATGAGACAGGCAGGTGTTTGCAATGTCTGGCAAAGTGGATAATGGAATGGGCCTCCTTAGACCCTGCAAACAGCTGTGTGCAATGTTAATGTTATTGTGTGGGACAGCTTGTGCATGTGGGCAGAAGGCGGAGTGCAGGCATTATCAAAGATGACTTCGTTTTAGCATATTTGGTATTGTTTCAACAACATTTTCCCCTCACAAATAACAAGTAAATTGCATATGGATGAGGGGTTCTATTGTGCTGTTGACGGTTTATATTATAGTGTACACATCCTTTCTTCACTCTGCTCAACACTACACCTGATAGAAGTGTATTAAGCAAAGTGATTTTGTTTTGTCTTTATTTCTCAGAGAGATACAATGACTATGATAGAGTTTATTTGTTTCTAGATAACACTGTGTCTATATGTTTGATATGAAAGTCAGAATGAATAGATGTGCTCTGTTCTCAGAACAAAAAGTAAAGAGATTTGTCTCCCCAGGCTGAGATTGAGTGCCTCAGTTCCTGGAACACCCTGAGAGTACTTTGCTGAGAGATGTTTAACCCTAAAGAAGATTCCATAGTGTAGGAGGAGCAAACTCATCATCCTTATGGCCATCAAATGCCCTGAGTCCAAGCCAGCAGGCACTGATGGTAAGGACTGTGGGGAACTGCAGTGATATACAGCTGGGTATCTGTGAGGAGAGACTTCAGATGGAAAAGTCTTGTGTGTTTCTCTGCATCAGTGTTGTTGAGGGAGGACAGTGAGACATTTTGGACAGCTGGAGTGTAAAAGCCATGGTAAAAGAAATTTTATTTTTTTTGCCTGATCACCAATGAGTGAAATGAAATTGTTCAATTAATCTTTAGTAATTTGGTCTATGCTTAATTTGGTGTTGCTCATTTGTCTGCTGACATCAGAAATTGAGCTCTCTGTTACATGTGCATTCACCACTGTGCCACTGTCTGGGTATGTAGACATGCACACCCTTAAGAAAAGATAATTTGGGGTGATAGTTTTGGTGGTTTGTACTTGGGTTTGTTTTTAATGCTTTTAGTGAGGGTTGGGGTCTTTTCCCCCTCACAGATTCTGACCTAGAGATTTTTTTTTGTTTTTGAAAGAAGGATAATGATGGTGAAAACATTTATGACTGCTTTGTTTAATAGAAGATGTCTATGGTATAGCATCTTAGTCAGATTAATTCAGTCCAACCTCCAGCTGAAAGGACAAGCTTTAAATAACATATCTGAGGTTCTGCTGATTTTATTTAAAAGGAGAAACAAATGAGGCTCAGTGATATTTCTTTACAATTCAAAAAAATTAAACATTATTATCTGCCTTGAAATTATAAAGTATCCTGTTGTGTATTTACCCTGAAGTGTATTTGTAAATGTGCCTTATATATCTCATGTAAATACTATATCATGATAAAATGTGCTTTCAAAGATAAACTTGCTCTTAAATGTTGCTAGTTTGGGTAACCTTAACCAGACACTGTCTTTGTGGTAATGCCATTCTTTTGGTGAAGCTGAAGGCACAGCTGTAGGAGGAGACCTGTAGGTAGGAACATAATATGTATGAAATGATCAAATACAGAGCTTACGCTATAAAACAGCGTAAAACCCAAAAGGTATTTTAAATCCTCTTGCTCAGGGATTTCTGAATGCAATTCCATATCTTCTCACTGAGATAAAAATATTCTCTGTGGATTACTCTAATTAAGCAACATTAGATACAGCTTAAATATATTTTGAAAATATGTTTAATTTTAATAAATATCACCATTCAATTTCCATATATGTTTTGTGTCTAGAATCTTATAAATACAGATTGCTGAGCTTGGTTGAGGGTTCTGCAGCCTGGTAATTTTCCATTCTGTGTCCTGGGATTTTTTGCAGGTTCTGTTTGTTGAAATATTTAAGTAACAGACTAGACAAGGTAAAGGCCAAATATTAAAAGCTGTAGAGCATTGAGATAAAATCCAGTAAAAATCACCAAGGTAGCATAATTTAGATGCTACACTGCAGCAATAAATGTTCTTTATTTCAGCCTAACACTGACATTTTTGTTATGAACACCTATTCTTTCTATGGGAAAGGCTCAGTATACAATATCCTGAGTTTTTAGGCGTTTAAACATGGGCAGGCTGATTAGCAGTGATTGCTAAACCAGGGCACCTGTGGCTGACTCCAGTCCCTAGAAGTGAATTGCTTCATGCTGGGCACAAGTGAGGCAGAGCTGCTGGGGGAAGCAGCTGGTGGGGATGAGCCAGCACCCACCCTCGGAGTGCCTGGGGAATGTTTCCTGCTGGCTCTGGGCTGTGCCCGGTGTGGCTGGACAGCATCCAGAGTGCTCCTGCAGCTTCCCAGGGAGGCTCCAGCTCCCCTGCCCAGAGCCTGCCCTGGGGATAACAACAGGGGGGAACTGGGGGGCCCTCACCTGCTCCTACCCCAGCCAGAGGCTGCAAGAGAGGAAAATGGAACCCTTCTTGTCTTCTGAGACAGACAGTTCATGTGGACAGAGAAAACTGATTTGTACAGGGTTTAGCTCCCCCAGAGCTTAAATTCTGGAGTAATTAGTTTTCTGGCTTGTTTTATTGAATTTCTAATTTCATTTAAAATAGGAGGGAAGAGTGTTTTGGGGGCACTTTCCTGTGACGGCTTTGCTTCTAAGGTCAAGAACCATATTAGAGATGTAGGACAATTAGAAGGGGAATGAACTTGAGAGACTTGTGGATTTGAGTCCACAAGTGAGCAAATATAATGGAGGAAGAAAATTACTGTGCATTCTTCTTGCCTGTATTTAAAATGTTGAGTACAGAAATACATCATGTGCATGTGTGGTTTTCTCCTCAATCTATTTTTTCCTAAGGCATTATAATCTGAATAGTTCAACATATTTAAGCTTTTTGTTAATATGGTTTAAATTTTGAGATTTAAATTACCACTAATCCAGGTGCCACAACCTACATTGACCTTCCCCTGAGTGAATCAAAACATTTAGTGTGACTCAAGATAACACTTTGAAATGTAGAAATAGTATAATTTGCTATAACATATTTCTATATGGAATCAAAAATTTTCACCTGCCATCTGGTGGAAAAAAATGAAAAGCTACAATATGTGAACCTCCTAACTAAGGACTACACCTGTTTTCTGCTTGCTAGTGGTATAGAAATATTCAGTGCTAGTTCTATATAAAGAGGACTTTACACTTATATTCCTGACTTCTTTTCTGTGTATGCTACAAGAATTAGAATTTTTTGGTCCGTTTTCTCTTCCATATCAATAGGGAAAAGGATTAATTGGGTTCACCAGTTCTTCGTATTTGCTTGAATATAAAGCATCTACCCTTCTGGGTCAGAGCATGCTCATAGGAAATAAAACAAGGCAGATATGATAGGAAAACATAAAAATGTATTGATTAAACCCTCTGGGAGATTTGGTTCTACAGTAATATTCAATCACATGTCACCTGCAGTACACTAAATAAGTTCTAAAAGTTTTTACTATTCCATATCACAAAATAAATCACAGAGGAAATCACTGGCTGCAGCAGTTCTCCCTTAATCAGGAATATTGCTATAATGAGCAGTATATTCTTTCATTAGAATTATGGTTTTGAAAACAGGGTAGGAAAAAGTTTTTGACTTTGCCCTTAGGAGGAAAGTTTCAAGTTTCACTTAAGGCTGGGGAATTCGTACTTCTGCCAGTGTGCAGTTAAGTTTTAAGTGTGCGTTTGGGTAAGAAACAAGGAGCTGCCAGCTTTTAATTGTGATAGTCCCACAGCAGGACAACAGTGATGTGCACATTTGAGCCGGGTTTTCTTGTGCTAGTAAATGTTCCAGTTAAGGAAGAAATTCTACTTTCATGCTGGACAAGTGAAAACAAGCAATAAAAAGTAAGATTAACATTCGTGTTTTTACTAGAATCTGTAGCTCTGAGAACTTTGAGAGTAAAACTCCTTTTACTATAAACTGAGGAAATAGACTCCGAATATCTTAGAGATAACAGATGTGAATCAACATGAATTTTTTCACCCAATTCAGTAGGCTAGCCTCTTCATAGCCTAAAATAACTACTGTGGCAGCATTTAATTAAGGTTTATCCATAATCAGGAGTAAAAACTATGTTGAATTTATGGTGTGTTAACTACCCACATTAATTTGTTCTGTGGGAAAATCTGAAGCTGATTAGTTATCACCTATAAAGGCTTTCCTTTTGGGCACTAGATTGTCCACATGGGAGCTCAGCAGGAATACCAAATACGTGCTAGACACACAATCTACTCAATAGTCTTCTGAGGAAAAAAAATTCTCCCTATGAGCTTTTGGCCTTCAGAAGATATTTATACTGAGCAATTCTAGCTCCTCTGAGAGATGGAAATGTCCACAGTCTATATTGATCTGAATGCTTGTGTAAAGATTTTGTGCTTTAAGGTTGTGGTGTAGTTCTAGGCAATATTAAAAAGTTTGGGATTTTTACCTGCCCCTTAGGTTTCCTTCTAGTACTCAGGGGATTCATTTTGGAGGATATAATGGGTCTTAAGCTTGTCAGTCTGCACTATTTATTAAACCATTAAACTGTTTTCAAGTTGTTTAATAAATAAATGATGACATTTTTAAATGTCAGCAGGAGTCAATGGAATCTTCCAGACACAGAAATTATGTAAGCTTGGTTCTGATTTGTCCAACACAGAAGTGTCTGTGCACCTTTTGAAGGTGCAGGTTAAAGATCCAGGATTAGCTCTAGTTACATTTTGTGTAGTATAATTTTTCTTGCACTTTACCTCATTATTTCAAATAATCTCACATTGCAAACACCGTCAACAGGAGAAAAAAACCAATAAACAAACAAAAAAGAAAAACCTAAAACAGCAAAGACCAGTGATAGGAAATGTAACACCAGGTTAATTCAGCAAATTTATAGAGGCAAATAGAGCTTGGAAAAGGGTTTGTCTTTGTATTGGTCCCAAAACAATGAAAACTTAATGGAAATGGAAGTTTGTAGAATCCATTCTTCTCCTTCAGCCTGTTACAGTCTGCAACACTGATGCAGTAAATAACTAATCTAAATATTTGGCTTTTCCAAAGATCACTGCCTTTTACCTGAAAGAGGTTGTCCATCTGATTTTATTTTACTTTGTTTTAGTCATCAGGATGACTACAGGGTTATCTGTACTGTATAAAGTCACTTCCTTGCAATGAGCTTGCATATTTAGGAAAGGTGTTACAGAGACTTGCTGCTGTTCAAAATGTTGTTACCACTTCTGTTTCCTTCTCCAGACCAATTAAATGGTCATTCATTTGTAACATTTTTTTCATACTTATACCTTGCAATGTATTTTTCTCATTAAATATAGTATAAAAATTAAACGTCAAAATCCTATGATGTGTTTTTCACTCAACTCTTTTGTTATCTGAGCAGGTTGGTCTTCTGCAATTAAATAATTAATTTTATTTTTCAGTATCTAGTGATGATATTTTTTGCAGCTGATATTTCCACATAAAAATTCAATTATTTTTGTAGCTCTGAAAGATGTGTGGTGCATAATAACTTTGATAATCAACCCAGTGTTTGGCAGTATATTGAAAGTGATGTTTAAGGATTACAATTCAATTGCTTTTTGTTGCAGTCTTTGTTTGCAATCTTACAGCTGACAAGCATTCTTTTTGTTTGGTTGGTTATTGTTTTGCTAGAGGTCCTGAAGATTCTTAAATACAATTGAATTTAACTGAACAGCAAGGTTTCGGTATAGTCCTAGTTTTGCTAAAATAATTAAGCAATGTACAGGGTGTAAATGCTGAATAGCATAATTAAAATATTAAATAAATATTCAGTGCAGGAAATGGCACAAAAAACTAGGTTTGACCTACCTTCATGCAGTTACCTGCTTCATCTGGGAGCAAAGATGATTAAATATTGCATTGGGGGATTTATTACCTAAGACTATTTGGTCTGTGAGAGAAGGGGGATATTAGAAGCTGTTTCTGAGCTGCTGTTTCAGATAAGTATGAGGTACAAAAATATGTTTGGAGAGCTGTGCTTAAGTGTAAAATATAAGAAAATTGACTAAAATCCAGTTAAGTAATGAGATTGGCATTTCTTCATGGCACACTGTAAACTACTACTGAAATCAGGGAAAATCCAGAGGCTTCATCATCTAAATAAGGAGCAATATTTCCTTTGGATGTACAATAGTAGGATCTTCATGAAACCAGTAGTCTGGTAATTCCTAAAGTGTTTTATGATTTTAATGGAAAATTGTGAATGCCCTCCAATAGTCGCTGTACCTGCTAATGGCTGTCAGCCTGTCTCTGTCAGCTGAAATAAGCTGTACCACACTGGTGCCTTCTTAACTGAAAGGTGCTTTCCCCCCAGTTCCTAACCTCAAAGATGCTCTATCCTATCTCATCTCAAACAGTTAAGAAAAATCCTAGTCCAGAAGCACCACAATTCCTTTTCTGTCAATGGATCTCTTCTGTTCATTGCAACATGGTGTGGTTCTTCAGCCATTGATGGCTGTGAGGAAGATCATGCAGAATGTGCTTAAATTTTGTTGTTTCTCCTGGATTTTGTAATGTGAACTAGTTTTTGGAAGAAGAAATTGATGTTTGTCTTGGAAGTGATTGTCAAATGAGGAGCAAAAACATTCTTTTCAACTCCTTTTAGATCAGTCTCTCATGTGGATGAGTTTTATTCCACCCATTCTTCAACATTAGGTTAAACTGCAGAGAGGTGCTGTGTAATGTGGATTTGATATTGTAGTGAACTGTAATTCCTATGTATTTGTGTTGGAATCCTTGCAAAAGAAAGAGAAGCTTAATCCTTCTGCTGAGTTTCCTGCAAAACACAGTTAATGGTTAAACAAACGCTTCACTTTTAGGTCTGTTTGTATCTTTCTTCTGATATAATTTCCATAGTGTGAGCTTTCTAGGAGGGAAAGGGAACTTTTTGCCTTAATAACCTCTGAATCTTTAGAAAACTCCTCTGGAGAAACATTTACAGTACTCTTCATTCACAGAAATTAATGACCTAGCACTCCAATTCTCGATGGTGCTCCTGGGCACAGGAAAGCATTTATGTATTTACTTTCACATTAATGTAGGGTAACTCATTTTCAATCTCACTGGGACAGTCTAAATACTTCTTATTTCATTAGAAAATGATTGTTCTCGACATGTCAGGGAACACATAACTAACAGTTATATATAGCACATATATCAACTTCAGTAAAAGAATAGCAAACATAATTAAAAACGTGAAAAAAACCAAAAATTGTATCAGAAATTATATTTATTTACATTCTCTATATTTTTACTATTATACTCTCTTGGCCAACTTGGCCTTTTCTTATTTTTTCTCCTGAAATACATAACTTCTTTTTCTAAATTGAAAAAAAATAGTTTTCTTTTTAAGTTTCTTTTTTTTTTTTTTTTTGGAGGGAGGGGTGGAGTGGTAAGGGTTATTAGGGAATTTATATAGGAGCTGGAGAAGCAAATACAGCCCTGTAGAAGCAGTTAAAAAATAGTTAAAAGTGTAAAGAAATGGAAGATATTTCTTATTTGCATGAATAAGACACATTCAATTTCAGAAATTATAATTAAAATTCATAACTATAGGTTCAGAGAAAATTGCAAATCAGAATTTTTTTTAAGTACTTTTTTATTTAATATTTTTTAGGATTTATTAAAGAAAAAAAATGGCATCTGACACATTCAATTATAGCACAAGTTCCGATTAATGATCACCTGAATGCTCTTCTGTGTTTTGCTCTCAAATAAGTGGGCATTACTGAAGAATTTCTTTTTCCTTTTTACTAAGGAAAATTGAACAAACAAACAGAAGCTTGTGATTTTCCCACTGGAATCTTGGTTCAAGAAGATCAGTGTGGTTTACAAGATACTAAACTTGTTTCAGCAGATATTTTTCCCCCATAACTGTTCAGGTAAATGTCACTGTGAGTTCATGTGAGGAGCCTCACACAAACAAGACCCCCCATATGCTCATGAGACAGATCTGCTTTATTTCTTTCATGTTGCAAGCTGTGAAGTTGGAAACAGAATAATTATTCTGCTGAGGACAATTGAGTGCCAGGAGGAGGCAGGCTTGGAATTAGCTCAGGTGAGCAATTAAGATCAGTGATCACCTTTTCAAGAACTGCTTGTGGCCAGTTTCACACCAGCACTGTGGGCTGGCTCTCACCTCCCTGGGTAGTGGACAAGGACAGATGTTCAGGTGACAAGTTGTCTTGGCAGTTGGGATGTGGGGGAGAAGTGCAATCTCATTGTTATTCCTGCAGTGTTGTGAGAGGACCTTCCATTTGCCATTGTCAGATGAAGGCATTTCTCTATCTGTGAAATGAAATGGGCAAAGGGTGTTTGAAATGAGCCAGTTATATGAAATCTATTAGTGTAAGCCAAAACTGCCTTTCCCCAATTTGTCATTTTCCTTTGACATAAACCTATAGCCTATGCAGATTCAAACTTGCTTACAATTCAGGTAACTTCTACTATGGAAGAATAATCCTCTTAACAAGATTGAATTTGCTATTGTGCAAGTTACAAGCTGAACAAACAGAGATTGGGCAAATTTCTGTTCATTCATGTGCCTCCTTTAAAAAACAAATACCGGTTTAATATAAATGGAAATGAGAGCAGTGTTAGTGTGGACATAAATCTTGATCTATTGTAACCTAATAATGAAAGCCACTCTGTTCAAAGTCTCGATAAATGAAATAAAGTCATAGGGTGCTTTGGATTTTTTTAATAAGAAACATCACTTTTAACTTAGATTTGTCTCTTTTTATTTGCTCACTGTGATTTTTGGACAAAGCCATTATTTATGGAAAACCAGTTGTTGGTTTCAAAAGAAAAACACGTCACCCTATTATACACAACGTGTAATTGTTTCTGGTAAAAGATAAAAATAATGTGGCAAGGTATTTGAAAAGAAAGTTTCCTGGCTGACTTCATAAACTTTAATATTTATATAACCTTTAAGCAGTCAAGAGACTATGCCTAATGACAGTCAACTAACAGCTTGACCTTTATTGAATGGAAGAATGGTAGCACACTTACAGGAGTTTCATTTCAACAGCAACCTAATGTTGAATTTCTTTGGGCTATTAATGTACAGTGAGCACACTGAAATTCATCTGGAGCCTGGAAATGTATTATTTCCATTAAGTCCCACACAACTGAAGAATAGAGGAACTAAAAAGCAGCCACCTTCAGATCCTGTAATTCTATTTTGATAATCTTGTAACAAATCAAATGTGAAACTTCCCAAAAATATGAGAAGGAGCACATATGCAAATTGGTTATTGCCATATCCAAAATCTTTATGTTAATGAGCAGTTCAATAATTTGTATGTGTATGCAAAGCCTAAACACTGTGTTATTTTTTTCCTTGCCTTTCATAGAGGAATTAATCATACTGTCACAGTGGTTTGAAATAATTATAAAAGTGAGTTTGAAAGATTAAGATTAAATACTTTCAAAATGCTTAACTGAGATGTTTTCCTCAAACATACAGTAGAAGGACAAATAATATTTGAATGTCACTGGGTCCTTTGTGATGATTTAGAACATAGCAAAGCAATTATTATCTGTAGGAGGTTAGTTTTAATTAACTATTGCTAGTTCAGAACAGTAGTACATAGACAAACATCAAGATCTCTTTATTTGATGAAAGTGTCAAGAATGCCGTCATGCAGTGTAAGGAGACAGTTACAGGACTCATTTGCACAATTTGGGTTGGTGTTTGATTATTTTGTTGTTATTTGGGTTGCTTTTTTGCACACAGTTTGAGAGAAAGTCTCTCAAATTAGAGAGAAAAAAAATCTAAAGTATCTGAGGAGTCCTTATTTAATATTCTTGGTCAAGATGACATAGGCACTTCCACAAAGTGGAACACAAAGACATTTCAAGTATTTTCATAAGCTTGAATGCAATGTCAAAGTAAATCAGTGAAAATGAAATATTGCAGGAATGCTGATGCAGCTATTCAGAACAGAAAATACAGCCTTGTTACACGGACACCTCAAGGGTTGTTAAACTCTTCCTGGACATGGTTACAGCACAGCAGCACAGAGCAGGTCAGGCCCTTTGCAGAGAAAGTCTGAAAAATCTGAAACTCTCCACTTTGGAGGGAAGAAAAGCTGAGAGCACTGTAGAATAGAGGTCTACAAAACTGCAGAGGGGTTTGCTAATCTGGACATGGAACAGTTGTTGTCCTGTTAGAAAATCTCCAGTACTCAACGACCCTGGAAGGAGAACGACATAAAGCAGATGGGGAGACACAAGGTTTCCTCAGGGATAGGCAGGATTAGTGATTCTGGTACCAGGAATTTGGTGTTCTGGGAGCCTGTGGAGGTGGACAGCATCAGCAAGTTCAAAAACCAAACTCAGTTGATGGACTGGAATTCAGGAATTATTCCTGTTTGTCCTTTTCTGTTCCTTGTATCCAAGATAGACTCCAGGGCTAGGCAGACAAATGCTCTGACTCGGAGCCTTTTTTACCCTTGCACAGTCCTTTAGTGTGACAATGAAGATGATGCCATCTAGTAGAACTTAATTTAAAACAATGTTAGTAGTAAGTCTCCATTAAGTCACTGAAAAAATAGCTGATTTATGAAAGAACTGTTAGAAAACTAATTTTTGAATGGACAGTACTTTCAGTCTTGAGGCTTGTAACTATTTTAAAGGAAACTGCTATTCATTGAATTTAACAGTCTGGGGTACCTTTATAATACATTAAACATTATTTAGCTTTCATTTTGGGGATAAAATGTCATGAAGAGGCCAGAATTGAATAATCTTTGAAATAATCTTAGGATAATAAGCCTCTTATGTAAGTAGGGACCTTTAGGAGTGGACCATTGCCATCTATTTACTGCCCTGACTTCTGCTGAGAAGCACATCCTCAGCCCCCAAGCAGGCATATTCCTGGCTCTGGAGGTTGGGTGGAGTATTTTGGCTAAACCACCTGCTGATCTCATTTTGGAATTGTATTTGCAGGTACCTCCAGCCTCTTGCTCTCACTGAGAAAGAGGAGAAGCCAAATGCTGCTGTTGAAGGTTGTCTGCTGAAAGTACAGCAGTCTGCTGAAAGGAGCTGAAAGCACACTGTTGCAGCTTTTTTCTTTTTTAATTCCAAATTCTGCTTTCCCAGGTTGCATTTGGCTTTCACATAAATTAAATCTTTACAGAGAGCATATTGAGCAGCCTGCAGGGAAGGTATCGCTGAAATGTGTGTGAGCTGAAATGGGCCAAACTTGGCTTCATAAAGATGCTCTGACACTTTAACATGAGGAACTTTAACAAAATTAATGCTTCAAATTATTGTTTTATTACTTCATATCATGCTACTGTGTTCCTATAGTTTAAAATGTTTAATAAATCAGAAGGCCAGAACAAAAGAATTGCTTTTGCAATTGACCTTTCATTACTTGGACTTGCACTTATAGGCCTCCAATATATAACTAATTTGTACAGTTTAAATGTATATAATGTAGAAGTTCAGAATTAAAAATACTGTAAAAGTTGCTTACTATTTTTACACATCTTAATTTAACTTGGATATTTTTAATTTATAGGGTTTTCAATTCATAGCTATACTAATACCTACAGTACCTTCAATTACCCTTTGAAGACTTATCAATAACTGTAACTGTAGTCCAAGATTAAAATCCCACATTTCCCTGTAGGAAAATGCAGCTAGGTCTCCTTAAACTTTCTCCATTGCCTGGAGGAGAGCTGGTCACATTTTTCTGATGAAGTCTTTCTCTACCTGTGGGTCTGAACATGTCTGTTGCCTGCCATGCTCTTCATTGCAGAGATGAGATCTGACTCCTGGAGTCAAGCAGTTGGCTTTACACTCCTCCTCAATATGCTTATTAAAATGAACCAGAGGTTAGTTCATTTTAAAGGCCTGAAGAAGAATTATTAAGGAGCTGATTAAGTCAATTATGCTGCTTAGGGAATCCTTTTTGCTGTGTTGTTGTTAGCCAGGAACCTTAATAGGACAATTAGGATTAATTAAAATCAGCCTGATTGATTAGGATATATAAACCTGCACGTGAGCTGTAGCTGTGGTTGTGTTTGTGCAGTCTGCAGAGGGGGGTAGTGGATGCTGAGGTTTGTGTTTCTGCAAATATTATCTGTATGCAGATAGGAGCAGGCTGATTTGAGGGGGCAGTTGGTTTTGACAGGGATGATTCCACATCAGAGAATTAAATTTCCTGTATCTCCCTATTGGGATTAACAGGACATGAGACTGAACAAAGAAGCAGCAAATGGATTTTGCTATATATATGTGTAAAATGACACGTGGGTGGGGAATCAATCCTTATTTTGCCTGTAAGATGGTGTGATTTAAACTCACCATGACCACTTGTGGCCAAGGAGCAATGATGGCTTAATGGCAATGGAAGGTGAGGGAGAAGGGCACTACCACCAGGAGTTTGTCCTGCCCCTTGGGAGAGCCTCTCTTTCCCTGGATGTAACCAAGTCAGGAGGCTGAGCTGCCATCAGAAATCAGTTTGTGCATGCAGCACGACCATCTGACTGTGCTTGTGTCTTCAGAATGTTATTAAATGGATGATGTCCAAGAAAATTTGAACACTTCTGTAATGGCTGTTTTAAATTGTGCCAATGCCACAGCTAATAGATTCAGCCATATGCTCACACAGCCCTGGGATCTTAACCTTCTTCAGTGTCATACAGTTTGTATGCAGACACATGATGGGAAAAGACACCATGGGAATGGTCATGTGGCTTTTCATCTTCTGGGGAAGGTGGAAGGTTGTTAAGTCCCTTGCTCTTTCAATGACCAGCAATGTCTCCCTTCATTCAAAGCGTGGCTCTGCTCTTGCCTGCTTTTCACATATTGATTCGTTTTGATTACTTCTGGAAACTTTTATATCTGGTGTTTTGTCTCTTTGAAATAGCTTTCTTCTAAAAGGAAACTGATCTCCTGTGAAAAAGGTTATCTGAGGAATGCACCTTAAAATCTTCCTTTGTTTTATTGCCAATGAACATAAGTAGCTCCGCTATTTGTTCCATATCTTTATCCAAGATTTTTTCAGACATTTCCTATGTAGGGAAACATACAAAGAGTCTTCACTAGACATCAGCAAGGCTTTAATCAGCAACGGCATTTTTTGTTCTAAGTAGTTGGATCCTAGATGAGTGTTATCAGTCAAAATTTCTTTCTTCAGGGGCTTCAAAAGAACTAGTTATTTATTAATGATCTAGAAAATTAACTAATCTTTCAAAACAATATTTATAAGCATCTCTTCATTTACTACACTCCTGAACTAGTGCATATCTAGGTAAGTGTGCTGTCTCAGGTCTTATTATTGCACGTACTGCTAAGATCCATTTCCAAGAATGCTTATTCCATCTTATTAAGGAATATCTTCAAATATCTCAGATGTCAGTCCAAAGGAGAATCAGCTTTTCACATTACTATTTGAAAATGTTAAGGTTCTATACTTTTATCTCATGCTGTTAGGAAATACCAGAGGAATCCCTGTTTTCAATAAACAGCATTTAACAAAATTTGGTTTAACTAAATAACATATCCTGTGTGAAGTTATCCATGCGGTCCTGGGGTGTCTCTTAATCTGTAGAGTTTCTGCTCTTAAAGGCTGTGATAGGTAAGGAGAAAGAGATAAGCAGGAGATAATGGTGTCACTGAAAAAAACCCTCATACTCTTTTAATCCTGATAAAAATATTTATTTCAGGGGCTAATACCCAATAAGACTCAGTAAGTAAGACTATCCTAGTTACATGATCTAAGAAGGCAAAAGTAATCATCCACAAGATTAATTTTTTTTCCTAAACTATATTGGAGTAAATCTTAGTAGAATCCTCACAACATCAAGATATTAAGAAGATACTGAATGCTATCTACTTTTATTCTGCTCTCTAAAATCTAATGCTATTCTGAGAAGTTCCTGTATATTGTCCTGACATGCCTGAAAAGTCATAAATCCCTTTCAGGGATTGTAATTGTGGTCATCTCAAGGCAGTAAGTAACCCTTATTAGATCTTTCTAAACTTTCATAAATCCAAACAATGAAAAAAAAAAAGCTTAAGAAACCACATGTCTGTGGTATCCCACTCCCAGTTTTTATTACTGATGTAGAAAAGGATTATAGAAAGCCTTGGTACTTATTTCCCTTAATTTTTTAGGGACTTTTCTTATAAGCCACCTGTCATTTTTAGGAATTTATTTACTCTTAAACATCCTCAGCCAGTGTTTACAATAAATTGTATCTGCTGTTTGAAGCAGAAGTGTTAATAAATAATAAAATGATACAAGTCAATAACTTAAAATTCCCTGTTTTCACCAATAGGTGGTGGTGCTAGCTGGTTCTTTATCTGTTGTTTCTTCAAACTTCATGGCAGCTAACCGTGAAAACACCTGCATATTTCTAGTATAAAGACATTACCTATTAGGCATAGGTCACTTGAAGCCAGGGCGCCATGGCTGCAGGAGGAAATGCAGCCCCTGTGAAAGGATGAGCAGTGTTTTAGTGCTAGAGGAAGATACAGAAAATACTTTTCAGTCTCTCTCTCTCCAGACTGCTCAGAAAACAAGCTCCCTCTGGTTTTAGTTGCTGTTGCAATGTCCTCCATTGACGAAACAATCTGAAAATGTTGCCACGTCACCTGGGCTCTCCCCTGGCTGCCAGTTTATGAGGTGGGAGTAGCAGGATTTGTGTGTCCACAGAGTGAATTCCTGAATTGCAAGAACAAAACAATGCTCTGTGAATGGATAAAAGGCTATGAAAGAAAGGGCTCTTTTTCCAGCCAGTGAACAAAAGTACTGAGAGAAAGGGAGGTCACATCTGAAGTTAAACCCGAGTGCATCACTCAAAGATTATGAGATTGACACGTACAAAAAATGAACATTACAGTAGGTAAGTTACAACGCAAAAAACATTGGAGTAAAAGCATGCATGGTATGTTGAACACAGGAGGAAATGAGTAAGGGAGACGTTTCTCCTCCCTTGAATTCCCCCTTTGATGGAGGCTTAGTTCATAGTTGCAGAAAAAGTGTTTATTTGGCCAGGATGTGCCCTGGAGTCAGTAATATCACAAACAGACAGTCTGATGGGTGCCACTTGGGCTTAGCTGTAGGCTCTGTATTATAATAAGCAGTTTCAGCAAGCCACGAGTTCCTCTAAAAGAACAATTAAAAGTTGACACACTTCAAATGAACTCAAGAAGAAATTAAAACATGCCTATAGCAAGGACCATGTTTTTAATTTTGTATAACCTTCATTAGAGCCTGTGATAATGTGACACAAGGATTCTTGATGCTAAATAAAGCATCAAGAGTATGAATGTGTTCATCATCTGATTGCTTTCTTTGTTGTGGGATTTTTTTTTCTTCTTTTCTTCCTTCTGTTGTCTTTTCCCTGTATCTCTGGCCTATTTGCTTCCCTGTTTTTTTCTGTGGTCTGCTCTCACTGCAAGGAATAAGATAACTCATGACTGGCAGCCAGCAGCTTGGAGTGAGAATTCTCATTTGTCACATTCTGTTACAAGCTGCCAAGTGAGATATGCAAAACCTTGTTTCAGAAAGTTCCAGTATTGTCAGGTTCTCTTGGCTGCTAATGTTTTTCATTCTCGTATTTTGGAAGGGAAAAAAAAACTTTAGGTAAAATATTTGAGCTTCTCTGGTTTTCCTTTGGAAGAAAGAAGAAAGAAAAGGAAAAAAAAAGGAGGAGAAAAAAGATAGAAATTTATTAAAGATTAAATTTTAAAAACACCTATTTTTAGCTGTTTTGCTTGTAGATAACATGTTTTCAGTATGCATATAAACTCTGTAATTGCTGAAGTTCAAACATGCAATTCTCAATGCCAAAGTATCTGACAACTTGAGCTCATGCCTGACTACTCTGAAGTGAGTTTATAGACCTGCTTCGTGGATGTATTCTGGCTTTTCATTCTGTCATCTTAACTTCTTTAGGGGCTTTTTTTATACCCAAAACTGGACACAAGGACTCACCAGCTTTAAACACTTTTTAGCCTGTCTATCCTTTCATACTGAACCAGCCAGATTTTGATTTTGTCTGGTTCTGATGCTGTCTGGGTTTTTTTTTTATGGTTTCAGCTTTCTCAAAGATTATTTCCTACCTTTAACACCAACTGTTGCTCTTTTCTAAGTGTTTCTAGATGAGTGCTGTGTGCATTTGTACTGCCTGTCTGAGATGATGTCCTTAAGTAACTGTGTCATGTCCTCAAGTAACCATGATAGCTCCAGCAAGTACAATTCCACTTAAACTTTATCAGTGTTGGCTTGGTCCATTTCATAATCCACTTCCAAGCATCCTAAGGTTTCACTGATTTTGGTTTGCTCTGGAACGGTTTCTGATATCACTGTTAACCAGAACCACCTGCTGCTCAAAACGAACCAATGAATTGAGCTGAGAATAATGATAGCAAGGCATCAGCTGTTAAAGTTCTAATGATAACTAAAAAATTGAGCTCCCTTTAGTTCTTCTTTTTTGTTGCTAAACTGAGCTTTGAAAGAGCTCTCAAAGAAGGATTTCCACTAGTTGTTAAATCAGAATAACCTCTGGATGCAGTCCCTGGCTAAACCCTTACCAGACAGTAGATGTGGAAGATGAGATTACAGGCAACCTCACCCTTGATAAGTCACAGCTGTACCAATTACCAAAGAAGAGGAACAGCCTTGCCCTTAATGGGTCACAGCTGTGACTAATAAAGAGCAGTGTGATAAAAGGGGTGGGCTGGGTGGTCAGGAGGCGTTTGGAGGAGGGTGGCATGGAGAAAGAGGATCATGGAGGAAGCAGGCATCAAGGAAGAGAGTTGCTGCTGTAAGAGATCAGCTGTGAGGTCAGTCTGGGTCTGATGGAGTTGGTGCCTTGCGTAGTTGAGCTGGTGAAAGCCTGGGTTCAGTGTCTGCAAAGTAATGCTTGCAGTCATAGTCCAGCAGGAAATGGCCAGCAGAGTCTGCAGTTGGAGCCTACAGCAGGAGCTTGCTGTAGCCAGAGTCAGGATGGCAGAGCTGCAAAGAATAAACCAGGACCCTTCTCATGTTGTTAAATGAGAGTCTGTGTCCTGGCTCATTTTTACCCCAAATGAGAGGTCTGCTGCTGCAACCAGATGTCCTTCTGATAGCCCCCTAACATCACTCAAGTATTGTTAACATAACAGCATTAAAATAATCTATTGTATTTCAGTGATGTAATTCAAGATGGGACATTATCTACAAATACTTGAGAAAAAGCAGCAGTAGAGGAGAATTTGAAAGGTAGACTTGAGCATTAATGCTTGAGATGATGGCAATCTAGGAGCTTGAAGTGTACAAATCCTGAAGTACAGTATCAGCTAAAGAGAAGTCAAATATGGGGTCCTGACAGTGCTTCTGTGGCTTTAAGCATTGATAAGGAGCAGCACGTTGAACCAGCTGAGATAATGTAGCATAGAAAGTGTAATACTTAACAGCTGAAGGATGTTTTTTCTTACGGGCAGTTAAGTAAAAAAATCTCACTTTACAAGGGTACCACTGTTTAGCAAACATGGAGAGCTAAACACCTCTGTTTGTTTTTTTTAATCAGGATTGGGAATAAATATCTCTATATTTATGTGGTTGACACATATGCCTGTGGAGTTAAGGGAGCCTCTTTCCCTTCTGAGTTGAGGGAGTGTGTACACACACTCAGGGGAGCAGAACTGAGCTGTGGTTTTACACTTTAAGAAAAATAAAAGTGCCTATGGAGAGTTAAATCTCCAAAGATTTTTATTGAAAGGCTTCCATGAAAGATATTTTTTTCCTTTTATTTTGTTTTTTATACAACTAGTTTTTTATTTTATTCTCTAAGGTACATTGTTTTTCTTTATCAGTTTGAAGTTTTCTGAACTTTAGATTATTAGCTGCAGGACTTAGCTTTGAGCTTAATTCTAGCACTTGTGGTTGCTCTGGAACACAAAATACCACCTCTGGCTTAGGAGGTTCCTGAGCTGCACTGGAGCCTGGGGGGCTGTACTTGAAGAGAGTCATTATGTAGTAGCCTTTCTCCTAATTTTTTCTCAGACACAAGTTTCTGGCTGTTGTGGGATTTGGAACTGCAGACTAAATGGACTTTGGTCTGTCTCGTGGTCATTCATTTAACTATCTACTAATTTTTTCCCAAATATTTTCAGCTGAATAAAAGAGGCAGTATAGGCAGGGCAGCAGTAATTGGCCTGAGCAAAGCTAGAAAGGATCAGATCCACAATGTAATGTGTACATGTTTCAAAAGTAGTTAAGAAATAGATGAAATTTTGTCATGACTTAGGTTGGTTTGTGCATTTAAGGCTGTGTAATATTTGCTGGAAGCTATAGGGTGTTAAATTAAACATAACAATAAGGGTTGAATGGGTGCCTGCTTCATAACTATGCTAATGTACTGTTCTCTTAGCTTGGCATGAAACTTCTGTGGACTTAAAATTCAAGAATGTTTTATTTCATTCGTCGTGGTGAAGTTTTGATGGAATGCCAATAAAGTTAATGTAACCACTGCATTTTTCTAAAAACACACTCAAAAACTAGGTCTGCTTCTTTTATGAACTCATGTTGGCTTCACTCCCAAGCTCAGATATAATTCCTCATCTGAAATAAGGACGTGCCTCTTAATATGAGGAAGCTCAAAAAGGTGATTGACTAGATGTGCAAGGGGGAGAGACTGAACATGGGAGCTTATCAGAGACACATCACTGTAAGCCAGGGAAAATCAGAAAGAGCTTTGGAAAAAATTAGTTCCACAAAAATTCTAGAGAGGCTTTTTGATTGGGTGCTGTGTAAAAGAGGACTACGAATAAAAAAAAACCCTCCCAACTATATTAATCTTTTCTTGCACTCATGAAAGTTGAAGTATCACTGCAATGTTGCTTATTTATAAAAAATGAGTGATATTGTCTGTTTTTTTAATTATTGACAACATCTTTTCCTGATCCAGTACAAGGTGTTCTTGGAGAATAAGGGTCTCTTTCAGTGTGTATTCAGTTATTTTGTGGGGTTTTGTTGTTTGTTTTTTATTCTGTTGTTTTGTGTTGGTTTTGGGGTTTTTTTGATGAGGAGGGATGTGGGTATTGTGCTGGGGTTTGGGCTTTTTAAGTGAATTTAACATTCAGGGAATTCTTTCTAAAAAGGAAGTAAGAAAGTAAATGTACAATTATGAGAACATCTCGTTAAATCTTCATCCTCATCTGCAAGGATGTGGCTTTCGTACCAAAAGCTATCTCAAGGTTAAAAATCCACTTAACAGTTGCAGCATTGTCAGTGAGTGCTGACGTTCTTGTAGATGCTTATGGACTATTCCTCTGCTTTCTGTAACATACCCCGTTCCTAGGAGCCAGCAGAGATTTGCAGCTGAAAAACGGTGTGTTCTACAATGGTCTGAAGCCAAAGTTGCTTTTTAATTCATAATTAAATGCAATGTTTGGTCACTGTTCTTGGGACTTTTATTGTTTAGTAGTGCATTTTTAATTTTCAGCTGTCTTAGATGGGTGATAATTACCATAATCTGACTTCTCTTACTGACAGAAAATGTATATTTTGTAATTAGAACAAGAAGTCATGTTGGCTGTTGTTCTTTTCTCTTTAATGCCTTATTCTGGTGTGTGTATTTCAGCAACATACTTCTAGCATTATATTTTGAAAGTTATTAATTACTCGAATTCACATTTAATAGTTGTTTATTCTGAGATTTTGGTGCAATCAAGACTGCACTTTCAACAAGGAAGTATAATTTATGAAAAAGAGTTCCTGCCCATATTTTTGTTTCTTCTCAAATATGACTCCACCCTCATATTATACATGTTCTTCATATATTTATTGAATCCTATAAACATCTTCCTCAGATCTTGGAATATGTTTCATAGAAGGTTAAAGATATTTGGACTAACTATGAAAAATAATGAGGGCAACCTTTAGTTGCTGATCTGAAGAGGAAGATCACATTTTGATACACTCATTTCTGGTGAAAAGTCTTCTGAACTTACTGAGTCTCTTTTTAGTTAGAAAAGAACCCTGTTGTTTTCAGTAATTTCTTGAAGGGGTCATCTATGTTATGGTTCCTAACATTGCCTTCCTTACATCCATTTCTTGTTGTTAATTTAATTTTTCATGTCTCTACAATGGGTTTCTGTACCTGGAAAACTTGTTTTGGGTAGTTATAACATTTTTTCCCCAGATGGATTTTCTTTCATGTGCATCCCACTTCAGATTTTCTTCTGGTAGAGGCATCTGTCAGAGATCAAAGAGAGGATTAGTTCTCTGTGCTTCCACAGATAAGGATATTTCATGGAGGAAAAAGTATTTTATTTACTTACGGCTGAAAAGTAGCAAACGATAAACTTGTAATAGCTTTATTAAAATTCTGCTTTTAGGATTAATTATCAGTTTCCCAGTTCATTACCAAATGAGCCGTTGCAATGGACAAATAAACTTGATCTCCTAGAAGCTTTTGGAGTCCCCTTGTATTGTTCAGTGGGACTTGTTTTCTATTATATTAAAATATTTCCTTGTCAAATTTTTAGGAAATCATTCCAGAGGCAAAAGCTAGGACCAGAGAAGTGGCTCTTGATTATTTGAAAGAGACTAAGAAGGAAAGATAGTGCTTTATGTTCACAGCCATGCTGGAAGAAAACAGGTTTGGATTTTCCCTGCCTCAACCCCACCACAAAAAACCCCAATCCAGTCAACAACCAACACATTTATGGGAGCAGGTCTTAAGCCCTTATGTGACAATTTGTAGAAGAATTGCAGTATTTTGCAAGTTCATTGCACCTGTGAGTACCAATATGGGCAAAGCCAGCAGCATTTTAAACCACTTCAAAGGAAAGTGGCTCAAGGAAAATTAGAGGAAACTAAAGTGGTACCTGACATAAAGTGTACTGCAAGACAAATGGTTTCAAGAGCAATAGAATTTGGAAAATGGCTCTAATTTCCAACACAGCCAGTTGTTTCATCCCAGGACTCAGGTTGTCTCTTTTACCTTAAAGCCTCATCTCTTGAATTACTGTGACCATACCTGTATCTTTTTAAATGTTAAACCTAGCAAAAAACACTGCTATGACAAGCTAATCACCCAGGTTATGATAAAAAAATTTTTGAAGATGCAATGTGTTTCAAAATATTTTAAAAATTCTTGATCTAAGATCTTGACCTTTAAAATTCTTAGGTTTAGTAAGCTGGTCTTCTTGCCTTCATTGTGATCTGACCTGGTAACTCAGCAATACCAGCAGATCTGAAATCTAAAATACAGTATTATACTCCTTCTGCTACAATAGAAATAATTTTCTCTTTCCAGCAGCAACAAAACAGGCAGAGAAAGTATCTCTCTTTCAGTAGTACTCCAGTGTGGCTTGAGTGGCTTGTTCCCTCCCTGTGTCAGTACAAACATGAAGCCACATTTTAGCAGGAGTGTGAGAGCTGCACCACTCTCCATGCAGCTGGAGGCGCCTCATTTCCCACTGCAGCTTGCCCCCGAGGTTTGGGGAGGCAGGGAGGAGGGATATTGGTTTCTGGCTTGCACTTTAGTCAGTATTCAATGCAGTTTTTGTTTACTGACTGCTGGTGCCATATAACTGCTTCTGAGGTCTGCAGAGACAAAATGTGCAGCTATTTAAATAGAGCAATGGCATGGGTTATGTTGTGAACAATAAAGAACCAGAAGTGATCACTTGTTACAGGAGTTCCATTCTCCTTTTGATGAACACTTCACTGTGATGTGGAATGTGCAGCTTTGAACAGTTGCTGAAACCTGTTTGGAAAGCCTCTTGATGTTTGTGGTGTTAATAGATTCTGCCCTTGTGTTTGGTAACTCTGCATTTTAAAACTTGACCCTCCACAGGGCACAAGTCACTCCGAAATTTTGTACTGTTAAATGTCACAGTTCTGTATGCTATTCATAGTTTGTGTATTGTTTCCTTGTGGAAAATAACTAAATTTGACTGTGCTTCTGAATGACTTTCAGAATAGAATGTCATTTTGCACATCCGGCATTCCGTTTAATTGTCATCAGACTTTGGTTTTCAACAAGATAATTGGTGAGCTGTCTTTGGTGCTTTGAAAAATAAGTTGCCTTCAAATCTATTAATGTTGTTCAAATATGTACTTTTCTGAAAACGTGCTTTCTGTCATAAGGCTTCAGCGGTTCAGAGCAATTTAAGAGTTTATCAGGCTGTTATTGTCACAGATGAGAAAACAAAGTGTTACAGATAAAAGTCTTATGAACATCACTCTCGTCTTGATCACTGTGGAAATTGAGAAGCTTATTTAATTTATGTTCTGGAAATTAAACTAATAGATGTAAAAGATGAATAGGATGCTAATTTCTGACCTCTTTCCTGACTTTTCCAGGAAGAGCCAAAGCAAGAATTGGTTCTCGGTACCTACTTTAGTTAAAGGTCTTCCTTTACATAGATTGTCTGGTAAAATGGGGGACTATTCAGCAGGAGAGGAAACTGTAGCACTTCTTCAAAGGAAATGTAGCATTATAATCACTCTAGAACCAAATTTGAATCAACAATTAATACACACAATTAAAAAGTGGGATAGGTGTCACACCATGAGGTGCCTGAGTGCTCCCTATGTTTCTTCAAAAGCAGAAAAAATGCAAAGTCTTGATGGAACAACTCAACAGATGCAGAAGATGCATCTTGTTCTTTGATCAGCCTTGGATTGCACCCAATTCATTGACTGCAGGGTTTTTTTCATCCTTTGCAATTTACTTGGACAAGTACAGAGAAAATGTTGATATAAAAGTCTGGATGGCCTTCTGATGTCTCCTGTGTGCCCTGATTGTGTGGGGGACACTGCCTTATACCCATTAGAACATTTCAATTCAGCATAACTGCTTATTTCAGATACCTTTATGTACCTTCATGTACATTTCCAAACTCTACATGGATTCATGTTAGATACAATTGATCTGGATTTCTGTTGCTCAGTTATGCTCCTCTTGGCCACGTGCTCCCTGTTAGCAGTTTGGATCTGACGTGGTGCCCCAAGTCTGAGCCCTGCAATGTGGACTTTGCTTCTTCCCCACACAGAACAGAAAATTGTCATTTTCCCTGGAGATTCTGTTAAGCATTACCTTGTCAGATCTGCACTCTTTGGAGGCAGAGTAGAGGTGCAGCCTATTTTTCACTGATGGCTAATCTTAGGTCACCAGGCCATATCATTTGTGACCTGAGATTGCTAAAAAGGTCACTGAGGATAAAAGGAAAAGACTGACTTGAAGAAAAGAGGTTTTTCACTTTGACAGTAGTAGATTGGCATGATAAAAAACTAGAATCTTCTTTATGCTGAACTTAAGATATAGAACATATATTTTTCTCCTTAAAGTTGCTAGATAAGTTGCACTTTTATAACAGATTTTTGTAACCATAGTAATGCTAATAAATCTAAGAAGGAATGCTGCACTTGAATTCGGTGATGTGCTATGTAGCTGCTTGCCTCCAGACCCAATCAGATAACATTTGTACTGAAAAGCAACCATTTGAATTTCATTTTTAGCAAATAAGTTTATCGCAACCTAGAAAAAATATTCACCTTTAGAGATGAAAATGTTATTAAAAAGATTGTTTTGATGCATTCTCTATCCTAATTTATAGTTTGAGACATTCCACTGTTCATTGTGCTAAAGCACTTTTGGCACCATTAGTTACTGTACATGAACCAATTAATTAAACATGGGTGTGGAGTGTATACGACACATGTTGTCCAAGACTTAAAGAATAAATTACTTTAAAGATAAAAAAATCACATCTGAAGAGCGAATTTCTATTGAGAACATGTGGCATGCATTATTTGAGGTTAGAAGTGTGTCTGTAGATTTTTTTTCTCCTCCTATGACCTAATTAGAATACAGTAGAGCTGGAGATATTGCAATTTTTGAAAACAGACTTGTAATAGGATCTATGTATAGGAAACAAAGTGCATTTTTTTTATTCCTTCTAAGAGATGCAAGCTACAGATTTTTATTTTTTTTTCATGGCACAACTGTGTTGAGTTCCTTTTAAACAAAGAAGCAAAGCCCTGTGGCTGTTGAAGACTGGCTTATGGTGCAATAATACCCTTATATCATATGCATATTTTTAATTGTCTGGTAAAGTATATATTTATTGAAGAACATTAGTTATAGTTTATGCTCTATGTATTTCATTTTTAAAATACATGCAGAGAAAAGAATTTTCATACTTTATAATGAGGTTTCTACAAATAATTAGGTTAACTTTTCCCTAACTGAATTTGTGCATGTATTTTAATTGTGTTTTTCATAAGAGTGACCTTGGTAAGAAATAATCTGTTTATTAAAAAAAAAAACACCAACCCGACATAATGATCACATCAATTTATGAAGATCAGTGCCTCTTTAAAGGTCAAGATATGTGGCCCCTCCATTGGCTCGTGGCAGGTTGCAGATGGAATAGTGAGATGGCTTTTCCTCCCTTCCAGCATCTCTGGGGGGTTTCTTTTGCTTTTCTTTTTTTTTGTAAGTTCCCAAGTGTTTGGGGTACAGATAAGATGGGGTCAACTGATGTGGCAATTCAAGGATGGTTTATGGCAAAATCAGTCTCATGGAAGGGTGAGACCTTTAGGTTGCTACATTCAGTGCCATGGCACCAGAAAACTCTCTTAATTCTAGTTACAATGGTTTTTATAAATTTCTTATCCAAACAACTACTTCCACAAGGCTCTCTAGCATCTTCATTAACCAATAATTAATTGTTACATTTGCTATGCTTTTACCATGATGCTTCTCTTTATCTAATCATATAATTCTACGGAAACTTACTGCTGCACCTTGACTATTTCTAACTCCATAACAGGTTTAATTACTAAACTTCAATATTTTCTAATATCTTGCTTAACATATTTATTTGCTTCTATAAGGCATATTTCTACTTGCTTAAAACATATTTCTGTATAAACTATAAATGCCGGTTTTACTTTTGCTGTTCTAAATCCCTGAGCCTTCTCCAAGGCCTCAGGTCAAACTCTGTATCCATCTTTATTTCTGACCCCGAATGCTCGAGGCCTTGGGAGCTCTCTGGGTCTGCATTTCTGCTCTGCACCTTTCCTTTCTCTTAACAAAATGTACAAGACTTTCTGTTTTAATCTGTTTTAATTTCTTTATTTTCTGTGTTCCCACATACTGAAAACTGTTTAATACTCCTGTGTGTGGATTTGGGGGCTTAAATCTGAGTCTGAAAATTATTTGCCTAATAGTAGCATTTATTTTATAAATATGACTCTTTATAAATATATCTCTTGGCTCAGCAAATCTGCTGACTGTTTTCCAGTATTTTAAGGTAGTACTGCAAAATACCCGAGGAAATAGATTATTACAAAATCTAATTCCTTGTACTCAGCACTGAAGCAGGACTAAATTTATTTTACATGACAGAAGCAGAGTGAATATCGCCATGTCCTTGAAATCCAGCATGGTTTTAATTGGATTCTATCTTTTTCTAATGCTACTGTGGAACACAATTTAAATCTTTGGGATTAAATTTATATGACAAGCTGCCATTCTCACTAAAGTGGTGCATCATTTTAATTTATTTATTTTGCTTTTATGTTTCTTGACAAGTAATAAAGCATTAGGTCCTTAGTGGCGAAGGTCTTGCTGCTATTTTTTTTCTGCAGTCCTTACGTTTCAGAATCCGGTTGCTGACACATGGCAAAGTGCAACAAGATTCATTAAAAAAAAAGGACAACTGCTCTTAAGCTCAGCAAGAATTCTAGTGAGATACAATTTAAGATAAGGAAAGCTTCATTTATGTAATAAAAAATAACCCCTAGTAAATGAGGTTTGTAATGCATTATCTTCTTAGCCTTCCACTGGGCCCATTATTATGCAGAATATCTAATGTACTCTAATAATCAGATTTTAACTTGATAGTCTCTTCACTTTATATACAGACTAAAACACTACAGCCCACTAGATTAGAAAATAAAGACATTGATTGCTTAACTATAATAAATACATGATGCTGTGAAGGTGAAGATAAAAGCATGATGTGCAAAATATGAAAATAAATTAAAATGTTAGGAAACAGGTGTGAAGAGACTTTGAAAATAGGTTCATAACTTTCTTTATGGCATTATTGTGGTTCTTTGCCCCAGTCACAGTCACTTCTATTGCAAATAGGAAGACAGATAAAAGTAAATCACTCCTAGGTTAATAAGCTTGTTATTAAAAATTAAATAAAAAACTAAATATGAACACATTAGGAAAAATAGAATTGCTAGAAATTAAATTATAAATGTTCCTTATCTGGAGGGTATGAGATTTTAAAAATATTATGTTTCAGTCCCTCTGTTCTAGGCAGCAGACCTAATTTCCCGTGTACCAGACTCTTGTTTGCTAATACCAAAGGAAGTGCAATATCTGTTGTGATGATTTAAATCGATTGTGCAGTTTTATCTGCTGGCATTGAACAAATGGCAGGGATGCTGATGGGGCACAGGTTTGTAGGTCTGTCTGCAGTTTCTGTTGGCAACATCCCCACTCCCATGGCTTCACGTGGCACAGAGAGCTTCATGTATGTGTTAACTTTGGGAAGAGTGAAGCAAGTGAATCAAGGGACTGGGCTTTGGCAGTGGGTGCACAGATTATGAACAGACTGGAAAAGTCAAGAATCTAGTGAGAGTCATTCTTTTTCTCCTCAAAGTTCATCATAAAATTGCTAACATAACCAAGCCATTGCTTACCATCACCTGCTTGGTGTTTGACACACAGCATTACAAGCACAACATGCCCAGCCCTGTTCATCACTGCATGGAAAAGCATCTGGTGTATCCAGTGAATGGCCCTTTTCTCCTCCATGGATGTGCTCTTTGGTTTATGTTTTCCTCACTTGCCACCAGTTTCAAATCTTCCTTTGTATGGCTGGCTGGGATCAGGTCTAGCTGTAATCTTTTTTCCTCTCTGCAGTTACTACACAAGAAAGAAACTGAAATATTAATGGCAAAAACTTAGAACTTGCGGGGAGTTCTGCCATGTTCAAACCTCAAAGTGCTGCCAGGTGTTGTGTGTGTAACAGCTGTTTTGCCATCCTTCTGTTTTGCTGGGACCCTCCCCACTGGAGGAAACAGCGTGTTGCTTTATTTCCTGTGTGTGGAGCATCCCTGTCCTTGGATTCACGTGGAGGGCACCAGGTGACTGTGAATCCTCAAATCAGCACAGCCCCAGGGCATCGAGGGCTTCTTGTGCACTAGGTCTTCGGTCTTGACCTGCGAAAATTATTTCTTTTCTAATAGATGTTAGAAATTTTTGACAGGCCCCTTCATGTAGACCTCTGATAATCAGAGCCTAAATGTTTTTATTTTACTCCTTACAATCACATTTGATCTTGGCAATCCATGTTATTAAACTCTTCAATAAAGTCCCGTGCTGTGTCTTTAAATCTGATTAGCTGGAAATTTTGAGACCACAAGTGAGATAATTCAGACTTGAATTTTCTGTAGTTATAAAACTAAAGCCTCCAATATTTCTGCTCAGAAAACTTTGTTCTTCAATAAGCTTTAGACTAGATGTGAATGATTGTCTTCTCAAGGCTGAGTATGTTTTTGGAAGGCGTGTTCTGGGCTATATTTCAAAATAAAACTTTTTTCCCCCATAATTGTGGAGGAAAATCATAAGGGGAAAGTATAATAGTAAAATTTATGTTTGGCTTCTTAGCTCACAGCAATTTTTTATTATTGTGTAAACTCTGAAGACTTTAAAAGAGACATTATCATGTCTTACATGAGCAAGTAACTCGCTGTCATCTGAAAGTTCATTAGATCCAAACTGCTGATGTATTCCTCTCTACCTGTGCTGTATTGGTTTCACCTGTATTTACTCTGGCCCCTGATATGAATAATTTCCACTAGGTGTCTTTGAAGCTGTCCAGAAGAAAACTCATTGCTTTGTGTCCTTATGTCTGCCTTAGGGGTTAGAACACGTTTATGGATCCTCATTTGGCATTTCTAGTTGAGTGTCCTAAGGACAGAGTTTGCAGGGCAGCCCGCTCTGCTAACTTAGCCAGGGTAGGCAAGTGGAGATGTGCAGCAGAACTGCTGAATGAGTCCTAAACAAATTGGGCACTTTCTCCTTGAGTTAGCCTCTACAACTCTTTGTGCTCCTTCTTCAATGTGGCTGTGATGAAATATGTGCTTGGACAAGCTGCACGAAACTTGCATCTTTGTTGTGGAAAAAAAAGGTGATTTCAGGGTGCCTCTGTTTCTGTAGTCCTACTTACTCTTTGTACCTGCCCATGTGAATTCACTCCTAGCACAGCCTTTTGGAATATTGGGAAGAGATGAAGAAGGGAGTTAGGAAGTTAGGAAGATTACTTGCATGGTCAAGTAACTAAAGTGTTATTAATAAATTTTATATTGCTGGGATTTGGGCTTCATCCCTTTGTCAAGGCTGGTAATGACATGCTCAGAGGGCAGCTTTCTTGTGATCTTTAATAGTGATTGAACTGGAGACTTTAACTGAACCAGAATCAGAGGGTTTGTGCCCTTTCATTAGGCAAGGTGGTTAGCATTGAAGGTGAAGTTCTTATAAATAAAGATTTTACTTCTGTAGAGGCTCCTCAGTCTAGGACAGATGCTCATATCTTCCTAGAGGGCAAAGCTCCTTAAATATTTGGGGAAAGACAGATCTGCTTTGAACAAAAGGATAGGTCACAAAATTCCACCCACTTTATTCTTTGAAGTCTGGCATCTTTAGCCCTTTCATCTCTGGATTATTCTTATAGCAAGACTGTAATTAATTGAAACTTTTGTTGGATATTAGAAACTTTATATTTATAGATGGTATTGACAGCAGTGGTGTAGGGCTCTCTGGGAACTCTGTTTTCATTTATAATCTGAATTATAACTGAATACTGTAAATATCCTGTAACGAAATTCCTGTGTTATCTCTGACTATTGTTGAACAGGCTAGTTCATGCTGAAACAATTATTTGGGGAAGTTGTCTCAAGCTGCCTGAGGATGTGATTTGATCAGCCAGGCAGCTGAAGGGATTGATCCTAGTCCTCGTGAGCTGTCCCTAAACCTGTGATTACTTATTGCATTACTTGTCTTCCTGCCAACCTCTTACAGCCTGATCAACTTGGTAAAGATCTTCGATACCTGATAAAGATAATATGCTATTTTCTGTTGCCCCATTTTCAAAATGACTAAACTATAGGCTGAAGCAATACCAGCATAACCATGTCCTTACACATCTGTGGTGGTTAGGGATGGGAGACTCACAGAGCCTACAGCTCCAGGAGCACTGGGGCTGGAAAAGGCATGCCAAGGTGATCCTGGCCAGGCCCCAGCACTGCTGCTCCTACATCTCTCTGATCTGGACCACCCCTCTGGTGATGGTTTTAGGGTTAGGATAGTGATTACCACAGTGGTTTGGGTATTACATTACTCTGTTGGGGCAGTGGTTAATGAAGTTTGTAGTGGAAGGGTTGGAGTGATGGTTAGGGCAGTGTTATTGGGGTAGGGTCAGGGTGTGGTTCGTGTGGTCATTACCTCAGTGGTTAGTGTAGGATTATGGTAGAGTTTAGGGGTAGTGCTTATCCTATAGATCTGACAAAGGTGAGTGCACTGTTTTCTGCAGTGCCATTATCCAAGTATCTAAACTGTTTGCTGAAGCAATATATGTTTAACCATGTCATTCAAAATGCATCTAAGACATTTCACATTCAAATGCATTTAGATTGAAAAAGAGAAAAAAGTGGTTCAGTTAGTTTTGAAGCATGTGAAAGAACGAAAATCTGACATTAGTCTTGAGGAGGTTATACTGCTAGTAAAGAATTTCTGCGATATAAACTGATTGTGTGCAGCAGAGCTACAATCAATTTTTTTCTTCTTCTACTCTTCAAGTACCAGTTACTGAATAAATCCTTAAAAGGTTAGCCAACTTACTGAATGTCCTTATTTGAGAGAAGTAGACCCAATTAAAATGAGACTGGCAGACTCCTCTTGTGCATAGCTGGAATAAGTGAATGTTTGGAAATAAGAATATTTTGTCCCAGCTTTCTTAGCAAAGGGGTTTTAATTTCATTTGAGGCAGATCAGAGGGATTTGTTTTAACCCAAACAGCAAAGACTGCTTGTCCAAGTACTTCCTGAGATCAAACAAGAAAAGTGAAAAGGAAAGTTTGGAAGGATCAGCCATTCTCCAGAGTTTTGTAAAGAGTAAATTTTACTCTGGAATTTGATGATGGTATTGATGATTATTTTAGGATTGTTTTCCATTTTGTTCTTGGAAGATAATAGTTTTTGCAGCACTAAAAAGAACTTCTGAACTAAACTAACTAAGCCTCACCATGGCAAGTGGTAAGTGCTAATTAAGGTTTTAGAAGAGAACATTTCATTTTAGTTGTAACAACGAGAGAAAATCTGTGATAAATGAGACCTGGAAATATTGTAAGTTAAAACTTAAAAATGTGCTTGTTAGATAAGATAGGTATGGCTGTACAACTTGTTTTGAAATGTTTTTATTTACTCATTTATTTATAATAGGACTGGTTTTATCTAATCTTTAACTGAAAATTTTGATTTTAAAGCAGTTTAATTTAGCTATTAAAGCATCATTATTTAGAATGGTATTAAAAAAGTAAATCTAAAAGAATACTAAATGCTGTTTATTAAATAGTAGCCATTAGATCAGCACAACTGGCCACAAGTACACAGAAAGAAAAAGATCCATTTGATTCTAAAAGCTTCATGGGAGTATCAACATTTGCAACGAATTAAATGGAGTAGTGGGCTTTTCATTACACAGTGACTATAGCTCAAAGAAATTTCAGTATTCCCCACTGTTATGCTTTCACAAAGAATGTTAAGCTGATGATTTTCTGAAGTAAAATATTATTTTCAGTCTTAAAATGACATTAAAGAAAGTGACTATTTGTAGAACACTGGGGCTGAAACAATTTTGAATTTTTTTATTTCTTCTGTGTTATTTTCTTGCTCATGGACTATAAGTAGCAGTAAACAGTTGCTGCATTGACAGCGTAGCAGAGGTTAATTACCCATTGTTGGTGTTCAAAGACAAACAGGAGCACAAGGATCTGCACAAAATAATATTTTGGGTATGCCTGGGAAAGAACAATATTCAAGGTACTGTAATCTTGTTGAAAAGTAGATGAAAGTGCATCAATTTACAAATTCCAAAGGATTCAAGTATGAATACTCTCTTCCTGTAGTATCATTAGATAACTCTGTCCAGGTGATGGTTCTTCCACAGGTCCTGCCACATCCTGATGTGAAGGAGTTGATTTAAGCTCTGGTGAGGTTACAAAGTCAGATGTACCTGCTCACTAAATGCAAAGAGGCTATTTCCCTCTATTTACATTACTGCCATTGGTACCTTCTAGTCAGGTTTGGTTGATGCAATTGAGAAAACATTTGGTTCTTGTTCAGGCAGCAGCAGAGTTAATGAGGTTTCATGGAGCTAAGAGTCAAAGTGTAAATGTCTGAATGTTTGAGCAATTTCTCCCTGAAGAAGTACCATTTCTCTTCTTGCCCTGAAACAACAAGAAGCTTGAAGAAACCATATGAGGTCTGTTGGCTGTTTGAGATAATTATACAGAAGCCTAAGATTTATGCTGGTATTTTCTCAGGAAATCATCAAAACCTTATGTGTGTCTTGGCTTTGATAGAATTATTTAATATCAGCAACATATTACAGTACAGTAAATATTTTATATTTCACAGTGAAATAAATGTATTGTAACTTGTGACATACATACTAACTCTGCATGACCCCTTTGTCAGACTTATACTAACATAAAAAATAAACTACTTAACAGTTGCTCTACTGCTGATCTCGGGGGTTTATTGCTTCTACCCATTTTTATGAAGTCATTAATTTTCCAGAAGTATTCTTCCAGGAGTATTCTGAAGTTTCTTCAGAAATTAGCAGTTATCAGTCTAACACATTGCACTTCCTAGAGGCCTGATCTGCAGCCCTATTTCACTTTCTTTTATTTGAGGAGTCTTTTTGATTTACCTGAACTACACATATATTTTGGGGATTAGTAGAAAATTATTTGTATATGACTTAGGCATGCATATTGGACTAATAGTACTATTTGTTTAGTTTGTATATTAGTGCTGCAAAGAGATTATAGAAGATTACATTTGTAAAGTTATAGTGGGTTAGACCAGTCCATTACTTAAAAAAATTTTTTAGCAATTCTAATTCTAAGGCATTGGCTTCTTTAAATGGGCTGTTTGTAGGGAGATTTTTATTATTATTATTATACTACAGATATTAGTTTTGGCATAATAGAAGGATATTTCACTCAAAATAGTTTATACAAAAACATATATTAAACTATAATTGGGGCTGAATCTTTACTTGTGGGGACAGAGATGAAAGTCTCAGAAAGGTTGTGTTCCACGTGAATTTCTGAATAAGCAAACCATGAGTGACAGTGTGTGTGGTCTTGAATGCCTTTGTAGCAGAAAACTAAAGTCATGTGCTCAAGATTGTGAAATCCAAATTTTATTTTGTCTCATTCTTTCTCTACTGACATTTCTTGGAAATTTATCTGTTGTCAACTCAAATATACCCTGTTCTACTTTCTTTAGCTATTATTTCTAATAAGAAAACAAAATGAAAGACTTTGGACAGAAGCACAAATGACAAGTTTGTAATTGAGACTGGCCTCCGAGAGCTCAGTAAACGGAGACAGGTCTTGGGTTTTTTCCTCTAGACTCATAATTTACTTTTGGTAGAAAAATAAAATTATTTTCTAAATCTATTGTACCTTCAGTTGCCTGTTAGCTGAAGCTTGATATATTGATCATATGAATTGGTTTTCTGAATTAACTGTGTTTTTCAAGGAGAGAGTTTCCTCTACTGCTGTGTTCTGTATGGGATAAAAACCAAGCCAATGTTAAAATCATAGTGGATTTTTCTCACTTTTCTTCCAGTTGACATGGATGCAGTAAGTAGATCTTGTTGTGATTTATATCCTCTGTTTTGACCCTTAAGCATCAGAGCAGACCTGACAATATGTGGCTTATGTTCTCACAGTTTTAAACTGAAATCCATGGCCATACTAGAGTGGAAGCCTGTACAACAACCCATTGTCTGGATCCCAAAAGTATTACTGAGTGGAGATTGGAGACTTTCATTGATGCAAAAACTAAGGCAGAATTTTTTCTGACACCTTTAGTAAGGTGCAGGAAAAGCCTTTTGGTCAGAAGCCTTTGGTGTTGCTTTTGTTACAGTTGTATTTCTCACAAAAGCTTTGTCACTAAAGGCTTATCCAGTACGAAATTACCCTGCAGCTGGGAGCAAGTATCTAAAATTAAATGGAGTAGCTAAAATTAGGACTTGTCTGTGTCTGTAAAAGAATGATCTCAGTGATTATAAAATTATTGTTGCTGCGATCTTGTTTCTTAATGTTTGGGTGTTTGGGGTCTTTTACACAGTAAATGCAAGAAAATTTCTAGTAGCTTTGGACTTGAAATAGATATTTTCAGGTGAAATTAGGCATTTGTTACTGTTGTGTTCAGTATTTATTTCCAGAGCCCATTAGAGCAAAAGTGGCATTATATGGCTACAAGAGATAATTAGTAAAAAGGAATATGTTACTAATCCCTCCTGGAGGATTGCTGTGAGAGGGGCCGTGTGCCTGAGCCTTGCATCTGCCCTGCTTCTGCAAGGGTCTCGTGCTCTGCCAGGAGGGAACACGGCCAGCACTGCTGAACTGACCAAAAATATTGCACACCACAGACAGCCCTGCCCCGTTTATAAACTGGGAGACTTGGCCAGAGGCCACTGGTTGCTCCTCAGGGCTGGGCATCAGTCAGCAGGTGCTGAGCAACTGTGCTGTGCTTCACTTGTGCTCCTTGGGTTTTCTCTTTTTCCTCCACTCCTTTTTATTGCAATGATTATTAGTAGCATTCTAATAATTGTTATTATTACATGTAATTTGTTTCAGTTATTAAGCTATTCTTATCTCAACCCATGAGGTTCAGTGTTCACTTTATTTTCCTCCCTGACTCCCCTCTCAATCACATGAGGAGCATCAGGAGGAGATGCTACTCAGTTGCCAGCTGGGGTTAAACCCTGACAGATTTATATTGGATTAGTTTAGTCTTATGCATTTTCTGTGTTAGACATGAAAGATTATCTTGTGATCTATTCTTAACTTGTAAATAATCTTATCTATGCCTAGAACCATGAAAGGCTCCTGTAAGTATCAGTGCTAAATAATATGTACTGAATGCAGGCAAAAATGCCTCAGAACTGTGACTGATTTCCTGGTAGAAGCATGATCATGTGTGTTAGTAGCTTGCAGTGCAGCAGGGAGTCTGGCAGTGTTTGTCCAGGGGAATTCTCTGATTCTAGATGTATCTTTCAACACAGAAATAGGTTAAAAGTTAATGGTAAGAAAGGAACTTCTGACTAATTATATGGAATTCATACCAAAAGTATAATTCAAAATTAAAACATTTTTTTTACCTTTAAATCTATGTATTTGCAAAATGCTTAAATAGAAATATTCTGTTTTATTGAATTCCTACCAGATTGGAAGTTGTTTTGCTAATTAACAGTAACCATATAAAACTCTATTTCACCTCCATTAGATATTCATATATTTGTTATGTGATATTTCCCTTTCATATACCTGCCCAAATGGATGTCTCTAATGAAACATATAGCAAATCAGAGGTGACCCACATGTGTTCAGTCTGTCTGTGTGCACTTTCTGCCTCCACAGTTACTCATGCATGTCAGTAAAGCTTAAAAGCTCCTGTACAAATGTTTCTTGTTTGGGGGTTTAATACTGTGTTTTATGGTGACAGCTCTTCCAGTATGTCAGAGGGGCTGTGGGAACAAGACTCTTATTGCTCCAGTGCAGGGCCAGGGCTTTCAACTGTGTCCCTTAAAGCTGGAAGTAAGAGGGCAACAGAGTAGGAGTGGTTGTGAAAAAAAACAGCCTCAGACAAATGGTCCAGAAAAACTCCTCAGTGCTTAAAGCCATGGGATTTTACACAGAAATTGCTTAGAAGCAGACCCGAGTCTGAAATCAACTTCCATCTCCAACGCACTGTAAGGTTTGTGGGCCATTTTTAACTTGTGGATTTTTTTTTTTTTTTTAATTTCTTCATTTTGGAGTAATGCAAGATAAACAATAATTTAAAAGTTCCATAAATTTTACTTTCTGACCAGGAAGTACCTTCTTCACTAAGAACATTTGCTATGTTTTTAATATCCAGAAGTGGCCAGGTGTACTTTTAAAGCTTGTTTAAAAACATAGACACTGGAGGCTTGATGGTGTTTGGGGTTCTGGCATACTCTGGTTTTTGGCAAGTCACATTCAATTATAACTGGGATGAGGGGGAGGGACAGGACATTCCAGCAACAATGGGAAGGTGACACTAAATCTTAGACCTTCCCAGCACATGAATTCAGCAGCAAAACAGTAAGTGATTTCTTGGGGCAGCATCCCTGCACCTCTTCCATCTCCCACCATGCCTTATTAACACTTCTGCAGCAGCCTCTTGTTAGATCCATGATCAATGTTATCTCCCTGAAGGTTTACATGCAACCAAATTGTGAATTGTTTCTGGAGATCTCTATCACTTCTCCATTCTCTCAGGGAAGGAGGGTCTCTTTCTTCCCTCTTTCTTTCATGGCATTAATTTGGTGCCTAGGAAAAGGACAAGCTTTGATGCAGTCCTTTGTGGTGGTTCAAAATGCCTCCCCCTCTCCTGCTGTGAGATATTCTTTCTCTCCTGGCACTGTGATTCTGACAAACCCGTACATGGAACATGAAAGCTTTGCTAAAATGCTGCCTCCTGTGCATCAGCAAAGAGTCTGACAGGATCTGCTCTGTGGTAATAGCACGGGGATTCTGAAAGGTGAAAAAGGCAATTTGAGGGTTTCAAAAATGAGGCCACTTGCTTAGATGTTTGGCTCACTCTAACTTCAAGGGCAGTTGGACATATCAAGATTTGTCACCAGCTTCAAAAATCAAAGGTTGTGGAACTGAGTTGTGGCTAGAAGATAAGTCTGATGACTCTCATATTACATTTTTGTGTCTATAGAGATTTTTAGAAGTTTTACAGTTGATTAAATAACAGTTAAGATTACCTCTGAAAAATAAAAGGAGCTAAAAATGAATCTGAAACTTTTGTGCAAGATACACTTAGGCAGAAGTGTGTCACGATGCCTTTCTCAGGTAGCAGGCAGCCTGTTCAGGCAGCGTGGGTTGGAGGGGTCCTGCTGGGGGTAGGGAGCTCAGCTGATGCATCTCACTGCTCATAAACATCTTTCTTTCTTTCTTTCAATCCAGTGAACACTGCCACACAACTAGCTCTTGGTATTTTAGACATCTTCAAAAAGAGCTGACTTTTAAAGTAGGTCTTTTACTGCTTAAAGATTCAGTTTTTCTAATTTTTTTTCTGAGGCAATATGTAATTTACGTAGTTTGCTTTATTACATCCACCCTGACCACTGAATTTGCTGGTTTTTCTTTACTATTTATGAGTAACAATCAATAAAATATTAATAAATGAGATCCTTTGATTTACTTTACAGTGCATGTAGATAGTATTATGAAATTTTTCCACTAGACTTTTTTCAGTTTCTCAGTGCTGTTTACCTCATTAGTAGTCTAATTCATGCAGATGTGGTTAGTCTCCACTGAAAAACAACAATTCCTGAACCAGAAGCCCCATGTTACCTTTGATTCACTTCTCCTTGAACTACAGTAGGTGCTGCAGCTTGGGAAACGGGGTTTGAATCAGTCCTGTAAATGGGAAGGTGAAAAAGGAACTTTATATTATATATAAAATAAGAAATTGCTTCCATCTGAAAATAATTATGAGAGTTTTTCTACAGGACCTTATTAGATTGTACCCTGATGTGTTCTGTGCACAGTGGAGAAGCTGCAGAACATTTGTCATAGTGCCAGAAAACTCTATATCTGTGTCCCATCAGTGACAAAACATATCCAGTGGTTTGCTCCATAATTGGGCCGATGTAATTTACACTTCATGCTTGTAGTCTGCTGGCAGCATTGTCCAGTAATGTTTTACTTTGACCACTCCAGCACTACATTCTAAAACAAATATCTCTAAAAAAATTATGCTATTGGGACACGTAGATATTTCCCTTAAAAGTGTTACATGATTCATGCATCATGTATTGCCAAGTCCTCTGCTGCAGTGTCTCAAAGGGAATGCTTTCATCCTCTAAATAAAACCATAAAAAATAATTTGCACAGTAGTCAGTCCCTGTGTCACTGGCATTTATCATTTGTTGGTAATGCAGAATTGGAGGTATAGGCTGGCAATTGCTGAATTAGGCCTTTTTTTACCCCCAGTATCTGATAGTTTCTGATTTGTATGGTTCCTGTGAAATGGCTAGGGGTAGGTATAACTTGTGACCAGCTCACTTGGGGAAATTACTTAAGCATATTTTCATACTATTCTTTTCTTGATGACCCCTTGCAAAGGTTTATTGTCCATTACCAGTAGTCATGTGGAGGTAAAGGTCTTGGAAAACTGATTTGGCTGAGGCTGGGTAAAAGGAAAGCTAGTGGAAATTCAGTGCTGATATTTTTAGCTTATCTGTTTCTTATATATGTGCTTTGATTGCTTTTTTTCCTATCCTAAACCATTAATTATATTCTTGAAAGAAGACATTACTGTCTTTTCTTGTGTGATTATCTGTGATAATAAAGATGTGGAAGATCTCTGGCTGCAGCTGAGGCACACATTCCCTTCCCCTCAAATTTGTCTCTGACTTTATTGCAAATTAAATACTTCAGAAACTACCAGTAAGTGGGGGTTTTGCTGCAGAAAAGAATGGAAATGGGATTTGGCTCAATCCAATTGCTGTGCCTCCTTTCATAATGAATGAGCACTGTAAAGGAAGGGATGAACAGACCAGTGCTTAATGCATTCCTTTATCTGGGATGGGTGTAATTGGAAATGGGGTCCTTGGGAGACCTGTGTGACTTCTATATATGATTCATAGTAAAAGAGATAAATGCATTAAATTTGTTGGGAAACTTTATTCATTTTTATTGAATTTTACCTACTTGCACGAGTGATTGTATGCACACTATGCATAATGTGAAGAATAGTCTAGTGACTCCAATTAAATTATACCTCATATTTTATTTCCCCTTTGAAACTACCTTTTATGTGCAACATAATTCATTTTTGTTTGCATTCCTTCTTTAACCTCAGCTTTACCAGTTTCAACTTTGTCAATGAAAAAGTCAGATTCAGTGCTAATTTCCTGGTCAGGTCAAATGTCTATTTACCTGATCTTGCACTATTGACAGCTATTCCTTATTGTGAAGAGTAAATGAATTTTTTGAGTTAGCAATGAGAAATTTAAAACATTTCTTTAGTGTTTTCAAGTCAATTTTTTTTATCTCTGTTGATAGAAATTGCTTTACTTTTAAAGTCTTCAAAGACTTTAGAGAATGGAATTTTCTGCATGGGAAACTTGACACCTAGGTGTCCTGAGTCACTTGAATTTTTCTGAAGCCTAGGATAAGTGTATGCCTTTGATTTATTAAGAAAGAATGGATATTGAGTATAGCTCTCTGCAGAAATTTTTCCAATAAAACAAGCATTTTGGCATGATATTTTATAATACTCTTGATTGGATGTATGTATCAAGTGCTGCATGTTGAAATAGGTAGAGCCATGATTGTGACATGCCTGGCTGGTGCAGATGGGCCAGTGAAGTAATACAGTGACAATATCAGTACTCAGTACAGGTATAACAGAAAATGTAGGCCTGTGAAAGTCGATTTACCTGTAAGCATATGTTCAAGTGATTTGTTGGATTGATCACTACTTGCAGAATAACACTAGTTCTTAAAAATAAAAAATGAAGGTTGTTTTATTTCAATAGGGGAAAAAAATACATTCATTTTAGCAGATATAGCCTCTGCTATCTAGCTGATCTGCAAATAAATTAAAAAATTGTCATTTTCATGCCTATTTTTCAAACTTTGTGTATTCCAGAAGTGTGAAAGTTAACCTTAACAACACTTATTTTCGTTCCCTGTTATCTGAAAGGCAGAAACAGAGCTGCCAAATTTTCTATCACCAAGTAGGAAAAGAGGACAATCTTGCCTGAGTTCAGGCAAGAGCAAGGCAAGAGGAGAATCACTTAGATTGGCTGGTCTAAGAGAAATAGTTTTGATAAAATGTTCTGTACCTTGGCATTCATGTGCAATAGAAGTTTAACTTCAGTTAGGATTATACCTTTATACTTTGATAAAGAGGTGGCAGCCTCCAAACTGGCACTATCTTACTGTCTGTTCTTAGTACTAGAATGTCTTCAGAAAGAAGTGCTGATAATACAGGACACATTTCCTGCTTCAAGAGTTTGGCTATAGAGAGTTATCTGTAGCTTTTATTAATAAAAATAATAAAACAAATTTTCTCAGAGCTGTCTTTATAAAAAATACAGGAGAGCTTCAAGGTGACACATCTTAATTAAAGACTTCTTCACTCTCTTGTGAGAGTGAGATTTTGATGCTTTTATTGTATAAGTTTGTCTTCTATGAGAAATTTTGATATATGGGATGCCTCATAAGTCCCTCCAGTGTCTCCTGGCCTCTTGAGTCAGAGTTCTAAGAGTGGTGAATGGCCTGACACAACTTGGTATTAATTGCAATCTGTGTATGCCCAGTGTAATCAGGATGGTTTTGATTCATTAAAAGTAAAATGTTGAACAGTTTATGATGCCAGATACACCCATGTCATGTACTTTTTTCTGCTTGCAACCAATGATATTCTTATAGCTTTTTATTATCTTTAACTCTTGTGAAAATATATTCAGAGGTATCTCACCCAATATAACCTCATCTTCCCCTCAGACATGGTACTGGTCAGAAATTGAAGTGTTCCCATAGATTGCTCACTCACAAATATGTCATCTATTTTGATTTTAAATTTCATAGTCTAAGTTTTGCCCCTGCAGTGGATTCCATTTTGTTTGGCTTTCATTTCAGCTATAGGAAAACAGAAGTGTGGTTTTCTAGACAAGTCAGTAATTTATTTCATCTGCTGGGACTGCTGCAAGGTCTGGCTGTTGATGTTTCTGTAGCAGAATCAGTGTCTCACAGAAGCTTCCATGACTCCTAAAAGCTATGTAAAAAGGATATATTAAAAGGAAAGGGTAGAGGTCAGAGGAATACTCAGGTTCCAGACTTCTGCTTGTGTCTGTTTTTTGGTTTTTTTTCAGAGTTGTATTTATCCTGACATGTTTTACCAAAATGTTTTTATCACAATGCTCCAGAGCACAGCACTCAGCAGTTCAGCTTTTCTACTCGCTTAATCACTTTCTTGTTTATCAGACAAAAATCACTTGAGAAAAAAAAAATGATGCTGGAATGCTGAAGAGCTGGTTTGTTAGTGAATTAAAGAACAAATAAATGCACATACTGAGTATGAGAATGGAAGAACAAAGCTCATTTCCTCAGTCATTATTCTTCCTTGTTGTGTAAGGACATTTTGAGGGGAAGATGTAGGAAGAAAGTGCAGAGTTTTTATCAGTCTATTGCCTGTTTTATGTGCCTTTCCGTGGGATGTTGATGAAACTGGCTGATCCACATGGACAGCTTTGTGAGGTGGGGGTTTGCCTTTGCCAAAATCCCTTGAGCTGAATCCCATCTCAAGACTAGTGAGGAAGACTCTTGCCAGTGTACAACAGTGTATTTTCAAGAAATTTTGGGGAATTCTGAGTTGTTGGTCTTAGTTGAGACTAGCTTTATCTAAACTGCCTCCCTTTTGTGCTATCACTTCTAGTTTTCTATCAGATAACAATATGAATTTATTGAAATATTTTAAGGTTAGATAGACCTATAATTGTAATTTTGTCTGTTCTGTTGTGTAACACACACCTAGAATCTGCTGCAGTAACTGTTGCACCAGGTTCCCGGTTGATTTAGAGCTTATATTATCAGGAGAAATTGAATGTTGATTTGGAGACTTCAAGTGATGGAGACTTCAACACACCTGTAGGTAGATTGTTTTAAGATTTGATTATTCACATGACTATTTTTGTATGGTAAATCAGTTCAGCTTTAAGCTTCTGGGTATCAGATGTTGAAAATTCAGCTGTGATTTAATAAAGCCAATCAGGAAAGAAAAAATTCCTAAATTTATATGAAGAGGGGAGAAATATTTATATGAGAAAAAGATGTACCTTTTTGGGGGAATAATTTGAAAAATTGAAAAGAACCTGTGGTGAGCAAATTATAAATGTGAAACAGTGGGGAAATGTAGGGAGGTAAAATCACCTTTCTCATTCTCTGCTAGTCTAAGCCGATGCTGAAAGGCTAAAATATAATTTCTCAGTGGTACTGAATGCTGAAAGGAATAGCATTTTCTCCTAGGATGGAAATGCATGACATCCCAGTGCCATCACTGAAAGGGGCAGCCTCAGCATGGAGCAAGGAGCCACATTTCCTGGGCAGAGGGGGAATGGAGATGCCATGGCATCCAAGGTTTATGTCCCCCGTAGATTTGCCAGGCTCCACAGCTGAACTAAATCTAACCCTTGCTGAAATGCTCTCTGCTGTGCAGCCTACATTCAGAAATGTATTTCATGTGTCCCCAAGACATCCCTGTAGGAAAAAAAATCACCCTTATTGTGTATAAAAAGATTTGAACAACTCTCATTTTGGAGATTAATATAAGCCACTTTGATTTATCAGCAACGTGTGCTTCACATCAGGTGCTGAACCAACAGGCAATCCATTGGGCAAGGGAGAAGAAAATTAATACCATTAGATCATTTTTTGTCTTTTTTAACTGTCATTTTATCCATTTTCTACCATGTGAGTGTTGTTGTGACAATATTTGGTGCATTCAGTCATCCTCTGGCTGTTGTGTATTTCATTTTTCTGAAAACTGCTGCTGCTGGGGAAGAAAGCAAAGCAAAACAATTGCCACAGGTCAAACTGTGAGGAATCCAATTTTATCACAAGAAGTCTGGAATTCACAAGCTCTAATCTGATGTTTTAAAGTCCCTACAGTCAACAGTGAAACAATCCAATAAAAGGGGCTTAAAAATGTAGATCTTTATAGAATTTATCTCACTAGCCTAACCTATTAAAAATCAAATGTGCTAATTGATTTGGTGAGTGGGGTTTCGCACAGTTTTAAGATATTTGAATTTATCTGGACTAGTAAATAGCAATAGCAACTGACACCAAGTTGTGTGGGAGTGTTGGTCTGCTGGAGGGTAGGAAGGCTCTGCAGGGGACCTGGACAGGCTGGGTCAGGGCCCTGAGGTCCAACAAGGGCCAGTGCTGGGTCCTGTCCTTGGGTCACAACATCCCCTGCAGCGCTCCAGGCTGGGCAGAGGGGCTGGCAAGGCCCTGGGGGCTCAGTTGGCAGTGGCTGAACACGAGCCAGGAGTGCCCAGGTGGCCAAAGGGCCAATGGCCCCTGGGCTGTCCCAGCCGTGGAGTGGCAGCAGGAGCAGGGCAGTGACCATCCCCTGTGCTGGGCCCTGCTGAGGCCACACCTGTGTCCAGCTCTGGGCCCCTCATGCCAAGAAGGACACTGAGGGGCTGGAGTGTGTCCAGAGAAGGGAACAGAGCTGGGGAAGGGTCTGGAGCTCAAGGCTGATGAGAGGGAGCTCAGGGAGTTGGGGGGGTTTAGTCTGGAGAAAAGGAGGCTCAAGGGGCCCCTCATCTCTCTACCGACAGCCCTGGAAACATCATATGCACAAACATAGCATTGGCTTTTTGTTATTGCAGCTTCCCAATTTCAAAGGGTAGAAGCTGTAAGTAAAGGAAGATAAAATAAATTCACTTTTTTCATAGAAAGTAACAATGCCTGAGAGGGGGGTGTAGACAGGCAGGGGTTGGCCCCTTTCCCAAACCACAAACAATAAGACAAAGGGAAACAACCTCAAGTTGTGCCCGAGGAGGTTTAGATTGGATATTAGGAAAAAATTTCTACATCCAAGAGTTTGTTACACTCTGTCACAGGCTGCCCAGGGCAGTGGCAGAATCACTGTCCCTGGAGGGATTTAAAAGTTGTACAGACGGAGCACTTGGGGACATGGTTTAAGGATGGACTTGGCAGCATTAGGTCAGTGCTGGGACTTGATCTTTCACATCTTTTCCAACAAGAATGACTCTATGACTCTAAATCTAAAAGAAAATAATGAAAATTTAGTATTTCACCAGGGGGAGAAAGGAAGAAATGTGAGCATAATAATAAGCAGTAATTTAAGAATATCAATTTAACTGTCACAAGGTTGACTTAGGGTTAGACATGATTAATATATAGTATTTTCTAGTTTATATTTTGTGTTATAATAAATTAGAAATATTCCTTCCACTGAGACTGGAAGGCTGTAGATAATGACACAGTGCAGTAACTGCTCACAGAAAAGATTTGGAGTTAAATGCTTAAGATAGTTTTAATATAATGTCATACATTCATGAAAATGTCTAAGTTCTGACATACACAGAAACACTTTCCAAGAAAATACTTATTTATACCATCTTCATATTGATACTGTCTGATTCATTCAGCGTAGATCTATATATTACTAACTTGAGATGCTACACTGCATCAAAAATAACTTCAAGACAGACTATTTGAAGTCCATAAACTTCTTCAAGATACTCCTACCTACGACCAAGGCAAATGCTTCTTGACATTTGTTTGTATGATAGATCATTTATTGGTCTTTAATGAACTTATAATAAAAAGATTGGTGTTTAAAATAATAATTTTAATATATAGTGGAAGGCAGTTAATACTAAAAATAAAACTTTTTTCTTCTATTTCACTATCTTTCAAAAACCTGTTTGTTTAAGAAATACTAATAATAAATACAGAATCTCTGCAGAAATCTGAGAGTAGACAAAAATAATGCTTGGGTCTTAACTGAGCCAGCAGTTGGAAACTGGTGCAGTGTCTGCTGATGAGCATGACTCTGCAGAGACATCACTTAAGATAAAACACAGGCTTAAAAAAACTTGTCAAAAAACTGCTGGTGCTTCCTGGGCTTCGCTGTGGCAGGGGGCAGAGCTGCACTGAACTGTCATGGAGTGCTCCTCTCTATTATTATGGCTGCCATTAATGTCTGTCCTGACCTTGTGAAGTTGGTCTTGGATGGGGCAGATGCACCAGTTCATGGGTAGGAATCAGCTCCTGGGTGGATGATTGCTGTTGAACCAGAGCAGTATGGAAATTTATCTTAAATAGGGATTAAGGGGAAAGTAAATCTGGTTATTTAATCAAATCACTTAACATTAAAAAAATCCAAAAAATAAACCCCAAGTTTCTCTAAATCCTAGGACTTGTGAATCTGAAGGCAATAAAGTAATTTCATTCATATAATATTCACAGATGTAATTTTCTTCAATCCTTACAAAATTATAACGTGGGACTAATATTTCTGTAAGGAATACAGTGTAGAATGTTAGTTCCCTTTTGTTTTGAGTTACTAACTATAGGTTGAAAATGCTTCTGTACTAAAAGGGAGCCAGTATTCAAAAAGTCCACATAGCAAAATTATATAGAGCAAGAAAATCTAGACTTGTCTCTGCCATAAACTATATTCTTCTATCTGAAATATCAGATGTACTGTTGTAAGAAATAATGGTGGGGCAGTGGCCAAGCGGGAACATAAATCAGCATACTCTGCATTTATCAGACTTAGAAGAAGTGGAAAATATTCACTGAAATTTAGTGAATGAATGAGGAGAATTGTCAGTCTCTCCTTAAAAACTCTGTGAGTTATCCAGCATATTGCTCTTCTTCCCTAAATAGTTGGGCACAGCATTACCTTTTCATGTTTATGTAGAGTATTGCAATGAGATGGAAATTTATATGCTCACTCCCTAAGAATTATTTCCTAAGCATTAACCTGGTCAGAAATGACTAAAACCAACCAACAAAGACTTTTCTAACATTATTATTTGATACAATTGTTGCATAAAAGGCTATGCTCCATTAAAATAAATGTCTTTCTCAGTCATCATAACTGCAGTATGGTTCCCAAACTAATGAGGAATAAAGCAATTCTCTTGCTCTACCTACAGCCCTGGAAACACCATATGCACAAACAGGGCATTGGTTTTTTGTTATTGAAGCTTCCCAATTTCAAAGAGTAGAAGCTGAAAGCAGACAAATATAAACAAAATCATTTTTTTTCACAGAATGTAACAATGCCTGACTGCAAGTCAAGGACTCTCAAATAAAACTTTTTAGTCTAACTTTTTGAACTATTTCTGCTATTTTAAACTGATTTAGGGTGCTCAAGGATTTTTTGGTCCTTTTTGGTTTGCTTCTTTAGTTTTGGTGTTCTTTCTGTTTCTTTCTTTCTTGATTTGTTAATTTGGTTTCCCTGTATCCCACAATTAGGTTTTACTAAGGCATGTGAAAGCTGTACCCCTGCCAAACAGGGACTTAAGGGGACAAGTGTGACTCCTTATCCTAGTAGTAGTCTGCATAATTTCCTGCTTGAAAAGATAAAAATAGCTCGAGTTTCTCTGCTGCCAACTTCCATTTTATCTTTCTGTTCCTGATTCCCAGGTAAAGCAGGAGAAAATGCTTTCTCTGCCATAGTAATTTTAGGCTTTGAGAAGTACTGCTTATTCACGGTTTCAGCTTCTAGAATCTTATCACAAAATGCTTTAAACAATTATGTGGTTCATGACAGCAACGTGGAGAGATCTGCCCTTTGCATTCTCACATTTTAAGCTGTACCTTCTGGCTTTGGCTTTCCAGAATTTATTTCAGTGAGATGTAAAAGATAACTTCCCAGCATCAATACTGAAACTCTGTGCCTGGATGCTGGTATAATTGACTTAAAGTTGTTAAAATTCACTGGATCATCAACATGTACCTCAATTAATCAATTTTTTAGAAACACAGAATCGACAGTTTAATGAGAAAAGCTTTCCCAGGATCATAGTCCCCTCCTCCTCATTACGAGAGTCAGTCTTACATTAAAGAAACGGTAAATCCTATTTGATTTCCCTTTCATGAAAGACTGAGCTGTCCCAGGGGTAGCCTTTCTTTTTGCTGGATGAGGAGGACAAGTGCTAAAGTAATGAGATAATCGATAGGAGTTGTTTTTGTGTTGTCCATCTCGCGTACAACTGGGGACGTTATGTGTTTCCCTTAGTTTTTGCTCCTTTGCTAGTCCAGCCCATTACTGACAGACCCAAGCAGTTATTCAAGGTCAGGCTGTTCCTTGGTTTCCAACTTTTCTTTGGCTCTTCTCCCATTGTCATTTAAATTAGCCTGAGCTCATCAACACAGCTTTTAAAAAATGCTACAGAGATTGTGGTTTAACGAACTGAGAAATGAATGTGTTGACCTTACCTTTCTAAAGGGGATCACAGGATGGTTTTGCTTATGGCTTCCTTGTGGAATAACCCCTTCAAGTAAATGTATTTTTCCACAGGTCCCCTACAAAGTTACAGGATATCTCTCAATTAGCTGCTGTATTCTCCTTTTAGAGCTCAAGCATCTTTTAGAGTAAATTAGCTGGCTTGTGTAATTTACTGAAGACTGTATCATGTGATTGAAGTTTTAAGATGTGTAAAAGTGTGTTAAAATCTTACAGATTTAAATCATTTAAATATTTGTATTTGAATAGTACCTCCATCTGAGATTTTCATAATTCATCTCTCATTTCTTGAGAAGAACACTATTATACAGGGAGATTTCTGGTGTGTGGTGGGAAGGACCGTAAGAGAGGAACCAGAAAAAAAAAAGAAACCCGACCTAAATGTTCTTCACCTTACTGAAAGAGGAATAAAGCAAATAACTGCAACAAAACCTGGCATCCTTCTGTCTCAGCCCTGGGCTCTGCTGTGGGCATCCAGCCTTCTCTCAGTGGGGTTAACAACTGCCCCCATCACAGGCTCTTCGGAACATTCCTGCCCCTACTGTTGGCTCTGACCTTTTATTATTTGGACATTGTCACTGGTGTTCATTACCTGGGAGCCTTTTTACTTTATTTGGGTTTGCAGAATTTGGTGGGAGGAAATATTGTGCCACCAGAAGGGAGCATCTGCTGAAGCATTGACACTGTATGAGCTTCAACTGAAGAAAATGGTGGATTTTACATAAAGCAGTATAGTTTATCTACTCCATTATTTTCTTTTTTTTTAAATTGAAATAAATTTCTTGGTGGCCTACATGTGCTGTCTGCATGCAGGCTTACACAGTGACTTACCCAGACTGGGAGGAATCAAGCATGCTGTATTTCGTGTTTAGAAAACTATGAAAACACTTTATTTAATTCCATTCATTCTAATTAAAGTACAATAGGGTGTGTGAATTCTGGGATAATTGTTTGACTGTGGTATGGAAACTTTTCTTTTGCTTCCTTTCCCTATTCATGATTTGATTTGCATAATCTTTAAATTCTGGTCTCTGAATATTGTCTCATTAACATAATTACCTAATTTCTTGTTTTGTGAATTACAAGAGATAAGTAACAATATTCTTAGCTTATTATCACTCTGCTGTGCTTTGTGATCACAGTAAGCAGATGAGAAATGAGATTTTTTATTTTTTTTAAAGGAGGAACTGTTCAAATATCAGAATGATTGTGATCCATTTATGCACATGCAAACCCCCAGGAGATTTCAGCTACTGACTGCAGCATCCTTTTAGGCACCTACCTAAAGTCTAACCCTTCATTAAGGCTTTCTCTTCATCAGGAATTAGTTTTACCGTATTTGAACACCACAAGGAGCATTAAATGCCATTTTTTCCTTTCATTTCAGAAAATTAAAACCAAATTATTAAAGGATTTTAGTCCCTGCAGAGATAAGTCTCCAGCACCTATGATGATATGTGGAGAAAGTGCTGTTATAGGAAAAATAAAATGCATTTAATTGCAGTTACAAGCTCATTTTCTGTAAATATTTAATGTGTAAATTATTTGTACTGGCATCAATAATCTCCCAGAATCCACTAAAACTGCTTTTGCATATAACATGTTTTGTGTATTTGCAGGACTCTTCTGCAAAGGAAACTCCTCTTCAGACAGATCTTTAGACCAAGTTTTCTATTTTTTAACATATTTGTCACATAAACACCAATGTTGGAATATACAACAATATTTAACTGGGGAACCAAGACAATTACACTTTTCAATTATATCTGAATATATTTGGTCTTAAAAAAACTTTATTTCAAAGTGCTTTAGAGGTTTTTATATTGGAGCTACAGTTCTGCAAGTCTCTGCAAGGAGATCCTGAGGTGATTTTGGGAGATCTAAAACCTTGTTTTTTTTCTCCAGAAACTATTAGTTCTAATTAGGCACATTCCCTGAAACCTAAATATGGAATAAAAAGGTATTTTTAAGAGTAAAAAGCCATATAATATACAGGCTATACTGATCTTTTCCAGTCCAGCCCATGAAGAAAGTATGATAATGCTCAAAATCCATTTGCCATAACTCTAAAAATAGAGAGGTTCTATGATCCCTAGTCATCAAATCTGTTTACAGGAATTTTATCACTGGGCTTCCATCTGGTGAGGGGTCTGGGATGTGGATTTGATCAGCTGCATAAAGGAATAGTGGCTGAGGACAGCAAGTGGTGGATTCCTGTCCCTATGAATTTTTACAAGTCCATTTACGTGACCATGGCATTTTTTATCTGGATCATGTCCTATTTTTAACTAATTTATGTCTCTCATGCATGATTCTTTATTTGCAAAAGAAATTACTTTGAGAAAGGAAAGATTTTCAGCAGTTTTGTTTAACTGTGTTAAAGGACATCATTATGTAGCAAAGCTCTAGAAAGACCTTGTGAAATTTCCAGTGTCAGTTAAAAGTAAATATGGAAGAAAACTCTTCAGGAGGCAAAGGGGACTGTGAGGCTTTTACTTGGCCAAATTGTTTGCTCTGCAGCTATTTGATATGTGCATAAAACAAGACAGAAAAGTTCATGAATATTTTGCTTTTTCTGTCTGTACCAAACCAAAGCTTATCTTAGTTGGTGAAAGGCCAGCCCTCATCAGGTGTGGTGAACAAGGAAAAACTATAGAATAAAAAATCATGTAATTTGTTTTATTTTGTGGGGGAAGAATTTGTATATAATAATATATTATTAAAAGATGTAATTTCATTATAGAGCCTGAGACCTGAACACTCATTTCTAGATTGTAGCAAAACCTGAGATAGATGCTTAATTCAGTTGTTGAATCTGTTTGCCTTGCTCTTAGTATTTTCAACAAGCGTAGAACTTCATCATGGAAACACAAGTTCTTTCCACTGCATTTCTTAAGAGAAAAATATTTCAATTTGGTTTTCCAATCAAGAAATTTTGACCTAAATAATACATTTGTTATGTACTCAGGGGGGATTACAGTGTTATTGTGCCAATTTTCCTAAGACCAAAGAGATATTTCAAGAACAATAAGGCACTTTCCTCATAGAGGAATGGAAAGAGAGGTTATTACTTAATCACTGTGTGCTGAGATGGAAGCTGTCCAAAATTATACTAGAAATTCTGGTTCTTTCTTCAGACTGTGGGCTCCTGTGACATTGTTGCAGCCCAAAGGATATCCATCCATCGTGTCCCTTTGAATTTTTAAAACAAAAACAGAATTAATATTTTATTGCATTTTGAGTCCTGATAAACATAAAATGATCCTCTTGTTTTGTTTGCACTGCATCTTCTTAAAGTGGGCATCAGTAAAGGCTCAGAAATTGGGCCCTTTCTTTTCTAACTTCTGTAGGAAGACTTTAATGCAATACTCTCCTTAAACCCAGTATTTTATTGTCTGGATCAGGGAAAATATCCTCACAAAAGAAGCAAAACTTTTGAGGTAAGCTGTTGATTTGAAATGTTTCTGACAGGAAGAAACATGACATCTCTGGAGTGGTATCTCATTGAAATAAATATAGAAGATGGTGGCAGTAGTTTAATAAGTGGGTTGCCTCCATTTGTTAGGTGTTTTTAGTCAAATAGGCACAAACTGTGCTTAGAAATGCTGTATTCCTAACTTGCAGTTACACTGAGCTTCTGTTTTCCACAGTGCTGAACAAAAGGACTTGCAGAGTGGTGTTGGATAAAATCTTGATGGACTCTTGTGTTTGAAACCTGCTCTGCTGTTAGTGTGGGAGGCATTTGTTGCAACAACCTGACTTGGGGTAGTGTTTTCTTGAGGGATAGTTGAGCATAAATACAAATTACTGTCTTACTTAATATGAATAAAAGTATCACACTGTAATGTGAGTGATTTTAAGATGAAATTCCAGTACATTCTCTCCCTGTGTTTGGCTTTTAATTCTAATTAAACCCTTTTTAACAGGAAGAATCAAAGTTAGTGCAGAAATCTGACTTAAAAGGGGTAATATATTCAGGTGTCTCAAATTGTATTTTCAGATTGTGACCAGATTATTCATCTGTCCTGGACATAGAGCACATGAGAAATTGATTTTGGATTACTGTGTTTATGGGTAGAGGATGCTACCTGACTTTTATCCCTTAAAACAAGGATGTGAAAGTTTCTTGGATCCTGGGCTGATCTTCTGAACAGAAGCGATTTCTTTTTTTAATTGAAAATTGATTTAACTTCCACAAAGCTATAAGAAATCAAAGCTTTGATTTGAGGACCAGAGGGATGAAAATCTGAGGCAAAGCTTAATTAACCCACATACTTTTTCTACAAAGCACATAATCAAGCAAATCTTACCTACTTCAGCAATCTGCTATGTGATTATTTCCCTTTTAAAAAAACTCAAAGGATTGCGTGTTAGTGAGGATGGTTTCCTGGTACATGAAGTTCCATTGTAGTCTTTTTCCTCTTTTTCAGGAATAATCTAGTAATCTTGGATATTTAATTAGGCGTTTATCTATAAGATATATAATTTCACAAACTTCCATTAACTAGTATAAATTTAAAAATTTGAGAGCAACAGTATAAAATTCATCCAGTTCTTTGAGCTCCACTTAAATGCTTGTTGATGTTCAGTATCTATCTAGAATTTAAGTGAATTCCTCAAAGTTTGTTTACACTTGTCATTGCTGCAAATAGATATTATCTACTGTGTAATTTCAGAGGCTATTATTTTATAAATTAAATAGATATAGAGAAAAGAAAAATCCTTGATGACTTTTTTCAAGCAAGGGCTAGATTAAGATTAGATGGATGTTTTATTGATTTGTCTTACAAACAAGTGCTAATCAATTTAAAGGGTGAAGGGACAGTTTTCTAAAACCCTGTTTAAGGTCAATAGAAACTCCTGTTTGAAAACAGCAACTTCTGTCTTTGCTGCAGTTAGAGATGATCCCAGCTGCCTTTCTCAGAGATGTTAACTTGTTTGGACTAATAAAAATAAACACTCATAAAAGCACACTGTTTCAGAGCAGATATATCTACTAAAACCTTAACAGGTTTTATGGTTATGGAGATGATGTTTTGAAAAAAATTCAAAGAAGTAAGGAGCCTTCAGTGGCAAGTGGAATCATCTTAAACCAGTTCTACCTGATAGCAAAGCAGCATGGATAATCTTGAGTTATCCTTTGGAAATATTGTAATAGAGTTTTAAACACAGGAAAACAATAATAAAATATACCAATATTTTCTATGTAATTAAACAGGTGTGAAATGGAGCTCCATAGTTCTTATCTCTTCATAAAGTAATAATATTTTATTATACTTGTCCGGGTAAATTCAGCTTCAAATTCTAAAAACTTATTTGCATTTTTCAGCATTCGTTGGCATGTTCTAAAAAGTTTTCAGTCCTCTTATTTTGTAAGAACATGTGGAGCTAGATCTCAGCAGAAATAATTGTAGATGGGTGGGTTTGTATGATCTCCATTTTGAGTTACCTTTTTCTCTGATTTTCTCCATCCCAGCTGTAAGAATTTCTGTTTCAAACAGTGCTAAACAAATACATCTTTTCTTCTGTTAAATACTTTGAACTAGAAGTTGACCTAAATTCAAGTCATAGATTTTTTAATATTCTTTGAAGTAGAGAAATCAAGTGTTGATATTCTTTTAAAACATCTCTGAAACAGTTTTTCAGTATGTTCCATTGTTTGTTTATTTTGGAAGCAGCATGAAACCAGTCTCGTTGTTTATGTTGAAATAATGAATCCTTTTTGGTATTTTGATTCTGCACTTGCAAGGAGCATAGAATAGTTGGTAACAACTAAATAAATACTCAATGTGTGGGACTGTCAGGAGGAGTTCACAGGAGTTTGAATACATAAGCTCAACTGAAGTGCCTACAGTAACATTAAATACTGTTAAATATTTATTTACATTTCCCTCTTGCAAAATTGTAGCACATGTTCTCATTTTGTTCAGTAATACTGAATAAAGCTGAGTTTCTAACTACTGCCAAGTCTGGAGAAAGGTGATGGAAAGGAGCAGTTGGGAAAAGGCAGTGCTGGAAAGGTGACTGTAAAGGTTGTAGTGAAGTGTTTTTGTGACTGAGAAAGGTGAAATGGAACCTTTATGTCTCTTGGAGCTGGAGGGCAAAGGAAGCCTGCCTTTTTTGAATTTAAATACCTTGGTTTATTAACCAGTGGGAGTTTGTTTGGGGGAGTTTTGGGGCTGGAAATAGAAGCAGAGAGAGAAAAGGGTAATTGTTTTATTAGTTTTGAACACCTATTTAACACAAGGCTTGGAGCAATGAAGAAAATGCACAAAAGCTCACTTATTAAGTTTTGAATGAGATGAACAAGTATGTTTAGTCTTGATAAGTAAGAATTATGAAAGATGCTGGAGAGGGCTTTTTTTATAAATCAACAAAGCAGTGTGATGTAAGCATTCTACATTTAAAAACTCATCTTAATTCAGTTACAAGCAAATTTCTCTCTTTTCCCCTGTTTGGATTAATATAAGTGTTTTAATGATAGAATAGCTTTTCAGCATAACTGGAAGGTTAAGCTGGGCAAATCATGTCAGATCAGGCATTGGCAACATCATCTCAATAAGGATTTTACATCATGAGGTTGAAGTCTCTTTTGGCAACTTATTGGAAAAGGAATTAAATTTCAGTTTCAGTGCTACAGTAACAGGACTTGAGCTCATGTAATTTTTCTCCTTCAGTTTTGCTATGAAAGTGAATTCCAATTGATTTGTCTGTCTTATGAGAAATTGTGTGTAACAATGAATTCATGCTGTCAGATTTGGTCTTACTTGAGGTGGACACATCAGAACTCACATGTCTAACAGCGCCTGTGAATGAAACTGCTTTAAAGATGGAAATTTTATTTACTAAAATTCATTATAATCTATAAATAATAAGTGAAAATGTTTACAGACAATCTCTCATTCTCATACCAACAGAGGGCATTCTGTCACTTGGAAGTCAAATAGGAATTAAATATTTGTTTATAGATGTGTCATAAATGAAAATCACAAAAAATCTAAAAGGAATGATAGCATCTGACCTTTTACTGCAAATAAGGGTCCCAAGAATTGTGTCCTGCCAATATCTTCTTGAGTACACTTTCATCTTGCAGTCCCTTCAAGCCTTGCAGCACAGAGCTTGGATATATTGGCACTTTACCTTCCAAAGTCCCTGTACTCCAGGAGCATTCTTAAATTAGGACATCATTGTCTTTATAGCTCCTTTTAAAGGGAGCTTGGTGCAATGCAGAAATGGCCCCATATAAAAATTGTGTCTTCCCGTGACCTATTAGCATAGGAATGCTCGCAGTATTTTATCTGTGTGTCAGAGTTAGTGCCCCATTACAAAAGGGAGGTCACGTTGCCACCGGGTCCAGAGGGACATGATTAGGAGCCAGACACGCTGGTCTGTTTGGCCATGGCTTCCTAGAAAGATGTGTGACTGTGGGACTGGTTTTTGGTGCATAAACTTTCCTGGTTTTGCTGAGGGTGCAAGTCTGTGTTCCTTCCCAGTTATTATCTCACGCCTGGGAGCAGCTGTACCACCATCAACTACAAGTGTAAGGTTTTCCCTCTGTACTTATTTATGAAGTGGGAAGTTGTTTTAATATCTTTGGCTTGTAATTATAACAGTGGGTTTTCCTCCTGCCATTTAAGCTTGGAGGGATTTATATATTATGTTTACTTAGCAGCAGACACCAGGAAAATGTTCTTTGAAGATTTAGCCTTTTGTGGGGCTTTATACTTACTAGCAAATAAATCTACCTATTCTGTGTCACAGAAAGAAGTCTGGTGTTCAAACAGCCTCTTTCAGTTACAAACATCAGTGGAGAGATTGCATTTTTTTCTACTACTCATCTACTAACCATTTCTTGATTTTCATTTGACAAGTTTGTTTTACCTGTTGTCCTCTAAGGGCATTTTTTGGTGACTGGAGCAAAGTGAACATTTGTTGAAGAGTCTGCATTCACATAATAATAAAGTAGAAATAACTGCAGTAAAGAAAATCTTAATTTACTGTGGTAGTGGTGCAAGCAGAATTATGTAATATTTTTGCAACAAGCTGAAAGCATACTTTGCATCCCTGTGTAGCCAAAAAACAGTAATGTTGCCTGCTCATGTCAAAGGAAGTCATGATTGCAGGAATTCTTGGCACATGACAATACTGAGCTGCTGGTTGGACTCCTCTTACAAATCTTGTTCAACCTAAATGGTTCTGTACTTATATAATTCTGTGATTTTGTTTATTTAGTCCTCAGACTGAAGTTTGGTGATCTCCTATAACAGTTACCAAACAGATTGAATTTATTCTAAAAAATGCTTAATGGAAATTAAACTATTTTAGTTATATCTGCCTTGAGATCACAGCAGTTTTCACATAGTCATTAGAATTCTTTCCTACATTACTAAATTAAACTTGGTTTACTATTGTTTAGTTCCCACTTTTTACCCTTTGATGTTCTGATGTTAAATTAATAGCTATTATCTTTCTGAAGATTTAATTTACACTAATTTAATTAACTTCAGTGCATCTTGGTAGATATTAATTGCAACATCAATTCTAGCAATCAATAGTTCCTGGAAAATAGACCAACAATTATTGCCTCAATTTGTAACAATGTAGGAAGCATTTTCGTAATTTTTATATTGCTCTATTTGATGGCAGAATTCTACCTAACATGCTCAGGACTTCAAACACTGGTCATTATTCAAATGTGATTCTTCTTCCCGTGCTATTGTTACCTATTAGGCATGGATGAATCATGTTTTCAGTTAATACAATATAGCTGTAACTCAGTGCGCTCTGTTTAAATTGGATTTCTGCTACAATTAAATTTGGACTTCGGTGATAAAGATCTACATTTTTAGCAGGTATTTGTGGAAGAATTGATTGAAATTACTTTCTTCTGGTGTCAAAGAATCTCATTAAACTAGGCTGGGATTTTTGTTTATTTTACCTTTTATGTCCATTTTATTCAGTGGATTAGGCAATCATCCTTGTAATAGAATTATGAAATTTATCCCATCTCCAGATGAAGTCTATGTTGCTGATAGCCACTGCAACCTAAGGGCCACTGTATATAATAACTCACTTGAAATGGTTTGGATGTGGATTCCAATTCAGATAAGCAGACAGTATTTCATATTTGGAGCTTATCTTGAATGCTCTGGAAAACTAAGCTGTTGTCAGAATTCTTTAAGGATTTCTTGTGCCTCTGAAAACTCATCTTCAGATTAAAAAATAAAAGAGAAATTAATGGAATAAACTATTATTTTTTTTTTTTGTATCTTAGGTTTGATGACACAAAACAGCATAAATTAATTCCAAGTCATTCATTTGTAGATGTTGAAATTCAGGTTGAGATATTGTATTTCAAAATTTTGGAAGATCATTTTCTTCATGCAAAATAGAACTATTTTTCCTTGCTGTTTAAACATTCTACTACATTGTAGAAAAAGACTTTTTTTTTCTCCTAATAATTGTGGGTTTACATTTCATAGGTATGTAGATAAAAGTGCAGCCTGGAGTAAAATAGAATAAGCAGGTATATATTTTATGAATATATGGGTAGATATGCATATAATAGGTAGATATGCAAATTAGGATCATAGTTAACTCTAGTTGTGTCAAAACAGAATAACTTTTAAACAGCTTGTGGAGGCCTTAGAATGATTATTTTAGATGCATTTTATACTGTTTTCTAGATTTGTATTATGTTGTCCATACCTTTAAGCTAAAACCCAAGTAGCTGCCCATCTCATTCTGTTAAATTTATATACGTTTGTGGGGGGTTGGGTAAATTGAAATACAGATCTTTATACAGAGCTGTGGTTAACAGGTGTTATGCATGCAGGTAATAGATTAGGGAGTGCTAATCTCATGAAGCTGATGAATGTATTTGCTCCATGGAGGCCAGGATGGGATTACATACATTAGTTCACCTAGAAGTTCCACAGGTAAAGAATAACTTTCCTAAGGCATTTTGCATTGTAGAATGTTGGGTTAGTGTGTAAAGTGATTTATTTAATATCCTGAAAATGTGCTGGCCAAATTTCTAGGGCAGGTATTGTCAGCTCTGTACGTTTCCCTAGGGGCTGTTTAAACAGGTATCAAATCAGTCTGGAAAGGTGCTGGCAAAGATAGACACAGTGCCCATCACTGCAGTGTCTGCAGCAGCAAAAGCTGTATTTTCATTTAAGAATTAGTATTTTTGTAACTCAGAGATTCTCTATATGTATGTATTACCAGTTGATTGTTTTAGAATTATTTTTTCTTGTTGTCAATATCCCTGGATTCTGAAAGGGTGGATTTCTCCGTAGCTTTTCTGCTCTGCAATATTAAACACTGGTTTCTGCTGTGATAACTTAAATTCATGTAACATGCTCTCTAATGACAGCAACTGGCTGTTTAGGTTGACAACCCAATGTATTGACAGTACAGAGCAACACAGCTTTTACTGCTGGGGAAAAAAATAAAAAGGTATAGTTCTACTCTGTGAATCTGGCTGGGAGGAATTTTGTACTCTGAGATTCTGCCCCCTGAAGTGGGAGCTGAGGTCTTCAGCTCTGTACTCACAAAGGCAAGTTGACTCAAAGCAGATTTTTTTTGAATTCCAAGTGGTACAGTGTCACAAATTAATATAATTTGATCTCTAGCAGGATGACTAATTTTATTCTTTTTAAAGTATATGCTACCTCACAAGAGAGTAAACACATGAATAAAAACAGGTTAAAGCCTATAGCAATACAAATTTTTTGCTGTTTGATTTATGTTTACTTGAAAATATGTGTATTTTCAAGACAAACCCTTTTGTATCCTGAAAAAGATGAGAATTAACATCCCTCAGGTGCTAATTTTTAGCACTTAGATGTTCCTTTGGGCTGCTGTCAGCTGCAACTTATTGCATAGGTGCTTTTCACTAAACTCATTATAAAATGATTAGCGCCAAGGAGGACAGTGTGATATTACAGCCTGCCCTTGTTATAGGCACTTTTGCAGCTGAATTTTATATTGTCAAATTTTATCAAATGATGAGCATAGGAAAATCATGGGATTAAACAGACAAGTTGTTAATAGGAGTGCTGTCTAAGCTATATTTGTAAGAAGGAGTATTTCTAAGGAATGGTTCTTTTTCCGCCAATTTTCATTTGCTGGATTGTGTTGCGGTAAGAAAAGAGCTGTGGCAAGACATGGGCCAAGTAATTAATGCTGTTTGTCCTTCATTAATTGTTAGACGTGGGCCTTTTTTAATAAAGTATCATGTTGGTTTTGTACGCAGAGTTTCCACATCATAAATTTGTGACAGGAAGGTGAGCTGTGCAAGGTCCCTTTGGACCAAGAGTGTTTGTCATGAGAGAGTGGGCCTAGCTCAGCTCACCAATTACTTCCAAAGATGCAGAAGTACAGTAACGCTCTCAGTACGGCCCAACTCTTTTAACAAAATTACTTAAATGCCATGGATACTCCTTGGTTAAGAAGCAACAATACGTCTGAAAATGTAATCTTTGGAGAGTGAATGTTCCCTTCTAGACAGGCAGATTTTTCTTTTGTAGTGCAGATTTAGACATGGATATCTGTACCAAGAATTGTCCTTATATTATGAATACTGAGAGCAAAATCATCAGTGCCACGTCATATCTGTTTGGGAAAGCTTTGTGAAAGAGGTGGAAGCCAGAGAGTCCCTGGTATAAAACCTTCCAGGTCAGGAAAATCCTGCTGGTGTTTAAAGTGTATCATACTAGACAGAGAAGAGTCTGGAAGAGTCCCTTGTCCAGATCAAGAGAGGAGCTCTTTATTTAAAAAGAGTCTTTGAGTTAAAAGCTTTTGACAAGAGAGTGAATCAGGTGGCTGGGGAGCAGGGCCACAGAAATGGTGGCAGAGGAGGTGTCCATCAGGATTTGGGGCATGATTGAGGGGCTGCAGAGAGCAATTTGTGGTTATATTTCCTTTACCAGGGCAGGAGCAGCTGTGCAGATTTTACTTCTGTTTCTCTTTTTAGTCTACACAGAGGATTTAAAGCAGACAACCTGTTAGCTCTAGTGCAATATGCTTCACTTTCTTTACTATGTGTGAGGCAGCTTAAGGGTGTGACAACAGCATTTGAGGGCTTCCAGAGAACTTTTAAGCTTCTGGACTTTTGGTCTTCTGGCATAGTCTTCTGCCTATTTTAGAAAATTTAGGATTATTCTTTCTCTACTTTTTTCAGGAAAAAGTATATTTTTTTCCCCCTCTGTGTTTTGTCATGTGGTCAAAAATAATGCCTTCATGACACTAAATCAATGAAATAATTTATTTACCTGAAGGAAAAAAGTGCCTAGCCTAGGCTACCTCAACATAGAGAGTTGATTTTCTTCATGTATCTCACTTTTTCACCATCTTCATAACAATTTCAAATGTACTTTTTAAAGATTCCAGAAATTCCAATGAATATCATTATTTAAATTATAAGTTCAGTGGGCCCTAGCACTGTTCTATCACAGAAAAGGCAGTAAAAATTTCCTCAAAGCCCTGGCACATGAGCTGAACAGTCCCTAATGAGAAATCCACCTCGTGGACTAGAAGAGAAGCTGAAATGTCAGTTCTGGCAGCTGAAAGGGTGCAGTTAGCCCTGGATTTCCTCAAAGACAACTATCTGAGAGGGCAGATGTTTCAATAAAAATGTTAAAAGTAAAGCATCCCGTCTGTGCCCCAAAGTCCCTAATTAATTAGTGGAGTTATTGGAGCTTGGTGGTACTTCCTAGTCCTACCCCCTGAGCACCTTGGGGCAGCTCAAAACCAGGCACTGAACAAACGGCAGGCAACTGTGCTGGAGTGATTCCAGGTGAAGAAAGCATTGCCCCGAAGAGCTCTCTGAGGAGAAAGAAAGGTACAAATCAGAGAGACAGTAACTACAACTCTTGCTTTATTAAATAGAGCTGATATGGACCTGTCCTGATAACAAGAACTGCTATTTACAGCTGCGTCATCTGTCACCAGAAGCAGAGCCAAGATTGTGAATCATGAGGGGAAGAGGGAAAAAGGATTTTTTTTTTTTATTATTTCTTATTTTTGGTTTCAAATAAATGGCCATTATCTGACTCACTGCTGTTTTATTTATTTATTTGTTTGTAAGAGAAGAAAGGGAGCAGTGAAGGAGTAAGAGGTTTGTTTGTGGAATTTTTTTTTCCCCCCTCCCCAGAACTGTCTGGGAATCCTTTTGATGTGAGATCAATTTTTTTGTCTTGACAGCTAGCAATATATAAATGCATACACGTGCATTGCAAGGGTCATTTGCTGCTGCTGCTCAGTGCTTTACTTCTTCTCTAGGAAGCATCCTTAAAAATAGCTGAAATATTGATGTTATTAGTATAGGTTGCATCAAATGCCTAGGGAGTTATTTTCTGAATATATGAAAGGATGTATTCTAATATATGTGTTCCTACAGTGCAACCAGTGTCAAAATTATGTCTGAAAACACAAGGCTTTTATTTTGCTGGTTTGGACCATAGTTATCTTGACAACAAAAGAAACAGTTTCTCAGCTTTAAAATAAAATGCTTTTAGAGCAGCAGAAAGAAGATAGATATTAAAATATTGGAGAAGAAAAGAACCAGTTGTTCACTATCTGCCACTAAAGCTTCTCCAGCCTGACTGCAGCCTGTAGTTCACTCCTGTGCCAAGAACCAGAGCTCACAGCCCTGCGTGATGCCAGAATTATATTCCACTTAATGTAGTTCTTTGTCAAGAGAATTTCCTTCAAGATGTTGTTTAGTTTTATCTTTGAAATTATGACAACTGTTTGCAGAATTTTCTCTTGCAAGCCTTTTGTCCTTTTCATACAAGCCAGGGTTCAGGAAAAAAAGATTTGAAATCAAATGTTTCTTTCTTGGGCACTGCTGGCTCCAGTGGTTGCCATACAGTGCTATTCACAGACAAAAAGCTAAAGCTGGAAAATAAATGTGTTATCTCAAGTACAACTGTGGGTGAATTTTAATATTTGGTGGTGAAAATTGAACTTTTGTTCTGAACTGAAAGCTGATAAGAAAATTATATTTAGACAAAGTAGTGCTGTTCTTCTCATTGTTTGCTTTAGCAAACCTTCCTGCCTTTTTGCATTTTGGTTCCAGGTCTTGAAGACCACCAAGAATAGTGCTATTTGAACTATGATGTAGAAATGCCTTCCTTCTGTGTATAGATATATTAAGTTTTTTTCTTTTAGCTATAATGAAGGGGGTTTTCCCAAATGAAGGTCAAATGATCTAATTTTAATAGGCAATGCCTTCAGTGTGATCGTATCTAAAGATGTGACTGCCTTAATAAAATTTAACTGGGTTGGCAGTTTTCATCTCTGAAGCTATGTGTCACCTTGTGAATAAGTCTCTAATGTATCTACAAGAGCTTGCTTATTCAAGTAAATTTTAATTTACTGGTCTTTAAAGTTGGAACAGTATCCTTGAACTTCTTAAGGAAGAAATATAAATATACTGCTTTTAAACTTCTCCAACTCTCTGTGGTTCAAGGTCCAAAATTAATTTTTCCCACTCCTTCAGTGAAATCATTCACCAAGGAAGACTGCTCAGGCCAAACTTATTAGCCACATTTTGCAATTTTTCTCCTGATGACATTAGAGCCCATCAATTTCAGTAAGTGTCTGCGACCTGTTATTCAGTGGAATATCAGTATCAACTGCTATTGTCATGATGGGTAAACATTGGCAGCCTTTTAGGCATTTCCACTTGATTGTGATTCAAAGCCATAGGAAACTTCAAATTTTGCATGATTTCATGTGAAATCATAAATGTGCTCTGAAAACATAAATATGTTTAATCATGCACTTAAGGAAGCCTTCTGAGAAAGCTAATTTACTATAAAATATAAATCTATAGGTTTTTTTGTACTGGTTTGGTTGTGCTGGGTTTCATTTTTTCAGGAATTATTCACCTCAATCCTGTGAACTGCTGTTAGCATATTTCAATGGCATTAAATTAAATAGATGATTTGTTTACTGTAAAGTTGCATTTCACTCATAAATACCATCCCTTCTATTACAAAAGGTCATTATATGTATTTATTAAAAGAAGAGAAGCATTTGATTTAGAGTGCAAATTGAAGGCTTTAAGTTGGAAGTTTCACAATGTCTTGCTCTTCCATTGGGACATAAAAATACAATGTCTGTCTCAGTGTTAGGACACGAAAATAAGATTGGTGTGAATGAAATCCACATGGTTCTTAAACATGCTTTGTGTTTTCTAAAGGGTGGAGAATTAAATGAGAAATGCATGGAGGTACTGTTATGTGGGTTTATATAGCTTTACATGTACTGGAGGAAAAGTCAGTGTCCGTGTGGGAGGAGGACAGCAGGGACAGAGAAGCTCCAGCCCTGCTCTTGCCCCATCTCCTGCTCTGCTGGTGCCCCAAGTCTGGAGCAGACAGGGACGAGCCCGTCCCCTCCAGTGCTGGGGACAGGCTCTGGTGGCAGCAGCACACAGAGGCTCTCCCATGGCTCTGTCCTCCCCTGGCTCTGCCTGATGTCAGTGCAACTTTCCCCAGTCACTTGTCCCACACAAGGAAATCGGATGCTACTTAGGCAACAAAAAATTTCTTGCATCCTGACCTAGATAAATCAAATAATATCCTAATTGGATATACTTAATTGGTGTTGGGAGGCGTTTTTAGACAGTTTTCTATTTCCACTGGGAATATTTTCATTTTTCTGTTTATAATTTACACCACAAATTTGTTTATTAACAATTCTTGGCATTTCTTTCATCTTCTTATGAATTTCTGCTTGAGAGCAAGGAAAGTATATCTTTGTTCTCAGAAAAGAAAAGTTACTTTGAGTTTTACTTTGAAGCACCCAATGATATAACTGAAATGTCATGAATAATTTAAGAAAACATTGATGCAAATGTTACTAGAAATAATCAAGGAACTTTAGAGGTTGTAAATAAAACCGATTTAAAGATGAAAATTGATGCAACTTGCAATTCTAATTTTGTATACATGCAAAAGTAGGACAAAATAGTATATTGGAACATATGGGAAAGGAACAAACAGCACCGACACTACGTGGGTGATTCATTTATGAGTAAAAGAACTTAAATATCTTACTCTGGCTTGCATATATACAGCAAGAACACTGACTTTTAAAGTCTTTTAGCTTTCTTCATTATATTTTGAAGAAGATGCATGACAAAATTATTTGGATTGGAAAAGCCTTGAACACTTGCAGGGATGGGGCATCCACAGCTTCTCTGGGCAACCTATTCCAGTGCCCCACCACCCTCACAGGGAAGAATTTCTTCCTTAGATCCAACCTAAACCTACTCTCTTCCAGTTTGGATTTAGTAGCACATATCTTGCCAATAGCCTGAACGTGAATAGATGTGCCAGTTACATCTCTGCATGCGCCAATATTCTAAACTGCCTGACCTAAATGACCTGGTGGTTCTTGTTCTATAATATTGCCTTGTTTCTGGTGATTTAATCAAGGAAATTGCAGGGGAATTATGTGGGTGAGAGTGTCATTCACCAACCATGATGTCAGGTCTTCTGGTATCTGCAAGTCTTGCTTTCTTGCTCTGGGGTTTTTTGGTTTGTTTAGTTTTTATTTCTCTTGGTATTTTGAATGCAGTCCATTTACTGAGCATGTTTTATGCTTTGAGACAGTGTGTGTATGTAGTGGATTTCACCTCAGGGTTTCCATGCTTCTTCCAGCCCCCAGGTGATGGCTGTGGCATTCCTGGCTGTGCTGGGCAGCAGGGCAGGAGCTCCCAGGGGAGCGTGGTGTGTTCCAGGGCTGTCCCAGGCACGAGGGAATCCAAACACACAGTGACCTAAATCCACACACTCATGGTTTGCCTAAACAGTGTCTGAGCTGTGCTGCTGGACTCCACAGGGCATCCACGGGATCGTGCTGAGTTTCAAGCAGATACAAAGCTCCTTCCTTCTTGAATAGAGTTTTTCAGACTGGCTAAAAGGTATTTCTCTCAATTTTTGTGGATCATAAATAAGCTACAATGAGACTAAGACAGCGTTTCAATCAATTCAGCTTGCTACCAGTCAGTGTATCTGTACTGGCAAAGCAAATAGAGGGGAGAAAAAAAAGAGTTTGCATGGATAGTCTTTTTAATAAATAGTAAAGAAGTTCATTAACTCCTTTTAGATACTTTTAAAACACTATGGTGATGATAGGGCAAAGCTGTCTGATTCAGATGTGATTGTGTTCCTATAGTTTATTTCTCAAGGAGAAATCTCAGAGGAGATAATAAAGAAAAAAACCTGAAAGATTTAATTAAAATCTGTTCTCTCACATTTAATACTGCCTAATACTTTTAATTAATCTGAATATTCCTAATTGCTTCTGTAATTTTTGCCATGTGTAAATAGCTAATTAAAGTATTAACCACCATCAAATGTTGTCTAAAATTAAATATATAAATGCTCTGTTGCTGATTAAGAGGATTACGTGAAAAATAGTCAACTTTCAGGTACGAATGCTTTCTGACTGCTAATAAAGGTAGATTAGCTGTAGTAAAAGGGGAAGCAGATGAAGAAAGTTCATCCAGTTTCTTACTGAGTTTATAGTTTCCTACTGAGCCAGCCAATATAAGACTTCTGTAGCTCTAGTGATGTTTAGAGAAGTTTGGAGGTTGTTTGAAACTTCACCAGTTAGTTACAGCCCTTGAGGGACTGTCTGTCAATGGAGAGTGCTGGAATGCAATATATTCAGCCTCCTTTACCAGGTTTCAAGGACCAGATGGTAGGGGACATCGTTATGACCTACATCCTCTGAGAGAACTTCCTTTCTCATTTTCAGAGTCATGTAAAAGGTAGAGACATCTCTTCTTGCTCCTTGAGGTTGCACTACAGCCTCGTGTTCATTTGTGAGCCAAAAATGGATGGTGACAAACTCAGTGTAAAGGCTGAAGGAGAATAATTTGACCTTTTCCTCACGATCAGCCTGGCAACACAAATTCTCCATAAAGATATCCTCTGGCATAACTGTCTGTTGTAATGAAATACAAGCCAATAACCTCTCAGCTTAGACCAACCTGAACCAGTAAATTCCCTGAGTGTCTCTGCAGTGTGCTCCTCATCCATTATGGCTCTGGAATTAGCTCATGCTGAACCAATCCATCCCTGCCCCTTGGCATGGGGTTGCCATAATCAGGAGCATAAGGAAATCTCTCAGGTAATCAGGTGTTGGGAATTTTAACAGGCAAAAGTAAAAGCTGCTTTTACTATAAAGAGCAATAGAAACAGTTTGCTGGAGGAAGTCAAACCAATCTTTTGATTTCAGTTTCCACTGGAATGTGATTATTCTAGGAGTATAAACTTCAAGATGTTCAGAATTATAGGTCATTGCTCCAGGGCCTTATGTTACTTATGACAAGATTCCACCCTTACAAACCTCTGGACTAGAGATAATCAAATGAGATGTTTCAGTATGGAACACTATTATTATTTTTTGATGCCCTGAAAGGCCTCTATAGATAATTTGATCAATTAGTATTTTTAGCAGTCATTACTCCCAGTGGCCCTTCTGGGCTCTATTTCAAAAATGACATGGTGTAGACTCTTGAGTTGGCAAAGCCTCAAACAAGTAATGAAAAGCTGAATAGTTCTTCTCTTTAAAATAATCTCCAAAACTGACAAATATTTATTACAATATATAGAGAAATGTTGTCAGGTTTTGTCTTTGTTATTTCAATAATGTCTCAAATATAGTATATTTTGCCTCCTCCATGTATATTCCAAGGGCTTTCCTATAGGCTTTTTCCTGTTAAAGTGACAAAGACTGGGTTTAGGTGCCTTATATGCTTTTTTAATGGAGATCTAAGCCAAGAATAAAAGAATTTCACTCCGTATTCTGGTAGTACTTTCATGTTATCTGAATGCTCACAATTAGGAAACATTTCAAGTACAATGCTCCTGGAAAATATTCCCAGTTATGAGTGTTCTCCATAGGTAGACCTGCCACTGTTAGTGAGGCATGCATTTTGGCAATAGGTAGTTAATGTTTCTGTCCTTTAGTGTTTAGAATTATTAACCTCAGCCTCATATCTCAGTTTTAGAGAGATGGTACCCAAAGGTACCATTATAATGTTTGTCCCAGCTGAATTTTCCTGTAGCCTGCACTCACAACCCCTAGCTCCTTCCAGGGAGCAGCTGTCTCTCTGTCCTCATCCTGAGCAGTGGACTTCTTCCTAGTAGACTCTGTAAACAATTCCACATCTTCTTCTGGCATAGAAACATTTGAACTGGGAATGGTGTCCAATTTCTGGGGGTTTGGTTTAGTTCAGTTTTCCCATATAAAGTAAATCAGGAGTACTGGTATCGGAAAGTGTCATTTGGGTCATTAAATATTTTATTGCTACTGAACTATTAAACATGTTTTATAGTTTAATTGATGGAGGAATAAGTTAACAGAAAGTTAATATTATGATAATATTTTTACATAAATCAGACATTTTAATAGAAAATTACCAGTCTAACTTGACTAAAAATTGTTCTGTTAATCATGCTGAATAAACCAATGGATACTGCACTTGAGCTTTTGAAATCATCCCTTGAGATTCTGGAAAACCTGCATAAAAATGATACATTTCCTTTGTTTTCATTGACATTTTGACTTGATTAGCTGAAATTATAATATCTCCCTAAAGTATGGGTAATTGTATTCATGTCACTTTTGCTTCGAGTAGTGGCATGTTGCAGATCATTATTTTTATTCTGAAGCATGTTGGCATATGTAGTGGTACTGTCAAAATCACAGGATTTAGTTAATGTACATTTATGAACTTATTATTTCTGGCATCCTTTAGAGAACTGAACTACCTTCCATATAAAACAATTTCAGTAATCTAGCATGAGATCATTCCTCCTTTTCCTTTTGGAGGCAGACCATGGGTACTCAGATGGGAACCAGAGGCAGGTGTATCTCCTCTCTATTATTCCCAAATTTTTGGTTGTAGAGTATGGACAAGGGAACACTGCAGCTGACTGTAAGGAAAAGGAAACCTCATGGAAGGAAGCTGAATGTCCTGCAGCAGAACTGGTTATGACCCAGCTTCTGCAGCAAAGCTCTCATGGCATGCAAGGGAAAAAAGTGTCCCAGATAGTCACCACCTGTGTTTTGTTTTGCTGCTTTCTAACTCAGTAACCAAGGTCTGATTTACAGAAACTCTGAGGGCTGAGAGCTCTGCTTTGAAAGCATAAAGTGCTGTAACAGAAAATACTATAATGGAAACAGTGTGGTCTCATTCCCAAATTCCGCATCTAAAAGAAACAGATATTTTGTTTACTTGATGAGGCTTAATGTGCCTCATCCATAAAATAGGAATAATATGTTTACCTGGAGCTGTTCTGGAAATTATGTTGTCTCTTAATTAGAAGCCATGTATGACCATGTAAAGAACATGGGTCTCTGGAAACAAATTCAGTCTGTCTGTGATAACAATTGGAGCTGAGTTCTGCAGGCTTTGTATTTTAAAAGTTGCTCTTTAAATTCATTGTTTTCTGACACTTCATGCCTCTGCCCTCAAAGGTCTAAAGTTTATTCTTGAAATCATTAAGCACACTTGATCAAAATTCTTTTTTTTTTTTCTTTTTTGCCCACAGTGTAGGAAATTAGCCAACAATACTGGTTACTTTTCATTCTCCTCCTAGAGATGAACCTTAGAACTTGATTGTGTGTATGTAGATTTAATGAGCAGTTACATGCATTCTAACTTTGAAAATAAACTATCTCCTAAGTCAAGTGGCAAATAAATACAAAATACGGGGAAAAGAAAGAAACAGAAAGAAAAACTACTTTACCACTTAACTTTCCCTCCTGTCTTATGCAGTCCAGGTTGGAGGTGCTCCTTTTCCTCTACACAGTAAGAGTTTGCCAATAAAAAATTATTTGGTAAATCAGGCAGAAATGTTCTGCACATGTATCTCTGTAAACAGATATTATGCAGGCTGTTTTAAAATCACAGTGAGAATCAGTGGGGCTTTCTTAGTGATCTAAATGCAGAAGCATTGACCAAAAAATCCCAGTGATAAAACAGAAGAGAAATGTGTCAGAGGAATGATGGAATCCTAAAATGATAATGGTGTTCAACTTGTCTCATGTTCTTGTCCTGTTTTTCTTCTTTCTGGTTACAGAATGCAGTGAGAGTTTAACATAAATGCTTGGAAATAATGTGGGAAGTTCACGTCAAATAGGCAGACTAATAATTTGTGAAACACAATGAGTAATTGACAGACATAGATATTTAGCTTATGTTGGTGTTGTGTTGAACATCTCCTTAGGCTCTTAAAAAATTTACTTCAGAGCTGGAGAATTGTTTTAGGGGGTTTCTGTTGGAGTGGTTTTGGTTTTGTGTTTGTTTGTGGAGGGTTTTATTGTGGGCTGGTTGTTGTTTAAGCTTTTATTTTTCCCCTGAGGAATTCTACGTTTATTTATTAGTGTTTATATATATATAAAATACTGTTAGATTTGGGAGGCATTCTGTCACTGCAGAATGTAAACCTACACTATAAACTACTGCTGGATTTAAGAGATTTTCTGTCACTACAGATTCTGTCTATAAGTGCATTGTTTATTTTTTATTTCTTTGCATATGTTAATCATATTTGTTGACAATTTTGTTAAAGGAAAATTCTTTGAAATTTAAATTTCACCTTTTTGTTTGCTTATTTATGCAGGAAAAAGAGAAATTTAAATATTTTTTCGAGTTCAGAGAAATTGTCAGTTTCATGTTGGTGGTCAGGGGTGTAGGGTAAAATGTATTCGTTCTTGGTTAATGACACAATCACTGTGCGTATAAGCAAGTTCTTAGTGAGGCCAAAACTAAGCTACTGCCAAGAAATGAATATATGACTTATATAAACATATTTGTACTTAAATTCTTTGGGTGATACAATGCTGTTTCAGAAAGGAACAGCTCACCTGGTTCTGAATGTGAGGTGGCATTGAGGAAAACTGGAACATGCTTCACTTGAGTGCCAGAAAATGGCACTGGGACATGAGGAACATCTGTCTGTCCAGAAAATTCCTGTTAGTATTTTGAACGCAGCTGAAGTTGTGGAAGATGTTCAGCTTATTTTAATTACCAGCCTCTGGAAATTAGGAAGTTATAGAGAGAGAAATGTGTGAAATGAACAACAGGAGAAAATAAAAGACAAATGTCTATTGCAGCAGCCTGGCTATGCCTGCACCTGCAATGTCCTAGTGATTTCAGTGCTAAGAAATGAGTAGAGACCTTCCTCTTCTGTATAATAGCTGGGCTAATTTAGGAAATAACCTTTCTGGGTTCCTAAATGCATCCTTGGAACTGGTGTCCTAGACTCTATATTTCAGCATTTCGTTGTTTTATCTGGCACATAACTTAGCTGAGATGAGGGTGATGCATCATTTGCTGAGTTGGAATTAGAGAATAGATTAATTAGATGTGAGAAGTTTTGCCTTTTTGTAACAGACTAAAAACAGCTGTAGAGGATTAAATTACAGTATCATTGGGGGGAAAAAAAAACATGATTGAAATCCAATTGTTCTCTGTGGTTAAGAAATGTATTTAGAACTACTGTGCTGTAATGAATTCAAAAGTTTTGCATCATGCATATATCAAGAATACAACCATAGAATTGTTTAGCCTGGGAAAGATCAAGGCCAGCTGTTAACCCTACCAAGTCCAATGCTGATGTCCTCAGGTGCCACACCTACACTCCTTGTAAATCCCTCCAGGGATGGTGACTCTGCTGCTGCCCTGGGCAGCCAATTCTTAACGTTCCAATGCTTGATGACCCCTTCAGGAAAGGAATTTCTTCCTAATATCCAATCTAAATACCCTCTGACAACTTGATGCTGTTTCCTTTTCTTCTACCACTTGCTATTTGGGAGAAGAGGCCAACCCCCCTATGGCTACAATCAGCTGTATTTTCATGTCACTCACCTCAAAACCTCCGTTTATTCTTTTTTTTTTTTTTTTAACTCCAAAGAAACCAATTTGCATCTTGCCATGAGATGCATGTGGAGGCATCTCTGAGCCCTTGTGGTCTGACCTGTGCTCTTTGTGGGTTCAGCTGCATGCAGGAATTTTTACAGTTTACATTTCTACAGTTCTATAATTTATACCCCTGCAAATATAAACCTTTCCTGTATTCACGTTTCATTGTAGAATTCAGACATAGATTTTTTCTTTAAAAGAATTTATAACACCAACTTATTTCAGGCTACTTTTTAATCTTCTCACATCTATAACTTCTCCTCTGCAGGGCAGTTCCTGCCTGATGGAACAAGAGGATTGTGTGAAAATCAGGTATATAATGTCTGGATTTGTGCAGGCTACTATGAGAGAATAGAAAAATTCCAACTGAAGGAGTAGCATACTTGAACAAGTGGAGATTTTTGTTTATTTGTCTGTTCAAAAAGATAAAGGCCCTTTAATATTGTATTTTGTCATTCTGGAACATTTTTCTCTCCATTACCCTACTATTTTTAAAATAATTGCCTAAATTAAGATGGAAAAGTGATTGCTTTATTCTTCTGACAGTTACAGGTGACCCAGGAAAATTGACCTTGTTTTCTTCCCAGGGATATTTAGCTATGGAGCTGCTGCTAGCTTGGCTTTGGAATCATGTAGCCTGGAGGGCTGCAAGCTGCACAGAGGCCACTGCACTGAATTCATACTGTCCTATATGGAAACTCTGCCTTGGGTGAATTGGCATCATAAAATGAACCAGAGCTACAGGACTCTCACAGAAACAGTCCTGACTTATCCAATATCCATGAAAAATGCTCCTTTTAGATACTCACTTATGGTTTTGCCACATACGTCACCTTTGTGCATTATAACTAAAAATCTAGATTGATATTCCCCTCTGAAGGGCTTTTTTAGCCTGGTATAAAACTTAAAATGGAAAGTTTGGAGTCTCTGTAATCAGCCCATTTGAAGTTCCATATCTGAAAATCCAGCAAGTGAACCACACTTTAAACACTGATACATTTTGAATTTTAATAGACTTTATTACAAGCCTTCAAATTAAAAGCTGTCAGGAGAGATAAAAGGTTGGGGATTTGGATTCAAAGGGACTTTGATTAGACATAAAGGTCAGCAATGGTGGCAAAAAGTCGATGCATCTAAATTAAGCATAAACCTCTGGAAGAGAATATGCTAATCTTTCATGTAAAGTACTTGTCAGGCTGATCTTGGCTCATATCCACAACAGTTAAACTATTTTCTGTGATGAAATTTTAACAAATGGTAATCCATGTGTAATTTGCCTGTCAAGTGTGTGCCATTTGTTTTTACAAATGTTAGATTTTAACTGCTAAGGAATCATATTATACTACATAATGTGCTCCTGATTAAAGATTTTGTTTTAGAATCTTTAGCTCAGTTTTTAACTGCAACTTTTTTTTCCTTGGGAATGTAAAATGCAAATGGGAGAAAAGGAAAAAGAAAGAAAATCAAAACTCTAAATGTCACTGCTTTGTGTAAAACTAAGTGTAAATGTATAAATTATACTTTAATTGAGCAGCTACTTCAGGAGCTTAAAGTTATAGTAACTGTTAATATTTCTGAATGTGAAATTAAGAATCTTCACTCTTAGTGAGCAAACTCATTAAGGACATAAAAGGATAACAGGATGAAAAAGGATTTACATTTATAGAATCTTCTGTAAAATTATAAGAAATGACAGGCTCCATTTTTTGATGCTGAAATCAAGGTTGCATGTCTAAACCGCAGTGACACTGTGGCTGGATTTTGCATAGCTGAGAACTAATAGGAAATTAATAGAGTGTAATACAGGCCTATTGAGTTCAGTCTAACTTTGTAGCTTTGATGTGGAAGAACAGAAGGCATAATTTCAGCCTTTGTTTAGTGTGCTGGACAGATAGCTCTACTAACATCTAAGAATGGTCAGGATTAAAACTGTGATGGATGGCACCACAGCACATTCTTGACAGCTTTTCTGTTCAAATACAAATTTCTGTCACAGTCCAGAATGTTTGAAGGAACATTCAGAGATTAAATATTGTAGCTGCAACAAGTCCAGTGTGAAGCTATTATGATTTGAAAGTAAAAGTAATTACAAACTGTGCATCTCCTAGGCACATATCTGTATTAATAATGAATAGTAGTAAATACACTGGAGTACACTAATTAAATGTTATTGAACACAGAAGCTTTGGAAACCATAAGGTTATCAATCTGACAAGAAAAGTACCAGTGCATCTCTCTGCTTTTTGGGTTTTCTACCTGTTTTAGGCAAACAAATATTTTGGAAAATTATTGTAGGTCCTGATTTATTCTACTTTTCATAACACCTCTTAAAGGAAATATTCTAAAGATTTTTTTTTTTAATGTCCATTGATTTCTATATGAAAAAACATTACCTTTCATTTAAGACAGTCACTATTGCCTCTAAAGAGCTCTGGCTAAACCAATGCTTTTATTGAAGCACACTGTAGATGGCATATTGTCCTTATTATAGCAGCAAAGTAGGTCAAAACCTCACTGTTTGACAGATGTGACATACAAAGTCCCTACCTCCATATTAGTCATGAATAAAATGAAAAAGAATCTGATTAGTGCAGGAAAATGTCTGCATTTAAAGAGCCAATACCTGTAGTGATTTTATTCTTTTGCTTAACCATTAATTGAAGGAGAGACTTGAACTTTATCCCACTGCAACCGATTCCCGCACGAGCGCGGGGAGTCCAGCTGACACTGCAAATGGCATAAAGCTTTGTAACATGAGCCATTGATTTTGCACAATAAGAAAGAAAATTGCACTCCATGAAGTGAGAGTAAATTGTCTGGCTGCTGAATCTCTGTCATGAAATCTCTTCTCTTGCTCACGTGTTGTCTGTGGGATGTGGTCGTTTGTCAGCTTCCAAAGAACCCCCGGTTGTCCTCTGGTGCCATTGTACTCTGGGCTACTTCAGTTATCTCAGCAGAGAAAACACAGGTGAGGTTGCTGTTCATGTTGAATAGCCTATGGTCACACTTTTCTAGTTTAACTATCAAAGAAGTCAAAAGTGGGGCAGAAATATCTTAAATGTCTTCCACCACACTATATGTACTTGTTTGAGGTAACGTCAATGAAAGTATCATTCTGTTTTATTTAATCCAAGTACTTTTGTACATCCTTCTAAAGGTAAAAACATAGACCCCAAATACTTAATAAATGGGCAATTAACCTGTCTCCTCAGTAAAGTCTTGGTCTTCTTGGAATTTATTTATGTATTTCTAAATACTGTTACTAAGTGGGCCTTGACTGTGCTCAGAGCGATGGCTGTGTGCAGTCTCCTGAAGCAGCTCAGAACAGAGGGACCACCTCATTTCACACAGCACTGGCTGCATCCTTGCTGCAATAATGTACTGCTTTTATTTATTCTTGGCTTAATCTGTCAACTGTATAACATTTATACCAACACTTGGGATCCTCCCTATAAAAGTTATCGGTTGAAGAAACTGAAAAGCTGAAGTACTTAGAATTTATTATAGTCAAAAATACTAATAGTCATATATAAAACAGGGTAGGGGAATGGCAGAGAGATGAATGGATATGAAAAACATATTTTAATATTTATTTTTAATAAAATGGGGATAAAATGACTAGGATGTAGTAACTCTGTGTCTGAGTAGAGCCTGAAAGCAGGAGAAGCATTCTAATAGTAACTCATGTTAAGCTGTGAGAAAGAGCTAAGCAAAGAAAACTCACCTCTATCTCCTTTTTTCTCCAATTCTGTCAGTTTTATGCAGTCTGCTATCTCTCCCATGTTTTAATTAATACATTTCTTTGGATGTGTATTTTTAAAACAAAAATAATCCAACCACATCTTTCTAAAGAACCAAAAACCAACAATAAATTTAAAAATCTTGTTCAATGATTGAAAATATTAATTCAGTCTAAGCAACCAAAGCAACATGATTTGCTGGCTAGAGATAGATAGGAGATACTGGTTTAAAAATTCAAGATATTTTGGTTTGACTATGTAGATTAGCAGGAGAGCCTGGACACAGGGTTCCTTGTAGCAATCTACCTGGTGGGTCTTCCCCAGAGCCATCCTCATGTCACTGCCACAGAAAGCAGTCAACCAAATGTAAACTTTGGCTCTGTCAAAGTTTTCAGGGCAGCTTTCCCAGAGAGCTTCCTGGAAGTTGCCTTAGTGGGGAAGCTACTCAGTTCTTTATTTAAGTTAAATTTTGGACTAAAATATCAAGTAACAAAATTTCCTGCAGCTCAATTCTGTTCTTTCAATTGACTCCTCTAACTCCTGTCAACCCTTTTAACTGAATGTCATAGTTCCCCATTTTCTGAGGAAATCAACATTGTCTTATATGACCAGAAACTTGTATTTTTTCACCAAATTAGAGAGAAGAAATACATTGTGATCTGGATTTGTACGATGGATAATATCTTGACATTAATCTCTTAAATGGAAAGGACTTTCAGGCTTGAATACTTTTCTTAATACCATATTTTATGGAGAAAGTGATTCCTCAAATAGGCAGGAACCTGTACATTTATATTGTATAAGTAAAATGAAAGACATTAAGCTTAATTTAGCAGAGAAAGGGCTGCAAGGGGGCTGTTACCTGGCTTGTGGTTGTGCACATATGTTGTCCTTGTTTGAGTTTCCATCATGGGCCAAGGTCAAGAGCTGCCTGGAATAGGTTGTAGAAGAGTATGGTGTTCTGAAGTGTTTTTTTTTTAACTTAGGCTTATTTAGAAAAAAAAAATGCAAGTTTGGAATATAGTTTTGGCTTACATTTAGAAGTGTGTTATATTACATCAGATCTTGAATGACTGACCTAGTGCGCCTTTCTACCCATGTTTAAACAACAACCTGAGCGATATTTCCACCTGTAAGGCATTGAAGTTCAGGAACGAGTGCATTCCTTTGCTCCCCAAGACACCTGTACTAGGTACTAAAATACCTTTAGCTTGAGGAGAAAGGATGGTTGGACTCCCAGAGTATCTCTCTGGTGTCAGGCTTAGTCCTCAGGATCGCTTGCAGAAAATGCTGGTCTGTCACAGCACCTTCCCCCAAGGAGTGCTGAGCTGCACATTTGATCTCTGGCAGCAGTGAAGGCACACATCCATATTAGCTGCTTGCTCTCTCCCTCTTAGTGTTTTCCAAATAATCTGGAGGCAAAGGAGTGTTTTTGATATACCAAAGTATTTTTCTACTCTGCTGGCACATGTATGAGTTTCCTCATTTTACTACTTTTCATCTCATCCTCTCTGAAGTGAGAAACAAACTACTTTACAAAAAAAATTACTAGAAGCTAATTCCAAATGCATTACAGCTACAACATTTGTGAATAAAATACTTATTTTGTAAAGCTTTTTCTTCATGTACCTTGATGATATAAGAACCCATAACCTTTGGTATCTTCTTTTCAACTACAGGAATTGGGTAAGATTGTGTGTTTGGGCTTTCATTGTTTTCTCAGAATGCCTTTGTGACTAAAAGTAATCTGTAGAATGAGAGTAAAGTTCTGCAAGGAAAAAATGAAATAAACAAATCAGCTTCAAACGGTTAGAAGTTCTTTTCTCAGCATGGTAGATGAATGTGTGCACTGACCCATGCAGCTGCTGCTTGAGAGTGTAACCTGCCGAGGTGAGAGTCTGTTCATGTTTTAAGGAAACACGATTTCTCATCATAGCTGTGTTGCTAAGGGATAGCTTGTGTTTCTCCTCTTTCTTATTCTTTGTCAGATTTCAAAGACCAAGGGGAAAAAATGTTGCATTGTGTCTCAGTATTGCTTGTTCATGGTGGAGAGTTAGGAATGAATAGTAAAAGCAAGAAAACCTTTAAATAGACTATACAATATGTAGCTCAATTTCTCTCTTCAAATATCCCCTTCTCTCATTCTTAGTGGTATTTCCCAGATTTCAGCCCTTCTCCTTAAGCTAGACTTGGTGATTTCATGTTAAAGTAATTCATTGGCATATCACCATCTAAAGTAATGCTTTCTGCCTTGCACCTTGATGCCTCTTGTAGTTCACTTTTATCCATGTTGGTAACATGACTGATCCAATGGAAAAATAACCCTGAAAAAGATCCTGTTTCATCTCAGAAGCCAACTGACTCATCTCTCCAGAGGAAATGGGTTGGCAAGAAAGAGCAGAATTGTCCCCTTTATTTTCAGCTCAGTGTTAAACTGGCTTAGAAGCAGCCTGGAACTGCACCTGCAGAAGTTCTAATAGTCTCAGACACTACAGTGGATGTAAATAAAATAAAAATGTTCTCTTTTAAGTACTTCATTAACCTTATAAATAACCTGAGAATTTTTTTTTTTTTTTAAAGTCAACTCAATTTGGATGAGCTCATAAATAAATATATGAGCCCCAGAAGTAGGAGAGCAGTGGAGCTTTCCTAGGCTAAGGAATGCAAACCAAGGTTGGCATGTGCCTACCCTCTGGTCCTCCCTGAGTTTACATAAGCTGGAAAATTACTCATGGACTAACACGAAGAAAAAGTAGCTTTAAAATCATGTGCTGTGTAAAAGGAGTTTAATTCTGCATCTGACATGTTTAAGATACAATATTAATAATTTACATGAGTTTTAGTAGCCTTTTCAGCTGTACCCCACTAATGACAAGCTTGCTTTCTAATGTTTAATGCCTGCTGTGCAAGTGGTACTTTTAACAAAATACTTTTGCTGCAGGCTCTTTGACATGGCTTCACACTGAGATAAACACAATTAGCATGAGCTATTTAAAATGCTTTTCTCTTGTGCTTATTTATAATTGGTCTTTTAAGATCTATTTTTATTATTAATTTTAAGGAATGTGTAACAGATTTGATAGCACCGTGAGGGTGCATTATTCAAGTATTTTACTCTTGAGGTTTTCCTGGGTCATCCTCTGTTTGTAATAGTGTATTCATATACAAAGACTCAAGAACTGACCAGATTGGTCCTTCTTTTAACATGCTGTAATTGCAGCAGACTATGGAGGATAATCCAAGGGAGTCCAGGCAGGCTAGCTTACAGAGCATAAAAATTTCATTAGAAAGTATTTCCAGTGAATCCTCTTTTGTATAAAAAGTCTTATCTTTTCTATATGTCATATCAAAATGTCTTTTAGTAAAAATAGTCTCACAAAGAATGTCTGTTGAGGCGGGCTGTACTGAATATTCATAAATCTGAGTGTGTGCTGAGACATTTTAGAATAAATATTTTTTTTTAGGTTAAACTAGTTTGGAATGTTATTGTTAATCTTCTTTACCTCCTTTCAGGCAGCCCGTGCTAGGAAATTTTTGAATTAAAAAAGAAAAGCTGTCCTCAGAGAGACCCCACATGCTCCAGGTCTCATTAAAATCAGTGGAAATCTTCTCTTGACATTGCTGAGGGTGGGTCTTCTCAGCATGGTTTTGGAGGGGTAAGGGGAAGAAAAGACATGCCTCAAAAAAAGACAAATGTCTGTTAGAGCCCTTAAGGGCAAGGCTGTTGCAAGGTATGTTTTGTGCTATTCTTTCCAAGCTGCTGCTTACTGCTGACTGATTGAAACACCTCTACCCACTCTTCAGGCTTTTCGTAGGGTTTATTCTGAAAGCACAGCCCTCATGGCAGCGTCAGAAAGGAACTGTCCTTTGCATGTTCCTCAGTCTGTTCACCTGGGCAGGTGACAAATATAATTGCTTTTAAATGGTTGGATTTGAAAGAGGCAGTGAGCTGATTTGATAATAGGCAGCTCTTCATCTTAATGAATGAGCATAAATTGAAGCTTTTTGGTTTAGCAATTAAGTACAGTAAATATTCTATATTTGCTTATCACAGCCTTTCTGCCCAATGGATCCTGCTGTTTGTGGGCAGTTCTGACAAAGGTCTGTTCCTGGGTACTGGAAAATGCTCAGTCTGACAAATCACACACAGGTTGGCTGACTCTGTAGAGGCTGAGCCCTGCACTTAGGAGAAAAAGTCTGAGGATCAGGCCTGGTTCTGAGACTGAGCCCCTCAAGACAGAGGGACTTGTTCCATTCTTGAGAACAAAACACTGTGGTCATTTGGCAGATTGTGCAGCATGGCAGGAGGGCTGACAGGACCTGGGAGGCTGGAAGGCTTTTGGAAAAAAGCCCTGTAAACTGTTGGGACTGTTGTGATGGTTAAAACTTAAAAGGGTTCACAGAGGGCACATCAGTGCACAGACCACAGCCATCACAACTCTGGCTGCTTCAGGGCCCGTGGCAGCATCCCAAATTATGCTTCCCTTAAAGAGGCTTTCAGAACACTGTGGATTTCCCTATAAATCAGACCAGGCCATACTCAGTACCCACAGGGCATGACAAATGGTGGATAGATGGCTTAGCTTTGCTATGAGTGTTCTCCCTTCTGTCCTTTGCTGTAACTGACTTTGTTTGCACTAGTTTTGGACTATCCCAGTAGGATCTGTTGCTCGGGAATGGGGGAAATACATTATTATTCTGGGGAGTACATAAATGGTAGAAGCCACTGAGAAAGGCTGGAGAACAAAAAAGGCCCTAAAGAAAGGATATATCCCACCTTCCCTCAGCACATGGACATGAAAAGAGGGAAATCAATTTGGTTTGAAACATTTTGTTTCATTTGTCACACAGCAGTTTTTCACCATGAGGACTCCATCCACTGTCTTACACTGGGTCATGACCACTGGGTCCTCAGTGCTGTGAAAATGCCTGCATCTAAACCCCTTGCTTTGAACCCTGAAATTATTTTGATGCATGTCTCCTTCTATCTCTGCTTTCATGTAGCTCTTTGAAAGTGAAAAATGCATGGCTGAAACAACTCAGCTACTGAATAATGTCATTACTTGGTTAGTTTTAGTGACTTGATTTTGGAGGATCTATGATAAAATATAGTACCCAGGGATATTTATCCTAGTAACTTTAGACATGTACTGGGTTTTTTACTCTCTCTAATATGTTGCTGTGATGACATTAGTGGAACTGTATCCTTTGTCCAGACACTGAGTCTTTTATGGAGAATATTGAGATTTCAGAAAAAAGGTTCTTTTAAAAATAGCTTGTTGGTATAACAAAACAAAGCATGTGAAAAAAACTTTAGACATATTTTGGAGTGTTATCTAACAATCAGAACTAGTTTCTTTAAAAGATCTGGTTTTGCTCTAGTCAGGCGACTGAAATTCTACTACCATTTGAACTCATGTGTCTGAGGTGTCTGTAACATTTAAATATTTATAGTTTTGAAGGTTCACCAGGTCTGTAATAAGCACAGGGTAAAATAAATACATTATGCAAAGGGTGATTAGTTTTATCACATAGTCTTCCATGGGGCAGCTGTTTATTTTCACTGTTCATTTTCTTGGATCAGTCAGGTAGACAGCTGTTCTTTTAGGGCATTTTTGTTAATTTAAGTAACTTCTTTGAATTGCAAATCTACCACAAAATTCGCTTCTAAAAATTCAGCCTCCAGCTCATAATTATATCATCAAAAAAAAAAATCTTTAGATCACTAATTCAAAAATATCTACTTGTCAGAGATATTTCAAACAAATTCAAAGCATATACACTCTAAATCATCTGATACATCAATGTCTATATGAAACTGAATATAAAATGTCCAGGTCTGCTAGATTTCTGAAATAAAAAATATATAATGTACATTCTGTACATTCCCACAATTCCGCAGCAAGCTTGAAATACTGTTGTCTGTGACTTCATAAATGCTTGTTAACATCAATAGGCTTTGGCAGTGGTAAAAATATGGTAAGTGGTCAGCCTGTAATTAATCTTTTTATTTTTTAAATTGCCTTGGCTTTTTGCCCTAGTCCAGAGGACAGGGAGAGGAAAGGAATACTGCAGAGTGGGCTGGCACTCACCATGCTGAACAGGAACAGGGCTTTTTGTGCCCTGGAGCTGTCAGGAACAACTGCAGTGGAGAAGAACTTGCCAGTGTAGTCACCCATAGAACCCTCGGGCTTACAATAAACTTGTTGGAATAGTGCATGACTATTCAGTTACACATTTTGTATTCACACTCTCAGACTTGTGCTATAAATATTTGTGTCCCTTGCAATTCATGTGAAAACATAGCTCTCAGCTACCGCAGTTTTATGAGGGCATTGCTGGAGTGTTGCATTGAAATTAATTCTTTGTATTGTAAAATGCTCAGCTACAGAAATGTGATATTATCGCTCTAGCAGATGAATCATACTTGGTGGTGTAGGCACTTGTGCTGAAATTGCCATCAGAAATTTATTGACTGACATATTTTGACCATTCTGGACCAAAATGTAGCCCACTAAAGCTGCAAGTGCAAAATAATTTTTACTTCACCGTGAAGCAGAATTTGTTCCATAATGAATTGATTTCTGACCCAGTTTTTCTCTGAAATACCCTCACCTGGAGTGTCTGTTCCCAGCTCAGCCCGTTCTGGAAGGCACAGTTTGGGGTGGGGATAAGAGTTAGGGGTGGTGGGGTATAGAAGGGCAGATTTTTTGGTGTAATGACCCCCATAGCAGGTGTAATATAAAGAATATGAGCAGGAGAGAAGCCAGACACGGGGAGTGATGGCGAGTGAGCTTCTGGTAATACCCAAAGTGTCCCTCAGCAGCACTTGGACTCCGAGCAGGGAATGGGGTTTAGTTCATTTGTTTTACAGGGTATTTTTCTCATTCAGAGCTGAAATGTTTCTGGTGTATAAAGGAAGATTATCTCCACTGAAATTTTGGAAATTGGCAAGAGCAGTTAGGTCTAAATCAAATAAATAGAAGCTTTGATTGTAAAAACAGAGAGGGAATAAGCTCTTAATATAGTTGGTGAATGTAATTTCACCTCTTATGTAATTAATAAGCTTTGTGTATTTGTTTCTTAGTACTGGAAGCTTTTGACAAAGTACACAAAAATTCACTTGGATACCTGTCATTAATACGTGTGTACCAATACCAGTTTTAATTTGGAAATACTTGACAGAGTACATCAGAGCAAGTGAAGATGTTATTGTGATGTAAGTACAAATGGTGTACACTGAATCAGTAGATAGTTGTACACATAGTTAATTGTAAGATTGTGACTACTATATCTAAGTAATTAATATGCTAATTAGCTAGTTTAAGATAAAAGGGGTATTAAAAGAATGCAATAAAGAGCTTGTATTTTTCTCTTTTGCTGTGCAAACACAGCTCTCTGCAATAACTTAATGAGGGAATTTCAAAGGAACAAAACTAACAACAAATGAATTAGAAGCTTAACTAAGTAATTACACGGTATTGCTGAGACCTTTTGGGTAGGGACTAGCATAAATATGTGTTTAGATTGTCATAACAGCAAATAACAGGGAGAGTTAGAATACTAAGAAAATATGGTTTTATTTGTTGGAAATTTATTTTTTTTGAAGTAGCCTAAGGAAAATTTGAATTAAATGGTTATTACTGAAAGAAACTGTGTATTGATAGCAATAAGATTCAAAATATTTCTAAGGATGTAAGGTCTTTGAGAGAAGAGATCACAAATAGAAACTGCTACTCTTTTTTTTCATCTAGCCTTTAATATATTGGTAGAAACGGGACTGGTGTTCAAAAACCACAACCTGTGTTCGTCCAGCATCCTGAGTTTTGACTGTGTTCCAAGTCCAGATCAAAACCTGGCCCACATGAAAAGTGTGGCACTGCAAGAGGAAAGATCCTTAGGCACAATGAAAACGTGCCTTAAACTGAGTCTGAAGATGCATTAAGGGCTAAAATACGGTGTAGAAGATTTCAGCACAAACTAAGGCAGGTCCTTCAAGAGACAGGGAAGAGAGAAGAAGAAAGTGTAAGAAATGAAGAATTTTGGGGTTGGAAAAATAATTACAGAATTTTGACTGCTTTGTTAGTGTAGAATCTCTTGTCTTTAAACACTTTTTCTCAGCTGGAGAAATCCCATGTTTGAAGCTTTCTCTTCTGTCACGAAGCCAGGCAGATTTAAACTTGTCAAAATCATGACACTCTTCACACTAGAAAATGCAGCTTGAACTACAGCCTCATCTGACATCCATACTTGATAAAGCAAAACCACTTTCTATTAATCAGTTTAGTTTGTTACTAATGGGGTTATTATTAATACAAAAGTTCTGTTATAACTAATTTCAAAAGATACAAACATACAAACGGAAACATGCAACAAATCTCTTTTCTTTTGTATTTTTATAAACAATTCAACAGTAACAAAAGAAAACTAGTAGCTGCTAAATGAAAGCCAAAAGTTGGCTTAAAAACCCAGTAAATATTACTCTGAGAATAAATAATATCAATTGTAGATCTTATTATGCAAATAGAGATTAGGGTAAAGCATCTTGGAATTTTGATTCAAATTTAAGCCTTGTCACATAATTAATATTGAGGAGCAGCAAGGGTGATCTGTCCATGGTATCTCAACATTGATAGCTGAGCTGCATTTGCAAGAGCAGTGAGCACTGAAATAATCTGAACATCACACCTCTCCCCAAGTGAAAGGATATCTGCTTCTGGCTCTCAACAATTGAGAGCAGGGATGTGCCTCTAAAAGGTGGATTTTTTTCCAAAGTGTTGGAATGATTTAGAATCCCACTGGTACTCTGTGTTTAAAAGCTGCGCAGTTCCATCCTCTGAATGTTTAACTGTGCTGAAGTCAACATCTGAACTTCTAATTTCAATTGGGTTCTGGTGTCACACCACTAAATAGATTCTAGCACACACTTTAAATGCAGTTTTTTGATTTGATTGGTCTTTTATTTTGTTAATTCTAATAAGAAAATGTGTAAGATGCAATATATTTTTGGTCCTTTTTGATAAGGAATAGAGGTTTATGACTCACATCTATCTGGTTTTTCCCCTGGCGACATTGAAACTATTTTGAAACACATTTCATGAAGAGAGAGAGCTCACAGAGGCCATGAGTTCCCCCAGTGTGACAATCCTCTAAGCAGTTTATTATCAGCCTTCCAGGGCTGGGTGGGGAGCCCCTCTCAGCAGCCCTGGATCTCTTTCCCACGAGGCTGTTGTGTGTGTGTGCTCTTTCCTAAACACCATCTATTGCACCAGGAGAGAGATGAGATCCACGTTCACACTTGGAAAGTTTAGTTGTCAACCACTTGGGAATTAAAAATTGGGCTCTGAACCAGACCACATCAGTTTTCTCCTCAAGATATTTCATGTTTCAAATGCTGCGGTTTCATGCTGGTCAATCTCATTATTTTTTAAAAAGAAATTGTTGAAGATAACTTTGGCTGAGATGTGAGCTCATGTAAATTGTGTGTGTGTAAATATATATATGTACACACACACGTATATATATTATAATGTGAGCTGCAGCTGGCTTTATATCTCTATAGACAGTTAACTGTAGAACTGTCAAAAAGGAAATAAAGGGAATTCACAGAAGTGGAAAAGACTCTGAAGCTTAGGAAAGAATATATTTAATGAAATACATCCACTTAAAAGCCAGTGCTACAGAAAACGTAAAATAGTCCAGGTTATGAATCTCAATAGCTTTGAATAAGCTCAGACCATTGCTACAGAGCCAAGTTAGTATGGCCCAGGTGTGGCATTGGAGAGGAAATGGCCTGGGGGAGAAGACTTCTTTATTGAAGAATCATATTCTATGTAGGGTTTTGCATGGATTTATATATATATATAATTTTTCTTTATTATTCAGTGCTATCAATTTAAAATGGGTACATTTTTAAACTTTGACCTAATATTATTACCAAAATAATGAAACTCTCTAGTAAAACTTCATGGCATTTTTATGTCACTCACAGGATCTCCCTGGTTTGGGGTTTGTATCTAAATCACTGGGTTTTAAAATGCATCTTCTGTATGGTTTCAGATATACTTGTGAATGACTGGCATGTCTTAAGTGAAAGATCTCTTGTCCCCAGTGGTGGTTAAAGTCGGAGCTGTCATCTTTGAATTATTTTATTTCATGAGCTTTTAATCATACCCCAAGGACATGTCAGGTTCTCGCATGCTCTTTCTTTCAAGTATATTCTTTCACAAATACAGACTGTGGAGGAGATGCTGTCATTTCTTCTCTTGTTGCGCTCCAAGCACATATTCATCATGGCAGGGTAAACTTACAAGAAATCCAATATCATAATAAATTACAATTTGGTGAGGTGTGGCATGCTTTCAAAGGTTCAGCTTTTTGGTGTTTGTAATATAACAGCTAAAGCAGTACAGAATGTGTTTGCAGTAAATCAATCAGTGCAGTCACTCTCCAAGTAAATACTCAGTTTGTTAATTAGATTGAGTTAGTTGCCCTCAAAATTATCTTTGTGACATTTCTGTGAATGTAAATTAATTTGAAGACATTGTGAGGTTTGTTCACCGCTTCATTGAATTTTCTATGCCTGAAGCATCAATAAGAATATTTATAGTAAAGCTATTGAACAATTTTTTTGGTTTTTTTTTTTTCAAGTATTGTTCTTGTGGATCCCAGCTGGTGTGTTCCTGTGTCTCGTATACAGCACAGCATCTGAACGTCCCAAGGGTTCACATATTTTCAGAGGGGACCTAACAGCTGCTCTGTCCTGTTTTTACTGCTCAGGATAAGATATTGTCCTGTTTGTGTCAGGTTTTGCTGCAAAAGTGTAATGATGTATGTTGTGATTGTTGTTATTTTTGTATTTGTTATTTTATAGCTTCATAGGTTAATAAATATTAGGTGGGGACTCAGTATCTGAGTGCCATTTAGAACACCAGGCTCGAAAATTGCCTCCTGTGAAACTTCAGTAATATCTTTGAATGGCTGTATATTAAATGACTGACTCAGATCTATCTTTGTGCTAAAGGGAGCAGTACTGATTATAAAGCTTTCAGTTTGTTAAGACATTTTTGAAATGAACAACAGGAAACACAGTTGTATTCAAAATTATTTGGTGGAGAAGTGAAAGTGTGATATTTGGACCAAGGACTGTTTTCGGGTAAAAATAGTCTGTTTTCCCCTCAAGCTCACTTCTGAATTTCAGGACAAAAAAGCCAGTCATAAACCTCAAAAAATATCTGAGGCTGAATTGCCAGCGCTGAGCATTGTTGCTTTCTGTCTGTGGCACATTAGAAATCCACAGGTGTGTCCTTAGCTGAACGTTAGGGCTTCAGCTTTATAGCTGACACAATAGCCTGCTTCTGCTTTGGGTTTCAGCTCTATGTAAGCCAAAATTCCCAGCGCTCGTGCCAGCCTTCATTTGCATTAATAAAGCGGCGTCATCTGTCTCCCCTGCGTCACCTCACAGGCTGAGGCAAGGTGGAGGTGCCTGGGCAGCAGGAAAGGTCCTGCTGACCCAGGAGCAGCTGGAGCAGAGGGGAGCAGGGTGCAGGCACCGAGCTGGGTGCCTGAGCTCAGGTTTGCCTGGATGAGGCGGGTACCAGCCGTGCCTCCTCAGCTGCTCTGCTCTGGCACAGCCCCTCTGCGTCTGTGCTGCAATCCCCAGGCTTCTGGGACAGCAGAGCGGGGCAGATGGGGACCATGCACAGAGATCTCATCTTGTCACTGCAGGTTCTGTTGACACAGCCTCTGTGCCATGCAAAGAATCTGCCTCTGCTTTCCCCCTGCAGCAGCTTTGCAAGCAGGCTGTCACATACGCGTTGTTGTGCCTTTAGCTAGTCAGTTCTGGAAAGGAAATGGTGTAAAGACAATCTGAGCATGGACTGTTTATATTATCATCATCTTGACCACAGACATACGCGTTATTCTAAAAAAATGCTTGTGAAAATTCTTGGAGAAACTTTTCAGTAAATTTGTTCTCCAGAAAACAAACATTAATGAAAAATGTTGCTGTCATAGACATGTTTAGTCTTTAAAACCCACATAGCATCCTGCAGTCCTCAATCAAGAAACAATAAAAAAAAATTCAATATCCATACAATCTATCATCATGCAAGGAGCTTTTGTAAATATATGATCTTTCAGCAGTTTGAAATGCCATCTTCTTTACAGGTTTTAAATATATTTGCCATATTAAATAATAACTATGTATGTAATTGAACACAATGATAACTCCTTGCCTAGTACAGGATGTTTCCTGAATTCTAGTGGCCTAGTGTGACTAAGGTGATGGTACATAAATCTGATTTTAATCCCAAATTAAACTTATATATACTTGTGCAATAACAGCAAAGTAGGAAAATGAAGCACAGCCTCCTCCCCAGTGTAGCTTTGAGAGCTTGGAAAATTATGGCTCTGTTGGTCAGACTGGTTACGTGGGAAGAGAGTCCATTGAAATAATTGTGTTAATGCCATGTACTGTGTAAGAGTCTGGTCTTGTGGTCTTTTGAAAAACAAAGTATAATTCTCTGACAAAAATATTATAGTTGTGCTGTGATGCGCCTGAGATTTTTTGTTCTGTATATCTGAATAAAATACCTTATTTGCAGAAATAAGCAAGTTACACATACTCTGGGTTGCTTTATTTTGTTGGCTATTTGGTTGTCTCTTGCCCAATACTAGAACTTATAACCTGTGACTCTCTAAAAAATTGCTTTTATGGTTTACTTTTATGGAGGTTTTTATGTTTAGAGCCCTTTCCAATCTTGAAAGAAATGAAATTTCTTTCTATATCTTTTGTCTTGAAGCTTGAATTGTTTAGCATTATGACTTGGTTGCATTTGAGTCATATTGCTGTATAATGGTTGCACTCTGTCACACGTTCATGGGGCAAAGAGCAGCGTAAGAAAATGATATTTTGAATTCTACACAGTGGGAAGATTCTTAGGTTTAACAGAAGAAAGTGCTTTTTGAACTTAAATCAAGTAAATTCTGACATTATCAATCATCAGTGGACTACTTCTCCAGATGAGAACTGACCTCATCAGCACTTGTTAACAGCTGTGCACACCCCCCGAATCTTCTGTTAATGGTTTTGTTCCCAACATGGTTTGACTAGCAGGTTGTATACCTGTTGAAAGCAAATACAAAGAAATGTAGTAAAAACTGCCTGAAACAGGATGCATGAACTCAGTCTGTCTGCTAGTAAAATTAAATTATTAATGGTTTAATTTCTTTTTTTTCTTTCCACAGGATTTGAGGTTCCAATTAAATCCGTGTTTGGGCCATTGCTTTGCCTGCTAGTCCTTAATCTTTTTCGAAAGCCTCATCACTTATCTAAAACAAAAGAAGAACGAGGTAAGGAGAAAAAGTAATGAAATGCAGCATAGCACATCTGTCAAAGGAATGGAAAGCAGCTTTAAAAAAGACCCAGGATCAATGACGTTAAAAAATTATTTGTTGAGCACTAAATGTGTTCACACTAGGCATGTTAATTGTAAAGAATCTGTAAGTACCATGATGTCCTTGCATACACTGAGGGTTTTGTGTTTAAGAGATTTACTGTTGATGTAGCCAGAGGATACAAATGACTGATAGGAATTGTTGCTAAGTGTACATTGTTTGACACCTTAATACTGAACAGTTGAATATAATTAACATTTCTGAAGTTATTTCAAGTTCACTTTTGGGCTAGTCTTGATTTATGCTCTTTAAATGTGAATAATGCAATACTGGGTACCGTATTAAAAGACTTAAACTGTTTCAGCCCTTAGAGCTGTACTATCCTTTGTTGTTGATAATTAATCTGTCCAAAATACCTGGAACTGACTTTTGCTGCGTCACTTAAGATTGCAATAGCATGCAGCAAGGCAGGCAGAACTGGAGGTGACAGAGAAGAGTAGTAAAGTGATTTAGCCTTGACAGGCTAAGGATGCAAGAGAGATACGGTTTGAAAAGTATCAGCCTTCCCTGAGCTGCAAAAGTACAGCCTGCAGTGGCCCCCCTGCAACCACTGCTGACATGCACAAGAGACAATATTGGCATCTCGGTTAATTTTTTCTTTTTTTGGTCCACTCATTTTTTCTGCATTCTCAGATTCCTTCCCAGGGTCAAGTTCAAACTAATATTTAGCGGGTGCAGAGCAGGCTCAGTGGCTCCTTAATATGCTTTCACCTCAGGGTCCTTATATGAAAACCAGCAGGTTAGAAAGTTTGTTGGCCTCTCACCTTTTCAATATAAAATATCATGTATTTGGTTTGGGAATGTTAACCACACATCTCCTCTAGGGTCTCTCTCAAGGATGCTGTTTATAGTTTTGCTTTTCAAGCTGTGTAAAGGGTATTATTAAGTAGCTGGGAAAAAAAATGTTTAATCATCAGACCATGGAAAGCCACAGGCCAGGCAGAAAGTTGGCAGTGGTATTTGTCAGCAATAAGTAAAACTGGGTTCAGTAGGTGTGTTTTTAAAGCACATTTGTTGCTGAGGAGAGTAGTACCTCCACATCCAGAGCTGATGATGGAAATAGCTCACTGATAGAAGCATTCCTGAAGTATTTCCTATCAGAAATTACTTTTACATGAGTAGATTGTGGCTTTGCTATGTAAATCCTTTATATATAAAGCTAAATAATTTCCAGGCTGGGAAATCCTGTCTTGCTGTAACTGTGCTTTACAGCACAGTTGTCTTCTGGGTTGCCCATCTATGGCCTCATATCTGCTAAAATTTCTCATTCTATTGGTCTCTGAGACTGAAAAAGATGATGAAACAACAAACATTTGTATAATTTAACAAAAATTACTCTCTACCATTGCTTATGGAAGCAAGATGGGGTGCTTGTATAGAACTAGTTACCACAGGGTCCATCTTCAAAAAAATTAATTAAGCTTTAATTTAACTACTCTTAATAGGATTTGAATAAAAAGCACACTTGAGTTGTGTGTAGCTCTTCAACTTCCAGTTCCTCATAACTGCATTTCAAAGCTCTTCTTTCAATATATAATCATCTCAAATTTACTTTTTAAAAGATTCTCTTATATTTTCTTGTTTAAAAAAAATTAACTTTTTTACCTTCCAAACCTTCCTGTTTCTTCAAAACCGTGTTGGTGTGGCACATTAACAACTTTGTAATCTTAGTAATTATTAGCTTCTTATAAACATAATTATCTTATGATTACTGAAGATGACATTAAAAAAAAATCTTACACCGAAATGGTGCCTAAAATGGAGTTATGTGCTAACTCTGTACGCAGTTTAATTGGGACCCCTACTGATACTGAAAATAGTTGGTTTTGTTGTGGTTTGAAACAGAATCAAGACTTAAATGATTTAAATGTTATATCTAGGATGTCTAAATGTCTATATCCCCCAGTAATTTTTAACTCGTTCAATGACAAAAGGGATTTTTTAGCCCAATGACTGATATTAACATGAAGATGGAATTTGAGACAAAACTGCTCCTAACATTTCAGTGAAAATAGATGGCTTTGAAGACAAGAAAAGAATATTGAAAACATCCTGACTAAGGGAAAGCCACTTTGTGAGCTTCTCTGAATGATTCTAAGACAGAAAGAGACCTAATTAATGTGCCACTTTTGGAGAGGCGTTTTAGTCAGAATCTGAACCTTTCCAGCATGGAAGGGTCCACAGTGAAAACTTGTGAATGTAGAGAATTTCCAGGCTTCTGCTCAGGCAATCAGCTCTGAATATCTCCTTCTTTCCTCATGGTGCATGTCTCCTGTCTGCCTGGAAGATGCTGATATTTGATGTGAAAAGCAGTCCTGTGGCAAAAGAAACATTTACTTTCAGGTTATTATTTCTGTGTTTAAAACCAAACCCCATTATCATGGATGTGTTTGGCTAGAATCATGTTTATGGTTTGTTATATTTGCATTTTCAACTGTAAACACAGAAAAATATCTGTTTTACTTGTGGGGCAGCTTATTATGTAAGAAACCTTGTGCTATGGATGAAAGAAGGTGGTTTATCTGTGTTCTTAAGTGTAGCAGGTGTGTGATTAGCCATCACTCTCATAAACCATGTCTTATGCTGTGATTTTATAAATTCCTGTTGGCTTGTGCAATCAGGGAAGTTTTTGAGCACATGAAATATCTGTTAGCATGTGGCTCCTTGCTCCTGTAAGGTCTTGATAGGGTTACAGGCCTTCAAGATGAAATGTGGTTTCCTGGACAATTTGTGTAATGGATCTTTGGGGTATTCATGCTTTCAAGACACATGTGGATTTATCTGCCATGAAAGATAAAGCATGCTTTGCAGTTCCTATTCTAGATATAGCACCATTTAAAATGCTTGAGATTACATCCATACAGTGGATGGTTTGCTCTGAGGAGCTTAAACATTCATTTCTACTGGTTCTCATATCAAAGATTCTCTATTAATATTGCTATAATGAAACAGGAGAGCGACTGCTGGGAATCTCCAGGCAATCAATGAAAAATACTTGGCAACAACACTGTCCTTTTTTACTTTTATTAAAGGTTGTAAGAGCAATTTACAAACATTAATAACACATTACAGTAACCTCCCGAATCTCTGCGAGCATTCAGTCCAAGAAAATTTAATCTAAGGTAAAAATAGGTAACAGCTATGCTATGACAGTGGAAACTTGCCATTCCTTTGCTGGCCTCCCTTTTTTGTGGACCCTCTTGGACATCCATGGAGTTCAGTTTCAAAAAAATGCTCATGGGTCACAGATTCCAATCTTTGGACTCTACTTTTTGAAGCTAATCTTTGATTATTCCATCAGAGCTCTGATAGAGCTTGAGCTTTATAATAGCTTGTCCTAAATTTTGAAAGAATCTGAAGGATGAGAAGGGAACAAAAACACCAACAACATTTCCTAATAGCAGTATGCACCTTGCTGATGTATAGAAATTCTCTTAGAATGACTATGTTCAATATTCAGTTTTACACTGTTGAAAGTTTAAAAATGAGTTTCAAAATTTGAAAGTTTCAAAATTCAATTTCAAATTAGCAATAAGGAGGAATAGTCAGCAATTCAAATGTCAGATAGGAAAGTCTTTGACTTTGACAGGAGTTACGTTCTTTTGTTTTTTTTTCTTCCTCCCTCTCCCAATATTCCATAAATATCTTTAAGTGTATTCTGTATGTTAACATAAATCTTTTGATTCTAATTTGCTACACCTAATTGTGATGGCTTAATGTAGGGTAGTAACTACTGAATTATCCAGTGTCAGAATGGGCTTGCCAAATTGTCATGGTCGTGTCTCACCAAGCTGTCTCACTGGAATGGAACTTCATTCCAACCTTCCCTTCACAATCCATTTGCAATTTACTTCATAGGAATTCCAAGACATGTCTACACAGTCAGTGTAACTTACAGAGATACCAAAGACAATAGTACCCTTCATTCCTTACTCTGGTGTGAAACAAAACCTCATGTTGATATTAATGAAAATGTATGATGAAAAGGTGATTCTTTTCACAGGAGTTACTAGTATAAATCACATGTAAATATACACTGCCATTTGAATTGTGATCTCATGAACTCTCCTTATTTCTATTTATAACATCAAAAGCATAGTTTTTAAAGACAGAATAAAAGCATTTCTTAGAGAAAACTTTTAATTATCTAGCAGTGAAATTTCATTATTCCTTTAATTATGTACATAAAATTAAAAAAGGAGTTGCTGTAGAATTCCAGCAATGCAATTTTTCAGTAATACACCATGGAGACAGTTTGTTGCGATATTCCAGAGTTCTGTCCTTTAAAATAAATGTATTTTTATGCAGTTAAAATTATTTTACAATCTTTAAAGTATTTTTTTACAAATCACTGATATATTAAGTGGGCTTAATCATCTCTCTGCATTTAGTCTTCCAAAAGCACATGTGGTAGAGATGTTTTGTGATTCTTCCAACATATGTAAACCAGTGAATTGTTAACAGGAAAGATAAAATGAATAATTCAAAAGATCGATGCTGACCAAAGACCAGTATTATTATATTTTTGGTTTTCTGCCTATAGGCCATAATTTTATAGATAAAACATTTTTTGGACTAAATAAAGCTGATCACTCTATACTATAAATAATAATAGGATGTTCCTTAGGTAGCATTGGAAGGATTGTGAGTACCTACCATGGTGCATTTTGCTAGCATCAAAAAGGTGAATAAGTGGTTAAATATGTATCTTCTGCCTGAAAAAATTCACTTATACTTCCACAAAAGGAATCATATCCTGTTTTTTTCATCTTCTGGCTGTTAATGCTTTCCAGCAGAAGGGAGGCCTGTGGCTCCAAAGAGCAGCTCCCAGGGTATGTGAACGCTGCTGGAGCTGGACACTTTGGCGCCTGGTTTAGAAGAGACTCAGCTCTGAGTCTCCCTCCTTGGGCTCAGTGAGGCCACAAATATCTAGAGGAATTCAAATCATGCTAGGCACAGGAGATTAAAAATTACTTTTATCCCAGTGAAATCCTACTAAGGTTTGCAGTAAAATGGTAGTTTCCAGATTTTTTTCTGAAATTTCTAAGAGTTTCCATGCCCCTGTCTGAACTCACTGCTGGAGCCGTGAGACTGAGCATGGCATTCACTCTGCTCCTCAGTAGTACATGATTTTTTAAATACTGCTGTCCAAGTTCAACCTCACTTAACACTACACATAATGGTGTAGTAATAACAGCAGTAATAATTTTTCTAACAGTTAACAAATAATATCAACAGAAATAATATTATAAGCAGCTGTTGGAGTGAAATAGAAGCCTCTCTGAGACGCTCAGAGAGAGAAAAGAATGCAGGGATTGAAGAAGTGCAAGTTTTATTTTTAAGTTAAAATTAAGCTTAAGTGGAAATATATTTTAAGTGCCTTAAGAGAGAGTGAAATGCCCTAAATACTAGTTCAAAGTTCAGTAGCTTAGCTCTAAACCTAACCAAAACAGAGAACATTGCTTGCATTCTTAGATAAAGCAGATAGAACTATATGTGTAAATATGTGTAAGAACTGACACTTCTTTTAGAATTGAATTATAATAGGTGTAAAGAAAACGTTTTAGAATCATGTTTTTAGCTGATTGGATGACTTATGGATAAAATGTCCCATCAGGGGCTTGCTCTCGCTCTGTCTCACACTCACACACACAAGAAGCAGCAGCATAAAGGCCAGGAGCTGCTACTGCTGCTTTGCTTGGGGCTTTATGCCAGAGAGAGCTGCAAGAGCTGCTGCTGTTTTGCTCAGGACACAGCCAAAGCTTTAGCACAGGCTTTTAGCACTTTGAACTCTCGCCTTCAGACTGATGTATTCACAAAAAAAACAACCTTACAGCAACCAGCTACTGCTCTCATCTGTCTAAAATCCCATAAATCAACTCGACAAGCAGCAACCTCTTTGCTTGCAGCAGCCTCTATTGCAACTCCTCTCTATTCCCAGAAAAATTATTTTGATATTTTCTTGGGTTTTAAATGTTACATAGCTTTCAGGTAGCTTAGTGCACTAAAGTTCTGTCTCTAGAGGCTTTGATAAAACTCTGTGTAAGCAGACTGATCTCATCTTTATCCCTAGTAGGCATTCTTCCAAATCTTAAAACTACAATTGTAGTCATGTCAAAGTAATTTATTTTTTTGTTTAACCCAAGTAGCTCAATACTTGGATTAAAAAAGAAGAATAGGTGCAGCAGGCCAGGACTTTTGTAGGTGAGAAAGTTGGAACAGTGGTAACAATGTCTTGGTGGCATCATTCTTTGTTGTACATGTTAATTCCAGCTGAAAAAAAACCTAAAATTATAAAAAGATGTCAAGTATGGGAAGAAACTGTACAGAACCAAAACCAAAGACAGCATGTGCAAGCTCTTAATTTAATTACTGCAGATTTGTTTTGATTTCTATCTGAAACACAGCAGGATTGTATTTGCTGGAAAAATAGATCATTTCAATACAATCAACTTGTCTCTGTATTTTATATTCCTTCATTTAAGAAGATTTAACATGAAATTATCATCACAAAAAACATACTGAGATAGTAATACCAAATATATCTAAACCATTTTAGCAGCATGCATGGCTTGCTCCTTATAATGTCAAGAAATTTAGGGAGAGCAACTTGGGGAAATCTACATTTTTCAGGGCATTAATCCCCCTGACTCGTTCAGAAATCCCCTTGGAAAAAATTGTTGTCTCACATCCCCAGTGTCAGGAAGACTCTTTCTTTCAACTGAGTAGGTACAGACATGCCACAGTCACCCAGCTCTTATGTTTCATCAGTGGGATATGTAAAATTTGCAGTTTCAGCACACTTGTCCTGTGGATCACTGCTGTGTAAGTAGGAATGGAAATTTCAAACCTGTCTCAGTGAATCTCAGCAGAGTTCAGGCAGCAGCACTCTGACATCAGCATGCTGGGCACTTAGCCATGCCTTTGCTCACTGCCCTGCCACCCCCAAATTTGCCTTAGGCAGGGCATGTCTGCAGTCATTCTTTACTCAGAACACTTTGTGATTCTCTCCAGAAATCTGATGGCACTACTGCTGGGAGCCATCAGCTGTTAGAGAGCAAAGTGAACTTCTAGAAGACAGGTTACTTGCCAGCACAGGCTGTTTGAGCACTTGACATACTCCTTTACACTTTGCTGGTTTTTCGACTTCTCAGTCTCTTTAAAATACAGCTGCACATTCTCCATCCAGGAGCAAGGGACAGGAATTGCTCCAAGTGTTGGTGTGGAAGGGGGAGTATGTGCTCTTAGAGAACGTGCTGCAAAGAGCCACTTCGTGGCAAAGAGCAGATTCTGGGTAAGCCACTGTCCTGCCATGGTCCCTGCAGGCCACCAGATACAGAGCAGGCTTGGCTCCACAGCTGGCATTCAAGTTCATGTACAGTCATACCTACTAATACAGGATGGACATTATCAAAGTCATTTGGAAAGACAGGGATAGGGGAAAAGATTAAATTATAATTCAATGATCCCATGTTTATAAATTATCTAATATCTCTAACTATTTAAAATGGGATTTATTTGCTTTAATAATTCATGGAAAGTTCATAGTAGGTAATTTATTAATCATACAGTGTCATCAGTATGGATTATGCCCAATTCCTATTTCTATTCTGTTGAACCTACTGAGCTGTTTTATGGCAGCAGCAAAAAGCTCAGTTTTAAACAGTGAAAGGAAGCCTATTGCCTTGTTTTCAAAATAAAATATGGAGATATCTGTGGAATACAAAGCTTCTGTTTGAGGTCAGGAATATCTACAAACAGAGAAGGAAGCACGCATTTCTGTTTAGATGATTGCTAAAGATCACTGTGCAGAAAAATACTGAAATATGTAGGCACTTAGATTTAAGTCACGCCACTAGAATCAATGGAATGACTTTTATACTTATTGGTATAATTATCCTGTTGAGACATTTACTTAAGTGTTCTGCTGATTCAGAGCCAGAATTTACAAGCAAGCTGCAAAGGCAAAGCCTGTCACATTTGAAAAGTACACTTCGTGGTGTTTCCCAAATTCTTTGTTATTCCATTAATAATTTCAGCTGTTTCATATACTCTTATTACATAAATTAGCACTGTTCCCCACAGGAAGTGTGTAGATACTGGTTTGAAAATGGTGGATTTATAACAGTGGTAATCAATAAGAAAGTCTATCTGTGTTCAGACTTTTGTCTTGTTTTCACCAAGAAAGTTTCTCAAGCTGCAATACTCTGACATTGTGTCTGAAACAATTTGTTGTAGAGCGACAAATCTCGATGTTTTCAGGAAAAAAAAACCCAATATCTGGTTAGTGATATTGCTAAAGAGATTAAGTTTGTAATTCTTAAGAAGGTAGATATGTTTGTTTCACTAAGAAGATATAAACAAATATACACCAAATATGTCATTCCAGCTATGATGATTTCATGTAAGCACTGTAACAAGTGAAAAATTGGTAAAAATTGGAAGCAATGGAATGGGTTGATTGAGTTCATATCCAGAATGCACACTGTAACAGCACAGGTGATTTTCTACTACAGTCTGCTGCTGGTGAAGCCAGCCTTACTGGCTGTGTGTGTGTGTGTACAGCCCAGCTGCTTTGTGAGTTTTAGGAGACTAGAGCTGGGGAACTCCTATTGTCATTATATTTTTGAGTGAAGTGCATTGATTGTACAATATAATGTTCAAGCACAAATTCCCATATGGACCAAGAACTGAATCGAGCAGCATTTGCTTTGGTTTATGCTGCTGCCATAGTGGGTAAGAGCAGGAGGACTGGAACAAGAATGCACAGATGGGGTTTGTGTTTGCTGTTTAGCACAGTCTGATTGAAACTGTGGAGAATGGGAGAGCCACTGCTGGTAGTGGCTGCAGTTCCTGGCTCTCTCTGAAGTTAGGTGAGAGGGAGATGTGTTTATCCCTTGCTTTCACAGAAAACTGGTGTCTTATGCTTGTATGCAGTCAGTCTCACATGGGCAGTTGCTAAATCTGGCTGTGGAATGTCCATCAGTAATGATCAACAATTTTATGTTAAAATTGAAAAATTATTTTGGAGTGAGAGATGGTGGCTTCTGAT
>VZTB01010198.1:528631-544049 GCA_013397245.1 Thryothorus ludovicianus | reverse complement strand
TCTCACTTCTGATTCAGGTATTGCCTCAAATAGTTGTTTCTTATTTAGAAAGCAGAGGAAAAAAATATTCAGGGTTCAGGGCTTTGTTTTAAAATTGTTTCCCTTTTTTTGACTGAAAATCTTTCTCAAGTTCTTTTTGTCAGTGTTTACTGTAAATAACAAGCAGCTCATTTACAAGATCCCTAACAGTCTTCTATAGAATTGAACAACAGTCTTGTATAGAATTTTACCAGTTGCCTGGGATTTTCTTGTTTGGGCAGCTCTCAGGCTCTACCTGGTACAAATCTTTCCATGGCATCATGAGATAATCAGTACAGCTGCGGTATGATAGTGTTTTATGATTCTTCTTTAAATCAATACATTTTCACTTTTAGAAAAAACAAAATATCTCAATAAATGTAGAAAAGTTTTTGGAATAATAATAATAATTGATTCATTAAGACTCTGATTTGTTTTCTTTGCTTTTGAGCATTGCTGGCACATAGATGTTGGTCATTACCCTAAAATGTGTGTTGTATCCCTTGGAGCTTCCCCTTATCTGATGACGAGCAGGTTTTCCTGCCTTGTGTGGTACTGAATTGACTTTATTCATATCGGGGGGAGTGTGCACATTTCAGGGTTTAGGAGTATGCAAAGGCTCAGTGTTTGATTTATAGAAACAATATGCTGACTTAAAATACAAAAGCAGTGCTTTGTAGTAGAACCACCTGCATCCTCCTCACTTGAACACAAAGTACAAACCATTAAAACAGCAGCGTAGTTCACATGAAAGAGATCTCCAGAAACATATCATCATGAAATACCTGCTCTCATATTCCTGAACTCTGGGCTAAGAGAAGGGAGAAATTCATTCTTAAATCCTTCTAGCAAAACTGATACTGATCTTCAGACATTTGTCTTTGTATTCTTACCCAGCCAATGGACAAGGACACAATGTGTTACTACATTCTGTGTGATTCATTCCTTATAAAACAATCTGTTCTTTTAGTGGCTCTTATTATTAATCAAGGTTTTTTCCTTTCATTAGAGTCGTTGCTGGCTCAATCACTTCAGTGTATGTAATCACTAACTTTTTCCATTACACTGGTGTATAGGTGCTCTTACACGCCTGTCAGAGGGATGCTGGTACATTTAGTATGATGCTTTGCAATTTCAGTGAGAACATTAATGGTTGAAGTGTGATTGCTTTTCTTTTTCCTTTGAGAGAAAAAATAACGTGTAACATGTTCCCCTTAGAGAGAAAAGAGAGAAGAATGATGGAAATTTCCAAACTCAATTTATTTTAGTATCATTAAAATGTTGCAAAGTACCAAGGAATACTCTTGCAGAATCAATCATCTCATAATGTATCTGCAGAGGCCCTGGACTTGCCTATCCTAAAGAGAATGCTGAAAAGGCTAAAGTATCAATTTTGTACAATAGTCCATGTATTTGCAGAATATTGCACAAAATCTCTCACTGTTGCAAATGAAATGGAGGAGGGAGGGTGTGTATATATAAATCCTTTATTGACACATTATTGCTTTCTGTGCAGAAATGGTCTCTGTGTGGAACAAATAGAAAGACAAAGGAGGTGTATTCATCGTTGAATAGATATTTATGATATATTTTAATGCAAAAAAGGCAACTGCTTAGATAATATGAAAACATTTTGTGAGCAATATTTAAAAAACTAAGTTTTCAAGAAAAAGATGCTTGTTTTCCATCAGTTGAGATTGTTCTGACAGGGTTTAAAATCAAGGTACTTTAAAACCAAGACTAAATAAATATTAAATATGTTACGCATCTCTGTTTTTAAAATTGTGCTTCTCATCTTATTTTCTCTGAATTTTTCAATTACCATTTTCTTGATTTCCACTGACTGCACTTTTCCTTTCCAGATCTCACATATTACCTGGTGAAGTTTTTGGTTTATTTCCTGTCCATTTTTTACCTGAGCATTGCAGTTTTCATTCTATAATACAGTAAATTTATGTCTTTTCTCCTTCCTTGGCATTCATTTTTTAAAGATCTGATGAGAAATCTTCCATTCCCACAACTCCAAACATTTAGCTTTTATTATTAGCTTTTTCTTTTGAAGTGATTCTGCCCCATCCCTGGATTTTATTGCATCTCATTCCATCAGCCAAAGCATCTTCCAAATTCCTGATATACTTGGTCTTTTTCTCTTAGCTCATTTAGTCTGTCCTGTTTACCTTTTGCATGTTTTCCCCAAATTAGATTTTCACCTTTTAGCTTTGCCTTTTATTTTCATGCCATTCCATAGTTCTGTATTGACTTTTGACCATTTTTCCCCCTACTCTTTGGAACATTCTCCAGAGCCACCTCTAATCCTCCCTACATATTCATGGGCTCCGTTATTGAATCTCCATCTGAATTTACTGCAAAATATGCTATTTGTGAAAGAGATAAACTGTCCTATTTTCAGTCTCATATATGTTTTCTGTAGTACTTAAAAACATGTTATGAGCCTCCTTGGTCTCCGAATTTTGTGTCCAATGCCATAAAACTGGAACTTATAAATGATTAAAAATTACTATTACAAACCTAACAGTAGTGATAAAAATATAATTCTGAGGTTATTCAGATTATTTTATTTCTTCTGGACATGCTCATCTGTCTTTATAATAGAAAATTTGTCCTAAAATTTCATAGTACATCTCTTAATTCAGAAATTTGGGGTCTCAAGCCCATCCTAATTCAGAATAAGAATTTTTCCCCTTGTATTTGATTCATGTGTCTCAGCCACATTCTATCAAGGAGCATTTTGGTGAGCACTGTGTTAGCAATGATATCTTTCCTTAGTTTTCTGTGAGTGTGACAGCTGATTTCCAGAGGATCCACAGGTTCCAGGTATCAGCCCTTCTGCTGAGGACAGCAGGGTCCCTGTGCCCTGCTGGCACTGCCCTTCTCCCTCCTCACTGCTGCACACGTGGCTCAGGTGTGAAGGGAGCAGCAGTTTTTATACTCCCTTAAGAAAAGAAAGAAAATCCAATAAGTGTCTGAGTATACATTTCATTTGGGTGCAGCATGGATCATTATGCTGGGTAACGACCATTTAGGAAATGACCTTCTCATAGAACCTGATGGGCCTTTGCCATGGAAAGCTTCTGAAAGCATTCTGCCCCTCCTGGACCTCCTTGCTACCTGTGGGGCACCTCACCTGTGGCTGGAGCTTGGAGAACAGGAGTGAAACCTGCCCCATGCACAAGAGAGATCCCAGCCCCAGCCTGAGCTGGCACCTCGGTGGTGGGTGACAGCGTGGATGAGCAGAGGGAGGGCAGCCCCTCTTAGGTTCTGAGGGAACCTGGGAACAAAGCTTTGCAGATAAGTTTCAAAGCTGGAGAATTAGGCAACAAAAGGGCACCAGTGTGGGACAGGATAATGCCACACTGCCCAGCTGAATGGCTGGAAACTCTGAAGGAGCTCCTGACTCACTGTTCTTCAGTGAAGACATCATTGATGAAGAAGTTTTTCTTCCTGTAGAGATTTGATGTCAGCAGATGCAGTCCTCTGCCCTTGGCCCTGTTTGTTTCCTGTGCTGCATATTCAGCTGGGTGACACTCAAGGCCTAGGCATAAAATTGCTACCTATCCCTAGATAATTATCTTTATTATTTTTTTAAATATGTCTTCAAGCTTTTATTAACATTCTGAGAAAAATAGAAGCTTGTTTGAGGTACGTGATATTCTACAATGTATAATTTATCTCTGTGCACTTTTTGAAGTTAATGAAGTTATTGAGTTATCACACCACATCCCTTGCAGCTTTTTTGGCTTCTTGCACATGTGAAACAGGCAGTGATATATTAGAGGGTCTCTCTTATAGAAGAGGTGTGGATCATATTAACAGCCATTGTGCAGTTATATTTTGAGATATACAGTTAATGGTATTTGTTTTCTTCTGTTTTGTTTTGATTTATGTCTACTTTGGTTTGTATATACGTGAACAATGTAGTGGTTTAATTGCCAATAGAATCCAGGCTGAAAGACAGTTTTTAAGGAGTCCTGGTCTAATACCAAAGTAATGTAGTGTATGAATCTGGTGGGAGGAGAAGAGGAAGCAGGAAGGAGCATATGGGATGTGGCTACAAATTACTGTGTTCTTTATCTGCCTGTTGGAACATGATACGTTAACTGTGACATCTGAGAAAAGCTGTCTCTTCTGGATCATTGCCTTCTCATTGTTTCTTTTTTTCCACTCAGTTATTCTCACACTTTAAATAAAGGCTCTGTCAATAAGGTGTTTTAAATAAAAGTAAGAATAGATGAATTGGATTGGATAAGATTTGTAAGAAAGCAGCTGTAACCATCAGCTCTAGGTTTAAAATCAATTAGATGATTTAAGGTGCAGAACCTCTTAGGTTTTGCACTGCAGTGGTTGTTCATTGTAGCAAGTAGTTCTTTCCTGAGGTGTTTGTTTCTTCATCCATGATGAAACCTTTCTGGAATTGCAGAACAGAAGTTTTATTGTGTAGGATCTTGTTTTAGTAGTCAGCTGGAATACTTTAACTACAGTAATATATCAGAAGGTCACTTATGCCATTTCAGTAATACTTGTCAAAGATGTGGCCCCCCAAAAGAACAAATTGTCTCAGTGAAGAGCTGATAGGAAAGTTAATCTGCAGGGCTAACTCAAACATATGAAAGAAAAGGACTGGCTCTTTTTAAAATAGCCCAGTCTTTCCCAAAGGAATGCATTGCTGCACCTTTAATCCAAATATACATGTCTTGATAAACTTCCTTGTTTCATGTGGAATGGTGAATATTTTTTTTTATTTCAGAAAATCACCTGTACACATGATTTCTGATACTATGTGAAAACAATGTGATCAAGGGTGGAGAAAAAATCCCTGATTAGATAGCATTTACATGTGGTATCATTATTAAGCTGCATACAATTATAATGTTCATGGACAGTAGGTCTGTGTGATGCAGGTGTTCTAGTGCTACAAATAATGCCCAATGCAAATGCTGTGAATCTACTGTTGGAACTGGCCTGCATTGTACCTCAGTGTGCATGTGCAGACACTGCCTGGGCTTGCTTCTCTGTTGCTTTATAAATCTACAACATTTGGTCATAATTGTTTTCAGCCAGTTTCCAAGTATTGCTTTGTCCTTTTGTTGTAACCTCCTGTGCCACTGGAGATTTATTATTGGGCCTAGTTTCAATTTTTGAAACACTACTAAATTTGTTGCTATAAGAAAAATGAGATTGTTTAATATTGTTATACACACAACATTTTAAAAACATTCCTATTACTTAAATGTGTTTTCCCTTTCTTGTAAAATATATCTTTTTTTGTACACCTGGCACACCCCAGAGGTTCAGCAGATTGAGTTGTGCTGAACCAGTGTTCAATTTTTATACTCCCCAGAGGTCTAGAAAAGACAGATATTGCAGAGGTGCATCCTTGCTCCATCCATGTGCAAGCAGCCACTTGGCTTTTGCCTAGGGTTGTTGTAGGCTTCTAATGAAGAAGAAATATAAGCACACTGATGTGTGATTTGCATCCTTTCTAAATTCATTGCCTTTCTTGAAATACTTAGCTGAATTTAGTACTCATTAAAAATGTTATTTCAGTAATTGTTTAAAGGCCAAGTGGTGAGGCACTAAGCAAAAGCTATCATGTTTGTAGAGCAAAAAGCATTTTCTATAACAGCTTCTTGCTATTTGTTGATGTGGTGGGGAATGGGAAGGCTTTGAAACCTACTCTATGAATCATTCCCAGAATTCTGTGTTACTGAAACGTGAATATTACTTTTAAATGTGCAACTATACTATTAGAGCCTTCTGTGATTTAGAGTGATTTTCAGAATACTAAAAAGTCATTATTTACTTTCTTCCAGTCTATTAGTGCAGAACAAGGCTTACACTGGCTCTGTGGTGGCAGCGTTGATTTGTTCTCACTGGACTTGTCTTGTTAATAGGAGGAAAGAGGCTCTTGCTGTTATTTCTGCTCCTGCCTGGAACATGACTTCTCTAGACAGCCAGTAGTGCTGCATTTTTGACAAAGCAGGGATCTTCACACCTTTACCTGCAATAGGTGCCTGCTCCTCACACGTGCCAGAGCTTCTGGAGTTTGCCAAACCCTGAGACTGAAGAGCAGGTACTGAGGAGTCACCTCAGTGAGACATCGACCTTAGGAAGCTGGAGTAACTCCAGCCTAAGCAAGGTCTGGCAGCTGGGTTGGATCCCATCATTTTCCATTTCTATGCTCCTTGCACATGCTCGTGGAGCTCAGTGATGTTTACCTGATGGACTTGGATCACTTTGTCTCCTAAAAATGGAATGTGTAATGCACTCTTTGTCTCACTGTTAAACAAACACTGGAGATGCTCTTACGCAGGGCTGGGGTAGGGTAGTTGTGTTTCTGACAGAGCTGCAGTAAATGTGAACTCTTTGAAAGCTTTGCTGCTAGAGCTGTAGTTCTGCAGCCGGGAGTGAATGAAAGTGAAGTGTTGCAGAGGTGATGTTTACATACAGCTCCTTGCAATACTGCTGCCAGTGGCTATTTATTGAACTTTGTGTGTGTAACAGCTGTCAATAGCTGTGTCTGAAATGGCAAGACAAAACAAGTCAAGACCTATACAAAAAATATAGGCTTTCATTAAGTTTCAAACCATTTTTCTAAAATCAGAAAAGCTGTATTTTCACTTGGTTTTGTTAGACTGATGTCCATTAAAAACCCACTACTGTTAATTTGACTGCACATTTGACATTAGCAACAACAAAAACCCCATTCACTATATCTTTAAATTGCTTTGATTTTGTCAAAGATATGCTTAATTTCCTTTTTAGTATCTGGTACAGTGCTGTGTTTTGGATTTAATATAGGAATAATGTTGGTAGTACACTGGAGTTGTGGCTGTTGCTAAGTAGTGCTTCCCTAAGTTGAGGATTTTTCAGAGTCTCGTGCTCTGTCTGTGAATGAGTGCAGGAGATGATGGGGGGAGCATGGCCAGGACAGCTGACCCAAACTGATCCAATGCTCATGGTTTGAGTGGGAGTTATGTGGTAAAAATGATTCTAACAAACAGTGTGAAATTGGTGATGGCTATTTATATTATGAATCACTAACAATTGAATAATAACTAGTTTATTTTCTCCAGGCTATAGTATCTATTCTATGAATGCACTTGTACTCCATAAATCATTCTCAAGAGCAAAAGGGAGAAAAATGAAAAATCCATTTTCCTTCAACCCCTTGGGTCTTTATTTAATTTTTAATGAAATAGAGAGGCTACTTCATCAGTGGCAGCAATGGAGTAATGGCTTTAAACTGAGAGTGGGTTTCGGCTTGATTTTAGGAAGAAATTCTTCTCTGTGGGGATGGTGAGGCACTGGCACAGGTTCCCCACAGAAGCTGTGGATGTCCCATCCCTGGATGTGTCCAAGGCCAGGCAGGACAGGGCTCAGAGAAACCTGGTCTGGTGGAAGGTGTCCCTGCCCATGGCACTGGGTGGGAACATGATCATCTTTAAGGTCCCTTCCAACCCAAATCAGCCTGTGAATGGTTTTGTAAGAAAAAACTTGAACTACAACCACTGAAATATCCCAAACCACAGACCAAAACAAATAAAGCAAAAGAGCTGCCTTGAGACGCGAACCAAATTTGAAATTAAATAGATTTTTTAAGCATTTAAAATTTGGCAGTTACTTAATTTAGCCATGAAATGTTCTTCCCTAACATACAGCAGAATACAGACAGTCAATATTAAGCACTTACTTGATTTTTTGGCTGGCATAATGCTTATTTCAGGCACAATTCCATCAATGCTGTGTATTTTCTTTCTGATTCTAGCTCAATGGGAGATCTGATATCAGAACAGTTCTGCCTTTAATGTGGTATTTCTCCTTTGTCCTTAGGGCAGACATTGACTGTAAAGCTGTGTATGTGTCATAAGGAAAGTATCATTCAAATACCTGAATTCTGTTAAGTGAAATAGTGCAACATGTTAATATTGTGTGAGACCAGAAAAAGATATTTCTTTTGTTCCTTTAGGAGTAAGCTTTAACAGTTGGAGGCACAATAACGTAATGAAATAATCTGATTTAGCCTCCTATGTATCACTGGCCCTTGTATTTTACACATGTACCCTTGGATTTTATTTTGATAACACTGATATTATTTTGAGTACTTCAATCTCCATCTGATTCTGATTTGAAGATATCAAGAAGAAAAAAACTGTAGTGATGTTGGGAGGGTGGTGATGGTATCATTTGATGCTTTGCTTCAAAGAATAATCAACCTTAAAATATGATCCTTATTTCCAGGTCAAAATTTTCCATCCTGAGTTTCTTTCTAGATTATGTTTTGCTGCTAGACTTACATTTATTCCCTTCCATTTTATTCATTTTCCTTAGATGAAGACATAAATGCCTTGGTGAGCTCGAAGTCTTTTCTTTCATAAATGTTCATGGTTTGGTATTTTCCTAATGGGATCAAATTATTCATTTGTTTTCTCAAATGTGAACGCCAGGAGCAGATTCAATGATTTGGTGCCTATCTTACCCTGTTCCATGTAGTAAAATGAGGAAGTGTGTTGTGGTTTTTTGGTGGAAAATAGGAAATCTTGCTGTTCAGTCTTTAGCAGGAAAGCTAACCGTGTCATGGGCTTGCCATGTTACTGTTTTACTTTCAATGACCCTGGTCTATGGTTAAAAATGCACCATGCTTCTTAATTCCCTAGGAAATGTCTCAGTCCATACAGTAGCTTCCTATACAGAAGAAGAAAAATCTCTCATTCTCACACTAATAGAATTTGCTTAAAGAAATATCTCTATTACAGCCATTATTAACTTGATTTTCAGTGCATCATTCAGATTGCAAGCATCTAGTAGGTATCTCAGCTCTTTCAGAAAGCAGGTGAGGAATCTAGATCATCTCAGAGCATTAAACTAAATCACCTTTGTATATTATGGTGCTTTAAAGGTCTATTTAAAGAATAAGAATTAGAGCTTGATTTACATTAATGATCAACATACAGTTCAGTCTAGATTAATGTTTGTCTTTAGCCCTATGCTATCATTCTGAATTATTTCAGCAGGTATTTGCATACTGCCTGCATTGTAAAATATAAAAATATTCTTTATGGAGGTGAAGTGAAATTGCAGCTGTTTCCTTATCAAAGGCACAAATTTACTACTTGCAGCTACTTTACCACGGATGGTGTTAGTACTACTGACTTGTTCCTTTCTGTTGATATTGCTAGAACGTGTTGCTGATCATTTATTTCCTTCTCCAAATGTGCTTTCCCTGACTTGTTGCAGTGTCTGTTATTATCATGCCACTCATGCCAACTACATGATGTTGCACATTCAATTCTTGATACATTTATTACATCAGAACCGTCTGTGAAAATAAAGCTCTGTTTCATCAGCTCTCAAACAGCAAAAGCTTCATACAGTCTTTAGAGTTCCATCTTTGCTGTGCATTGCCAGCAAAATGACTCTCTGTACAGCAAACCTAAACATTCTCCACAGCCATTAGCAGCTGAAACTCTCCTAATAGACCGTGTTTTTCTCTTATGCACTGTGATTAGTTGTTTTGCTGCCTTGGATGGCAGTTCTGCTAAATTTTTATTGCTTCCTGTGCTTATGGCTCATTTATTGTTTTTCATCTGTTTGCTTACTGAATAGATTTATTACCTTTACATAAAATAATTCTCTTGAGATAACTACTTATTTCCACAGAGGATTCTTCAGTTTTAAATTATTTGCAGTTTTCAATTTTTGTTGCTCATATACAGAAGAATTTTGATAGCAATCTGCATGGACCCTGAAAAGAAAAAAAAATAAAAATAAAAAACAACCACACAATAATAATTAGAAGAAACTCAGTAAGGAAAAAACAAACTTATTTTATAAGTTATCACATTTAGACCTTTGACTTTAAAGGAAATTTCCCTGAATGGCAATTTTCTTCTCAGACTAGAAATTCTAGTGTTGCTATGCATTTTCTAAGGAACTCCAAGTGTTAATGTTTTGAGGAGTTCAGACCACATATCTTTCTCTAGGTACTTGATCAGATTTTAAAAAAGTAATTAAGCCCTGCACAACTGCAGCTTATTCTCAGTCTAGTAAGATGTGAGCATGCGTCAAGTTTCTGCTCTGAAGCTGCTGAGACAGGTTATCAGTACAGAGCAAACAGCCATTTTGCAGAATGAAACAAAAGAAAAATCTCTCTAAATTCTGTCTTGCAACAGTAGTTAAGCCATTCTTGAGCGCTTTCACTGTGCAATCTGACCATTTCTTATGAGATGATTACACTGGATTAACTATTTAATAAGAGGGAGTAATTTCTACAGAGCACCTCGAAATTCAGATCAGCCTTTTATAATTTACTGTAGCATTAAGGGTAGATACCACAGACTTCTGCATGGTTTATCTACAAATACTCGAGCTGCAAATAAACCTGTTGTCATCTGAAATACATGATACCCTTAATATTAGCATTAGGAATAGTTTAACATGTTGAAAAGCAGATGAGAAGTGAATATATTCCCTAGCAACAATGCACAGGCTGAATTAAATGAACAATTGAATACCAGTCTTGTCACAGATATTACATTTCTCTGTATCACTGAACATCAGCTAATTAAAAAGTTCATTTAGATGGAGGAATTATTTTTATGAATTCGCAAATATGCTTTAAGCAAATACAAAGGAAAAGTAATAAAGCTTAATTTACTTATGAACACTCTACCCCATCTGCTGTCTACCTATATTTTAACATTCAGATCATCCAGCATCATTGTAATAGTCCTCTTTTCAAAATATATTCAGCTCATTAACAGATAACTGAATTCTCACCTTCCCTAGAACATGACTATGAGAAACAAGTTCAAATGGTGATTAAATAATTTGTTTTATTTGATTTCCAAAGAACACTATGTAATGTGACAACACTCACACATGCTTCTTCTATTCAGGGGTTTTCAATTAAAGGAGCTTCTCATATTTTTATGGCTGCATAAAGTAACTGCCATGTCCATTCCTGTGGGCAGGTGATTTCCTTAGATAATGGATTTCCTGTCTTTTCCAAATGGAAGAATAGGAACAGAGTATAACAATGATCATTCTCTTCTACATCTATCAAAATATCTACAGGCTGTGAAATTCTGCTTGAGAACCTTCTTAAAAGGTGCATGCAGAGTGGCTGCTAAACACAGACCGAGCAGAGTTGTGTAAATCATTACATTTTATGTGAATCTTTTTTCAGTGCTTAGTCTTCCAATTTTCTGAAAAGCAGGTAGATCAGGCTAGTTAGTGGGGTTTTTATTTTCGTGTATGTCTGCTTGAAAGCTTATTTTCTAGTAAAAATGATGATGGTTAAATTGAAAGGAGGAAATTATGAAAAGCTTATATTCTGTTCTTTGTGAAGTAGTGATTCACTAGTGAAATGAAGTGAGGAGTGATACTCTAGGGTTCCTTTGGGGATTTTCTCTTCCACCCCCATCCCCTACAATAATCCATAATGTAGGATGAATCCTTTGGTCCCAGCAGGGCCTGGAAGATACTTGGAGTCTTTACCAGCAGTCAGGAAGGGGGAGTTTGAAGTGCCCTCCTCAAGCCCGTTGCCTCGAGCAGGTGCCTGCTGTCCATTAAAATGTCAGGTTATTCCTGCAGCCTGAGGGTCCTGCCCCTGGTCAGGAGAGCCCCGGCCTGGCTCCAGCCAGGCTGCTGATAAACCATCCTCTCCTGAACGTGCCAAGCAAATGATACAGTTGCTCTGCACCCTTGGCCTTTCTGCTTTATTCCTAAGCACTGGAGTAGCTCTCTCCTCTGCTCTTCTTGGCTTCCTCAGCCTCCTAAAATAGCGCATCTGATGCATGCTGTCATCCATGACAACACACAATTCCAGCTTTCTGCTGAAGCTTTAGATGCTCAAAGTCAATATGGTAAAAAATTAAAAGCTTGTACTATACTCATTTATGATCCTCCTGTGCTCTCTCTGTGCCTCTTCAGCTCCTGCTTAACTTTTGTCCCTTGCCACAAATGGAAAAAACTTCACTGTGCAGTGCTGGCTCTGACCTGAGCCTGCCTCTTACAGAAATTACTGGCTGAACTAAATTTTATGAGATGTGTTCAGAGATGTATGACTATGAAAGCAGAACCAAATAATTTACTGTGAAGAATTTAGCTCTTTATTTAGTGGGAGGGGAGAAGACATTTTCTTTATAAGCTACTTGTTCTCCTGGAGCACGTTTGCTGTTCAGGACATGACATTGCTGGTGGGAGATCATTTGTGACAGTGAGGACACTCGTACATTTGAGCTCAACAGACTATTGTTGATTTGATATATGGAACTAGCTCATTATATGTCCTTGACAATATGTTTTAAATTCTGAATTACCTTGGGAATGTAGGGTTAGTTTTCTTAACGTTCCTCAAATTCAGTCAACACAATGTTGCAGATATTAATTTCAAAAATATATTCAAGCACATTCTTTTGAGTTGTCCGTGTGCCAGTTTTTGTCCATTAAGCGTCATGAATAAAGGTAAACTTATAATCTTTTTGTCACATTTCAGTTGTAAAAATCATCCTTAAGTCTCTCCAAATATATAGTGCTTTTCTACTTTAATTTTAAAAAAAGCAAAGAAAAAAAATCCCACCACAAACAAAAAAGTTCAAACTCAAATCCTTGCTGTTTTCTAACCATTTCTTAATCCTTGAGCTGTGACCTGGCTGATTTCACATTATTTGACATTTTTAATACAGACAAAACTTTAAGAAACAACTAGATCTGTATGGAAATATTTCCTCTTTCCAATTTTCATCTACTAGAGTAAAAAACTGCAGTACTTTCTGTAAAGAATCAAGACAGCATCGAACTGTTTCCCTTCTACACATGAGCTCCCTGTGAATTTTCTGTCTTGTTTCATAGAGTGAGACGGTGAGGAGAGTATAAAACACCAGGGACTGGGAAAGCAGCTTTTGGGTGTGAGGGGGTGATGGGTCAGCAGTAGGCAGAGTGCACTGGGAGATGGAGGAAATTTGACAAGTTCCCCAAGCAGAGCTGCAGCTCAAAGGTATTGAAAGGCAAGGATTGCACCTTTGTCTTTCATTTTCTCTTTGATGGTATTGAACACTGCAGAACATTTGTTCAGTGGAGGATGTAGCCAAAAGGGTTTGTTGATGCAGACCAAAGAGTTTTTGGGAGAACAAGGGAAGAAAAGGATGCTTTGAGGAATGCTTCTTCTATGCCCAGAGGCTCTATATTTGAAGTAGCAGAACTACATGCAAAATCAAAATGACTACAAACCACACCACTGTAAACAATGCTTTCTTTCCTCACTGCTTCCTGGGATTATCCTGTCTTTTATGATGGTTTGATTAAATTTGGGGTTATGCATTAGGCTTGTATTTCAGAAATTGTTTTCTTTTTTGTTCTCATCCTATTTTTCTTTCTTTCAATTTCTTTTTCTAATCTCCAACAATGCTTAAATCTGTATCAAAGTCCAACAAAAGATAAATTAACACCAAAATCAGAAATGCACGTACTGAAAGGCGTTGGGAGAATTTGCTGGTAGGCATGTCATGGAAGGCTTTCCCAGGTTTTGTTTTACCTGTGCACTGAGCCAGGATAGCTCTTTTTAAATGCTCTTTGTAGCAGAGGAATAATAACTGAATTATTGAGAATAAATGAAGTGAGCATCTGCTCTAAGTTTTGGAGGCTATTATTTCCAAATGTTGCTACATTTTAGGAGCCAAGTTTTGAAAACCTTTAATACATACTTATTACTGGCTTAGTAGCACTCCTGGAATTTATGGTGAGCAAAAATCTTATTAATGCAAGAATTGCATGCTAGTGAATTCCCAGAAGAAAAGACTTTAAAGCATAAAGATCTACATATTTAGAGTAGACTAATAAAGTAGTGCAGAAGTTTGTATGAGTCCCCAGAAGACTCACAGACACTTATAATCACTTAGTTGTGAGAGCCCCCTGGTTCTAGTTGCTACTCAGGGCAGGGTTTAGCTGGTTCTGTATTTGCCCAGAACCTTTGCCAGTACAGGCATTTTGTGCTGATCCAAGGAAAGAGATTCAACAAGCCCTTTGGACCTTTTGTCATATTTTGTCTGGCTACCTTCATTGTAAAAAGATTTATTTCTTATATTTAGTCAAAATCCCCCACACTCCAGCATGTGTTGGTTGCCTGTTGTCCTGCCTGTCTCTTCTCCAGGAGGTGTCTGGCTCTGCCTCCTCATCCTCCCACTATGTGGCTGCAGATGGCAATAAGGTGTCCCTGGTGTCTCTTTCCTCCACGCTGAACAAAGACAGCTCTAATCCTCTCCTCAGGTTCCCTGTGCTCCATCCAGCCCCCCACCTTTCCTTCCCAGCCCTGCAGGACCTCATTCCAATGCACCCATGCTTGGCTTGTACTTGGAGGCACAAAGTGAGACACAGCACTTGCAATGTGCTGAACAGAGAAGGATCACTTCTCTCAGGCTTCTGGCTGTATTCCTGCTAATTCTTCCCAGGATGCAGATGGCCATTTTTTGTTTCAAGGGCACACTGCTGGCTCTGGTTCAAGCTGTCCAGCAGCACCCTCAGGTTTTTTCTGCAGAGTCACTTTCCTTCTGCCTGCTCCCACATCTCTACTCCTTGTGTGGGATTCTTCCTTCCAAGACACAGGACTTCAAATTTTATTTTGCTGAACTTCACGAGTTCAACATCAGCAAATCAGAATCAGGATGCAATCAGTTAATTGGTCTTGGCTTCATACACACTTTCATGTAGCACCAGAGGCATTTAAATGTGGAGGTAGTTGTCTCTGTCCTTCAAACACTGGCCTTTAGTTCTCTTCACTAATAGCTTTGGTCATTTAATAACGTGCTTTACAGCAAGGTCAGGTTAGCAGGAGTTTTTATAGGTCAATATTTTACAGGGAATTGGTGAACCAAAAACTGTAATTATGCAAGTGAAATAATCCCTTGAATAATTGGTGGTGATTAACTGGCTGTTATCATTGAGATGGGTTATAAGGATTTAATATAAGAGGTAGAAACCAACTAGCCAAACTTATGGCAAGTAAATGTTATATATTTCATAAAGCCCTCAATTTATTGTCTTATATCTAGACAATAGGGCAAATACAGCAATAATTGTGATTTTTTTATGCATTGGTATTGCAATCTAAAAAATTGCATCTTTAAGATGAGTCTTAATGACAGTGTATCAGAGAGCTTCAATAATTTAACAGCCTTTTGTCAGTGCACAAGATTAAATGATGAGTGTAAACAGTGCTTAAAAGTATAACTTGGTTAAGTACTTTATACACAGCTGCATTTTTTTTTCAAATAGTTTGTGCAACAGAACACAGCTGCAGAAGGTTCCTAAGTATCACCTCACAAGGTCCAGCAACATTGAGAATAGTGTATGAACATCAACTAAATTCTGTATTTTTGGAATC